>CM067371.1:269000-411500 GCA_034401795.1 Chaetoderma sp. LZ-2023a
TTGCTAAACTTGAGTCAAAACCACGGACTTTCTATCTTTTGCCAAAAATTCATAAACCCATAGATTCGTGGTTGGACCCAATGTCACCGTCCGGGCGACCTATAATCTCTGATTGTGGCTCAGAATCCTACAGAATCAGTGAATACATCGATTACCATCTACAGCCAATAGCAAATAGACACCCCAGCTTCTTGAAAAACACAGAAGACTTCCTATCACAGGTCTCTGAGACCTGGATACCTCCAAATTCATTCTTGGTCACGCTTGACATCGATGCTATGTATACAAACATTGACATCGAGAAGGGTATAAATTCTATCCGTAGAGCATTCGTGAACTACCCAGACACCAACAGGCCAGACAGAGAAGTAATAGCTCTATTAGAGCTGAGTCTGAAAGGCAATGATTTTGAATTCGATGGCGAAATTTACCAACAAATTTGCGGCTGCGCGATGGGAAAGCGCTTTAGCCCATGTTTTGCCAATATTTACGTAGCAGAGTGGGAGGAGGAAGCGTTAGAAAAGTGTCCAAAACATCCCCTCATTTATCGCAGGTACCTTGATGACATTTTCATGATTTGGCAACACACAAAGGCAGAGTTTGATGAATTTTTCGAAATTCTGAACAATCACGATCCGAATATCAAATTAAAAGCAACCATTGACGAGATGTCCGTAGATTTCCTGGATGTAACTGTATATAAAGGTCTAAAGTATGAAACAACTGGCTACTTAGACTACAAAGTGTATTTCAAACCAACCGATTCGCATCAGCTATTGCACAAAAAATCTTTCCATCCACCACATACTTTTAAAGGAATAGTTAAATCACAAATAATCCGTTTTCACAGGAATTCGTGTGATAGGAAAAACTTTGAAGAAGCGTGCTCTACCCTATTCAAAGCCCTCAAACCACGAGGTTACTCCTCACGATTCTTGCGCAAAATCAAATCTGAAACATTAGACGGCTTGGAAACCATTCCAGATAATGCCTCAAATCGTTGGCCTACCAACATTTCTCACAATCGTCCTATTATAGGTGTAGGCGAATCTCGCAAATGCGGAAAGAAAAGGTGCAAGTTAGATGAATTTCTCCCAAACCAGAATACTTTCACGAGCTTTCAGAACAAAAGCAAGTTCCAACTTCAGTCTAATCTAGATTGTGACTCTGAAAATGTTATTTATCTAATTTCATGCAAATTGTGCCAAAAACAGTATGTCGGCGAAACCAAATGTCCATTAAGATGGCGGGCAACTCGACACCTCTCAGATATTAGGCTAGAGGAAGACACACATGTTTCCGAACATTTTAATCTTCCTGACCATTTAGTCCTTCGTGACTTTGAAATTATGCCGATTGAACAGCCACCCCTTTCAGATACGGCAGAAGAAACTGATAAACAAAGAAAACTTCGAGAATCGTTTTGGATTAAAGAACTCGAAACACAGTGGCCAAGGGGAATAAACTCGGACCCAGGCTTATCTGATCAACGTGACAAAATTCCATTCATTCTGACCTATAATCGGAAAAACGTTGAAATTTCCAAAATTTTGAAAGATGAGTATCAAAACCTACAGGAGCAACTGAAACAACCCTTTAACAAGCGTCCAGTAATTGCGTTCAAGAAAAATCCGAATCTACGTGACATCTTGGTAAAAGCAAAACTCAAATAGCTATCCATAATATCCATCTCAATCATTCAACATTAACCCTTGCATGATGGTCAGCCAAAAACTGTCAATTTAGTGATCTTGGGCAATGTCCATTTGCCGGCGGGGATTGGAGTATTTTTGAAAATTTACCACTGTAATGACTGGCTCGGGAACCGAGACAGTCGTTCCAGTGGTATATTCTCGGGAATGACCATGTCTGTGCCTGCAAATGTACATTAAATAAGTAAGCGCATATTTGGATTTTACTGAACAAATTTAACCAGTAAAGGGTTAACATTAATGCCATATGGCTTTCCTCAAACAAAATGACAAATCTCAGGCAGTAAGATAAACCAAAATATCTTAAATTTTTGAATTTTTTCAATTATTGAAGATTCTGAGCCAGTGCGTTGACAATATTGACTACTACTGCTGTTGCTGCTTCTGCTGCTGCTGCTGCTGCTTCTGCTGCTGCTGCTGCTGCTGCTGCTGCTACTACTACTACTACTGCTGCTACTACTACTACTACTACTACTACTACTACTACTACTACTACTACTACTACTACTACTACTACTACTACTACTACTACTACTGCTACTACTACTACTACTACTACTGCTGCTGCTACTACTACTACTACTACTACTACTACTACTACTACTACTACTACTACTGCTGCTACTACTACTACTACTACTGCTGCTGCTGCTGCTGCTACTACTACTACTACTACTACTACTACTACTACTACTACTACTACTACTACTACTACTACTACTACTACTACTACTACTACTACTACTACTGCTGCTACTACTACTACTACTAGTACTACTACTACTACTACTACTGCTGCTGCTGTTGCTACTACTACTACTACTACTGCTGCTGCTGCTACTACTACTACTACTACTACTACTGCTGCTGCTGCTGCTGCTGCTACTACTACTACTACTACTACTACTACTACTACTACTACTACTACTGCTGCTGCTACTACTACTACTACTACTACTACTACTACTACTACTACTACTACAGGGTTCATAGTACTAATGCTTGACAATAATAAAAACTACATACTTGCGAATGCCTAGTGATACATAGCAGAATTGATCTCAGAAAAACGTAAAAGTAAGTGTACACCATCAACTCCAGTCAATTCGTGTGGTTGTGAGACGGGTAGTTGAAAGCTACTCCGGTGAAAGAGGATTGTTGTCCTCTAGATGCTGGTGTAGTGGTAAGCTACTCGCTTAGAATAGAATTCACTGGTTCGAAACCAGCTCGGGTCGAAAATTGAAAAAGATAAACATTACATTCCAGATTGATGAATGAGATATATCCTAGTGCCAGTGCGTCATCAATGACATGGTTTATAGAACTAATGCTTGACAATAATATAAACTACTACTACTGCTACTACTACTACTACTACTACTACTACTACTACTACTACTACTACTACTACTACTACTACTACTACTACTACTACTACTAAGCCAGCAATCTAATACACCACGGCAACTGTTGCAACCTATAAACTCCCACTTCGACTTCGTCGTAATTGTTGAAATTGTTTGGATAGTGGTCAAATGAGTTAGAATCTCTTACCAGACTAGGAACCCATAACGGTTAAACAATGGGTTGGTAACCTCGAACCCGTTACAAAGCTGTAAAGGTATAATGTTTAGATAACAGTTTGGAAGAGTCCGGCGCAATCACTTTACCATAACCTTACTACGTCTAGACAACGGCCGTCTCGTTCCACGGTCACCAAACAGTAAACGAAATCGTTTCAACTATGGTTAGAGATTTAGGAATGAGTCAAACTCTGTGACTGTTGTACACAAAAGACAGGTTCCCACACATTAAAGACATGGAGAACGTATCCACCGGTTACTCTGTTCGCCGAACAGTGTCAGTGTAGCGGATGATATTTGTTGGCTAAATGTCCCATTTACTTGGTTGGAGTTGGTGGTGATGGTGGTGATGTTGTTGTTGTTGTTGGTGTTGTTGTTGCTGCTGCTGCTGCTGCTGCTGCTGCTGTCGTCGTCGTTGTCGTCGTCGTCGTCGGTGGCGGCGGCGGTGGTGGTGGTGGTGGTGGCGGTGGTGGCGGTGATTGTGGTGGTGGCTGTGCCGCTGCTGCTGCTGCCGCATCCAGTTATCGTCTCGGGATTCAAACAATTTCACCAATTATTCACATGTTTGGCGATTGGGTATCTACGAAATATCTATATGAGCCGACCAACTAAGAAAGACACGGGTAACTTTTTGATGATTGATTTATGGACCGTACCCTGGATATTTCTGGAGACAATTCTTCTTGAAGGTGGTGCAGAACTCAGAAAGCTCCCATATGTCATCGATGGTGATGCATCTTTCACACGTAAACAATATTTGCTTAAGCCATATCCTTGACGTGAATTCACGTAAAAAGCAAATATTCAATTATCGTTTATCATTTTTGTTAAAACATAGAGTAGTTGAAAACGCATTTGGCGCTCGTTGGGGTCTTTCAAAGCAGATCACCATATCCCCTAAGAAGGTTAGACCCCGTTGTCGTAGCTGTAGGTATACTACATAACTATTTACAAAATGCGTCTGCTGAATCAGTACGGGGTGGGCGCTGCTATTCTTCAGGAATGAAGGATAGCCAGAGATTGTAATTCAATTCACGGTATAGTTGACGTAGAGATGTTGTTTATACAAATCAATATTTGGGAATATATGTAGTATCCACATAATCACTGTAATTACAATCATTGTAGCAAACATTTAGCATAGAATATTCATCAGCAAAAAAAAATACCCTCATGTTACGTATATGACATCGTTTATATTTTTGTGGTTGTACAGTTTTCAGTGTCTGCACATTCACAGATTTCGTAATCCACACCAGTCATGCGTGCGTGCGTGCGTGCGTGCGTGCGTGCGTGCGTGCGTGCGTGCGTGCGTGCGTGCGTGCGTGCGTGCGTGCGTGCGTGCGTGCGTGCGTGCGTGCGTGCGTGCGTGCGTGCGTGCGTGCGTGCGTGCGTGCGTGCGTGCGTGCGTGCGTGCGTGCGTGCGTGCGTGCGTGCGTGCGTGCGTGCGTGCGTGCGTGCGTGCGTGCGTGCGTGCGTGCGTGCGTGCGTGCGTGCGTGCGTGCGTGCGTGCGTGCGTGCGTGCGTGCGTGCGTGCGTGCGTGCGTGCGTGCGTGCGTGCGTGCGTGCGTGCGTGCGTGCGTGCGTGCGTGCGTGCGTGCGTGCGTGCGTGCGTGCGTGCGTGCGTGCGTGCGTGCGTGCGTGCGTGCGTGCGTGCGTGCGTGCGTGCGTGTATGAGTAAGGGAATTAGTGCATTGTGCATGAATATATCCAGGCTTGAGAGTGCATACGTATTCATACACGTGTGATTTTATGGGTACATAAGTATGTCTTTGCACGTATCGTCATTTATTTTGCCATTGGCCTTTGCAATCTAAAGAACATATATGTCTCCCAATCCTCCCATATGTTGGTTAATCAATTCATCCGGTTTTTGTCTATCTTTTTATAACCTTTCTATTTTCAGCATTTGCCACTCCGATTTGCTTGTAGTATGGGTGGGCATGTTGGATTGAGAGACCACTAATCCTCTGAGCCCGAAAGACCAATTTACCAAAGAAACAGTTCATACCATATTAATTGTTATGTTAATAGTTTCACATTAATTTGACTGGGGCTGCTAGTTCTAGTGACAGGAGCAGCTCTCTGCCAAATTCCTTTCGAAATATTTAACAGCTTAGTCGTACGATTCTCTTTTTTTACATTCTCTTTATAATCACGAATCCCACAGTCATACATTATTTGGTACTTCTGAAATTCATTAATGAGCTTCTGTCCATCCATTTCCAACCCTGCTGTGCTCTGAGCTATAATTCTATATGTGTTGGTTGAATATTTATGAACATGCACACATACATATGCATATGGCACCGTATTTGATTGGTTTATTCTACAGCCGCCGCGTGAACAATCCTGTTCGTTTTCCCGTTCTGCAAGCGAATTGAATATCAAAATTTTCCGCTCGCCCGCGTTGCTTCTAATATAGATACAACTACATGCTAAATGGACTGGAGCCGCGCCGCATGCCCGCGCCGCATCAAGTGGGGATGCGCTTTTAAGACACACTGGCTGCTGTCTTGTTGTAATCTCGACCCGACATAAATTTGTAATGCGTGCAGAGTTTGATGTTAATTAATTCATGGCATTCAAATTATTGAGGTTTTGATTCTGATGAACTCCGAGGCTATCGCCATTGTCTCTCAGAATCATTGTCATAATCTGCTCCTGACTATGGATTGAGATGACATCAATGTCTAACTAATATAACCCAAACATGACCTAAATTACGTTCACCCAAACAGCCAAAAGAGGAATCCAATCTGTCACTCAAGTATTGACGTCATAATTATTTATGTCACATGTAGGCTGACGTCACAATCAAAATCCGTAATGCATAACGTAACTAGGTTCACCATGTACATTGAATAGTCCGTTAGTTGTACGAATTGTATGTCATTGCCGTTTAATAAACATTCTGCTGAATATTTTGTAACTAATTTGACTGTGGTCTGTTGCTGCCACACGTTGTTGCTGCCATAGGCAGTAAGAGCCCCGGGTCAAATTCGTTTCACAATATTTAACAGGTTAGCTGTATAGTTACCATGAAATTCGGAGTCTTGGAATTCAGAATTCAAAATATATAAATCAATCCCAACACGTACAAAGCATGAGCTTAGCTTAGCTAGAGATGTCAAAGGAATAGCTAAAGGTTGATTCATCCATTGGGCGACAACTCGGTCTAAATGTATCCGCAACCGGAAAGACACACGTCTCACTACAATGTAGGCAGACGGGGTATACTTTAAATCGTTGAATTGATAAATCCGATCTGCCACTCAATTACGTCACGCGTAGGTTGACGTCACAGTCAAGCTGCGTAGTGAATGACGTATCCAGATCCGTCATGAACATTGAATAGTCCATCAAATGTACGGGGTTGTATGTCTTTACTTTTTACTAAACATTCTGTTGAATATTTTGAGTCTAATTTGGCTGGGTGCTTTTGCCGACTATGGCAACAACAGTGCCCAGTCAAATTAGTTCCAAAATATGCAACAAGTTACGTGTATAATTACCATGAAATTGGGATTCAGGGAATTCGGGATTCAAAGTATATAAAACGATCCCAATACGCACAAATCATGGGCGAAGCTTAGCTAAAAATGGGCGGGGCATCGCTAGAAATAGATTAAACTATTGATTGACTAATACCGTAAGTATGTCGGGTCGATCGTAAAGATTCGTTTACTTGTCATAGCTTGCGCAAGGTTAAACGCTTACATGAGAAAAACGAAATTTTGCAATCAGTAGGACTTACTTAGGAATTAGCTCTCTAGTGTGAACACGACCTAGGTTTTCATTTCAACAAGATGTTGTCACAAGCTGTTGTCGTCATTGTCGTATATACACAATCGTCGCTTTCCTTCAAACTGTTTTCAGTATAATCAGCAGATAATACAATTGTCTCTAGGTAATGATTTGATTATAATTTGGCTGAGAATCGTTGACACAACAATTTCCAAACAAATTGTTCTCAAAATAACCAGAAGGGCAGTCAATGTTGTAAGGCTTCCTGAACATATTTCGAGCAACTTTATTGACAGTCATTTCTGACTACGGCAGCAACAGCTTTGTCAAATTTTTCTCAGAATAATCAGCATTATTTCTGCATGCTCGAAAATTCTGTTCAATTTATATTATATTACAAAGGGATATGTATCTTTTATGAATAGATGAGAACTTTAAAGTGCAGTATTATGTGGTGGATGGAGCGCGACAAACACAATTTGGCTGGTTGGTAAATGGCTCAAAACAATTAGCCAATTGGCAATCGGCTTGCCTGTTTGTCAACGCCAAACGGGCCCAATATTTTTTGTTTATTGGTTTCTAAGCATGAAGGTTATCGATTACTTGTATTTCGTGTCAAATAGTTTTTATATCCTTGAGTTATTACCTAGTGGCACAATTCTGATATTGGCTATTAGGCCATACACTATTTATAAACGGGTAGGCAATCAACTATTGAGCCTGGTGCCGGTTAACAGAGAGCGCACCAATAACCCATTGAATAGCGGGCCATGTCCTGGTTACACGCGGGTGCGCAGATAACCAATTGTATGCTAGTTCTGCGCCATTTGCCAATTGTCCCATCCGATTTCCCAGTAGGCCAAATTTATAATTTGGGTACAATATCGTGACTAATCAGTACATGTCGTTTGTAATCCGAACGGTGTCAGAGGCCACATGGCTATGTACATCGGTGGTCTTTAAGACAGGCGGTATTTGAGACAGGTGGTCTTCAAGACAGGTGGTCTTTAATACAGGTAATAATTTAACACAGGTGGTCTTTAATACAGGTAATAATTTAACACAGGTGGCTTTTAAGACAGGTAATAATTTAACCCAGGTGGTCTTTAAGGCAGGTGGTCTTTAAGACAGGTAATAATTTAACACAGTTCGTCTTTAAGACAGGTGGTCTTCAAAACAAGTGGTCTTTAAGACAGCTGCAACCCGCCAGACAATAATTTAAATGGCTTAGCCACCAACAACTTTCAGTCAAATTGTTTTCAAAATATTCAGCATAGCCAGAGTTTAGCCATATGGAAAATGTAGTCAGCAGAAATTCAGCAAGCGGGCAGGCAGTTAAAACAGGTCCTCTTTCGGTGTCCTGTTAAGATACTCTTTTTATCTATGATTGGTGCAGGTGGTGTCTGAAGTACCCTTGTGCGTAGTAAACTCTCCTAATAATCACCGATTAGGTGTGCCTAATTAGCTAGCTACATAGTGCCTTGTGATTGCTTAGAAGGTAATGCGTCTCGTCAACGTTCCATTCAGACCCCCGCCAAAGCAAATGTAATTTAGCCTTACTGAGGTCAGCTGTCAAAGAGCTCAATTCTTCGCATGACAACCAAAGAAAAGTGAATCAGACGTTTACTTCTGGCATGTCAGCGCGTATGTCCGAATACTGCGCGGTGTTTACTGTGTTGCTGATCTTTATTATCAAAACAGCGGGGCTGAAAGCTGTTGCCGTCTAAGGCAGCAACAACTTTCAGCTACGTGATTCCTAAATGAGCACCAGCGTGCATTTCCGGAGTCATTACACAAATCTTCATTGAAGCAGTAAAGGTTCCTACTCTGACTTCATCCGAAGAGACTTCAACCCGGTGAGTATGTCACAATGAATGGGCGGTTCGTTTAGTAATCCCAAAATTGCATTATGACGAATGACAAGGCTGCCTATTGTGTCAAACATACAATTCAAGTTCTTTTTAACAGAGATATAATTGTCTATCACGGATACTAGTGGATATTTCACTAGCAACGAGTCATGCTGAGTTTTGTACAAATTATCCTTTCAGATTTATGCCACGCGCCTTGTTATAGAGCCTATGATCTGATGTCAGCTGCTTCATGCCAATGAGTGTCATTATTTAATAATAGCCTTTGTCAGAACTTTATAAGTGATATGGACCTCCTTCTAATATGAAATATGATTTGCAGGCTGATATAATATAACAGTCAATCAAATTCAGTTTCATTTCTACTAGTGTTAGCGTGACGGGAAATTGCTTGTCAGCTCCGTAATGGAATAATAATAATGTAGAGGACAAATTGTAAAAAGATGAATTTATTTTGACATTTTTTGTCTAATTTCACAATCCACAACAAGAGATCAGTTGCTCAGATGGGTACATTAAGATTTTTTTATTAGCTCACCTGGTCTAAAATGTAAAATGTGTTTATGTCACGGCCATCGTCCATCGTCCGCCATCCGTCGTCTATCATTCTATCTATCAACGTTTACGTTAGCAAGCTACTTTTCCTTAACCGCTGACGTGATTTCAGCTAAACTTAGCTGTGTGGGCGCTAGACTTATTGGCTTCGGAACCTGTATGCATGAAGTTGGTTGATCATATATTCCGAGAACTTCTGCAAGGCGAATGGAAGAATCCAGCTATAGCTATGCCCCGCCCATCTATAGCTAAGCTCAACCCACGCGTCGCCGGTGTTGTGATCGATCGACGCCTGAACTCCCTGACTTTCAATTTCGAGAAAACTATACAGGTAAGCTGACGAATAAATTGGAAATAATTTGACTGCCTATGGCAGAAACAGCGCCCAATCAAACTAGTTTCAAAATATCCAAGCATGCTTATTAAATGGAAAGACACAATCTGACAGATTAGTAAGCATTTAACACGGACTAAATAGAGTCATTCGTGACATTCATGAATGTTGATTATGACGTCAGTCTACATGACATGTAGTTGATTATGACGTCATATGATTGACTGAGAAACTGGATTCCTCCATCTACCCAACATTTCCTGGGAAAAAGCTTAAGGTTTATGATTCAGATTCTGTTAAATCTAAAGAATCCATTCAGTTTACGTATTGGTCCAGGTGAGTGAAACAGGCCCACTTTCTCCTAGGTGAAATGACACCACAATTAGCCATTGCCGTACTTAGTCAGTGCTAACAAAGTGACAATTATCCGCGTATGCAATACTTAATGGTAGTAGCACAAGGAGATTCACGAAATATGTGAGTTCGAAATATGCCATATAACAAAATAGAAAAGAAAGACAGACCTAATGAAGCGGGGTTGCGCCATCCTAATCTAGTAGACTACGTGCTCTGGTTTATGCATGGGATCGTACAGAGAGGGCATATACGCAACAGCAATGAAGATGCACTGGTGACACTCCTTAGTTCCAATGGCTTATTTGATACAAATACGGTTTTCAAACACCAATGCCGCCACTGGAGAACATGGGCAGGACACATTGCTGATCGCAAATCGCTAAAAGGCTCTAAGGTTACAACATCAGTCATCAACCAAATAGACGTCATACTATGCACAGCAAAAACAAAGCCCATACTTCTGGATGCTCGTTCCTATGGAGGTGCAGACCTTAATTCTGACCATAAGCCAGTTGTTGCAGGCTTTCAGATGAACCATCTCCAGCCAATGTATAAACGCGATACCAGGCAAGAGGGAAGAGTCACCTACAACCTATCCAAGCTCATCAGCCACACTGACACTCAAATGCTATGCAAAAATGTCCTCCTGAAGCAGATAGCTAACATCGACGTCAGCTCGAACCAAAATACTGAAATGTATGAAAACATCAGCTACAAGCACAACATGATTTCTAAAAAAGAACCGAACTAGGTATATTGATGACCCTATCGTAGTAAAACTATCAGCAGAGCAGAAAGTGTTATGGCTGCGCATCTATCAAAGTGGCCAAAATGAAGACTGCACCAATCTACAGAGGGAACGCAATAACATTCTGTGCCACATCAGCGCATGCTGAAACGATCTTGCTGCTCGGCAAGCAGACTCCCTGGAAGAAGAAATCACTGCCACGGATTACTGTCACACAATCTTTCTCACTGTACACAACTCTGAAGGACACTTTATCGTGACTGACCATGGCAAAGCCGATGCATTTCGGGAATGGTTCAGGGAACATTTCACTGACTATGATGATAACCCCATGCACCTGTTCTTAGGATATTAAAACCAATTAAAACAGCAGAAATTGAGAGGGCACTCAAAGCCCTGAAAATGGATGTGTAGCCGGACCTGATGGCATGAGCCATGAACTATTCAAATACGTATATGACATTATCTCAAAACCGATCTCGCACCTAATCAGTTCAGCTTTTATGCACCACCTTCCCATCGATGCTGTAGGCCAAGTCACCCCTATCGCGCTAATTAAGCCCAAGAGGCCACTTGGCCCCAGCCAATCTGCTACCCATTGTGCTCCTCAACAGCATACGGAAAATCCTATCCAATGTTACTCTATGCCGCATCCGAGACAAGATCGATGACTTCACCAGATCATGTCAAGGTGGCTTCAAACGTGTGTGTGTGCGTGCGTGCGTGCGTGCGTGTGTGTGGAAAGCTGCACAGATATTATATGGGCGCAATGCATGCTTGTATCAGAAGCCATGTTCAAACACTGTGATTTCCACAAGATGGGCATTGACATGTCACGAGCCTTCGACACAATTAAATGCTCAAAGATGTACTACGCCAGGCAAGTTGCAATGAATACGAGCTACGGCTAGTGAGACTACTACACTAGCCGTTGCAGACACCAAGCTGAGAGTACGAGTCAAATCATTGAAGTCTACAGAGTTTGAGACATCAATCGCCACACACACCCCCCCCCCCACACACGGAGAGGGTCTATCCACTGTGCCTTTCCCCTGTTACCATGCTGCTAAATTGACATCCGTGTGGTGTCCATACTGGTTATGCCGCTATAGATGTAATATGCCGACGACGTGGACTTCATAGACATGGAAAAGACATCCCTTGACGAACTTCTCCCAATAGCTGCAAGCAAATTAAAAATTGAGAATCTCCTTATGAATGAATCCAAAACAGATTCACCCAATTATACTTATCTACAAAGCATGAATGAAACTAAAGAAAATGACGATCCACTTCGTGGCGGCGAACAATAGAGGAATAGTAAAAGCCTGGGCTCACTGATTTGTAGTATTGCTGTCATTGCTGCACGTTGCGTCATGGGGAACATATCTTTCTCGTCCTTCTGGAAGCTATGGATTCGTAGATCAAAGATGCCCTTGATAAAAGACTACGTTTATACAATGCAACCTGCCTATCCTTGATGCTGTATAGCTGTAACATCTGGGCAGCTCCAAAGGTAGCTCTAGACAAACTCGATGCTTGCCACCGCAAACAACTACGCTCCATCACTGGACACCGAAAGTCAGCATACTTTCCATTGACGCACTATACAAGATGTGTAATACATCACCGCTGTCCGTGCAAGTCGCCCAGCAAAGATGGCCCATGTGTGGCCATGTGTTAAGGATGCCACAAGACAAGCGAACCCTACTGGGCGCCAGAAAATACAAAGCCAGGAGATGACGTCATTGCATAAATCTGTTACCACCACCACTACCACCACCACCACCACAAGAAGGGCGCATTGCAGTTGTAGGATGCTTCTATTACTACAGCCGCAGAATACACTAATCATACACGCCTGTGATCTGTTAATTGCTCTATCGTCCATTTAGCCTTCACGAGTCGCATGAATCTGGCTGCATCTCGTATCACCTAAACATAGTTGCTTTATTATTTCTGAAGTTGTAGTGTGGATGGTCTTCAGCTTTCAGCGGTGACGTGTACAAGATAAGCACCCTTATCCCTTGAGATAAGCATCTTAATTTCCGCTATTTGTGCAGATTGATTAGCCTTAACTAGCAAAACGTCACCTTTCAAACGTCGTGAACTAAATTATATATCATTAATACCTTATAATGATTAATTGAGCCGCGAAAGTTCCATTCATTAATCTTGTTCCTTCTTTACCCTAAAGCCACGTCACGTGGTTTTCACAAAGATGTCAATCCAGTTCGCGTGATATTAATCTTATTTCGTGTTAAAATCCGATAAAACTGCGAGAAATCGCCAGATGATTTATTAAGCTTAATCACCATAGATGGTCTCTCACGAGAATTAACAAGTGTTTTGTAAATACAGACGCACATGCAATATTTCAATTTATATAAATTACAATTGTCAGCAATAATGTTTGTGAAGGTAGATATGTGACCCTCGTCATCATTAGTGATAGTCGGTGTTATTAAGGTGTTTACCATTAAATTAACGACTTTCATTATTCAAATTTCCCTTGTCGACAGAATCCGCACGTTTGCGCGATGGCAGATATCTATATTGATGATAAATCGTGGTAAATGGGGTAGGTGCTGTTTCCATGGAGAGCTAGAAGATGGAAAGCTCGCTAACATTACAGTCACTTTAATATTAATTCAAATTATTAGAAGCAGGTAACAAGGAAAAGAACCTACTCTTATGTTGGCTCGCATTAATCGTCTATTCATGCCGCTTTGCCGGTAAATTGACTGGGACAATGATATGGGGTCATTAAATACAAATTCAATGGAAGACGGCTGCACGACCTCAAAATCTGACCGCTGTAAATCTGTCGAATCGAGGGTAAGGACAGGAATTTGCTGATAAACCTCTGACAATAACCTAAATAATATAGAGATTGTCTGATTTGGTACTATAATCCATGCTTATGGCTCTTTTGATATAAACATGCTATCTAGCATTCCTTGTACGTCAAGTGTTACTGAAAGCTGTTGCCATCTAAGAGAACAATAACTTTTTATGAAACGGCGTTATGAGATTATACGTCCACCCTCACCACTTTCTTATCAGTGTTTATCTTATACACTTATGCTCATAATGCCGTATATCCTATAGCATGCAGTCGAGGACACCATAATTTATAGATAATAATAGCTATCTGTTATACTAAATCTCAGAACATGTATGCGATTGCAAAAGCATTATTTAATCTACTAGCCTTCCAAATTACATTTACAAAATGCTCTTAAAATGATGGACAGGTAAAACATTCGCGAATGTGCATGGTGCTCCAAGACGCTGCTGTCCGTGACAGCAACATTTCCAGCTAGCACCATTCTCAACATACATCCTTGGTCGTCTTCTTTCTAACATTGTTTTCAGGTCTTTGTTTTATTGTGCAGTTAACGACTCTCTTTGACCAAAGATTTATAGTAACCTATAGTCACGTGTATGGCTTTCTTTTCTGACTAGATAATTCAAAGTGGGCTATTCAATTGTTAAATTGTCAACTGACGAACCTTCTTCTCTAAGAGTTTGGTGAACCCTGCAGCCCCATAGTAATGTGTTCTAAGGCTCGCTGTGCAATATTATCATATATATTGATAAAGGGTAATTGATGGAATAGCCTATATGTTGCGATGTATCGCAGATTGACTTATATCTGTCAGATTCTCGACAATAGATTTACAACTACCAGAGCAGTTAAACATTTTTTCGCTGGCTCCTATGTGATTAACATCTGAATGATGATATTTACGAAATCATAGTGTACCTGTTCAGTAACAAAATTGCTATGATAAACACGAAAACCTCTGTATTATTATAACCGGCAATGATCCCCCGTACGTGCTTATATCAAATAAATAGTCACCTCAGGCTGTATAATTACACGCACTTTTAATCGCTTTAAATTGTGGCTAAATGTCAAAGTAAAGGCTATTTTTAATGTCAAAATATAGTGATTCTCTCGCGAGCTTAATAATAGCATCGATTTCAAATCTGGAGGCATGGTGCTTTTCCGGATCGATTGGGTTGCTACCATGTTTTGATTATATCTATAGCTTCAATTGTCACATCTTTGCTACTATGCACCTGCTAGGTATAACTATGTCAAATAGAGAAATCCAGTTTTAGCTATGCCCCGCCCATCTCTAGCTAAGTTCCATCCACACTTCGTTGTGTTGGGATCGATCGATCCCTGAACTCCCTGACTATCAATTTCCAGAAAACTATACAGGTAAATTGTTGAATGGCAACAGCACCCAGTCAAATTAGTTGCAAAATATTCAACATAATGTTTGGTAAATAGTAAAGACATATAATTTGTTCAACAACGCTTAGTCCGTCATCAATTAAGCGATCGTGACGAACTTATCTACGTCATTCATGACGTAATTGATTTTGACGTCATCCTGTCGTAGAGTGGGCGAGTCACGTGCTATTGTTGCATATGCATCTTCACGGTACTCTTCTGCTACTCATGCCTACACATGTAACTGACATTATGCATGGAAGTTACGAATGACACATGCGCATGGATTGCTGCACCTTTGCTGGATGTATTTGCTATTGGATCAGTCAATCTGCATTGTCTACGGAAGTACGATCAGACATATAGACAAATCGCGTAAAGAATATCTCAGGACAGACGAGACCAAAGTCACTTCCCAGATGTATAGGTCTGCACATGGCTGCATAAACGGACGATGATCCTATAGATCGCGGGCTGTAGAACGTGTAAAGTACTACCTTGATTACACAGGTTACTGGGCCAAATTGGCCCGGTCTTGGTCCAGTATCGGCCCAGTAACCTACGCTATCAGAGTACTAACTATATAGAGTGGGCAAATATGTATTTGGTGAACATCTCCTCCAGAACGGACAGGTAGAAGATCGGGTAATATACAGGCTCTGACTTTGGTGTATGTGTATTTCACAATAGCTAAGTGATACATACAGTTGGTGAATCTGATCGTTCATTCATGTATATAACGACATAATGAATTACGTCACCTGTAGGCTGACGTGACAATCAATTGACAGAAATGCGGCTTGAATAATAGTCCGTCAAGTGTACGAATTGTATATCTTTGATGGATTTATCATATATTAAACATTCTGTTGAAAATTTTGAAATTAATTTGACTGGGTGCGGTTGCTGCCATAGGCCATATGCAGCAACAGCACACAGTCAAATTAGTTTCAAAATAATCAACAACTTACCTGTATAAAAACCTGGATGTTGGGATGGTGAGAATTCAGGGTACGATCGATCCTAACTAACACAGACACAAGCATGGACGGAGTTTAGCTAGAAATTGGCGTGGCATAGCTAGAAGATGCTCCTCAATTATCTAGCGGGGATTCTAATATTAATACGATACGCGGTTATCTATAAATCATCCAAGCAGCGAAATGCACGAATAAATCAACGAGCTATTAAACTCAGCACAATGCCTTTCTTTTGTTGCACAAAACGTGATAGGAATTTGCAGAAACTCGAGTGCACAGATGTTTCCACGCGATTGAAATGGCGCTGATGTCATCCGCGGCAACATGGGCTTCTTCTAGCATTGGCTGTACCAGCATTTGATCAGAAACAACAGTAGGTATTCAATCGGGGCTTGAGTTTAATACTACTCAACCGTCAGACCTCTGAGGGTTAGTCTAGCAAATCAATTTACCTTGCTCTTTAATTCATTCCACACTATTACACATATGTCCTTTTGCCGTCAATAGTGTTGAAGGGCGACCGATTACTTTACCACATAAAGATTATGCTCTATGTTCGGGTGATCTTTGTTACACCACTCTGCCTTTATATCATCGGCATAACAATAGAAGACAATTATGTGGTTGGTGTCACGTTACCTCGCCACACAAGACGCTAAACGCAAAACATGTCTTCGATAACCCACGATTACCTTTACAGCCAGACTCTCTTAACCGGTCACCTGAATGGGCATCAAAGGTAGTAGTCACTGAAGACCGGTGAGCGCGTATTGCGAGTCACTTGACATGGGTAATGCTAGTCAGGTGCCAAGAGATAGAGGTTCCTTAAGACATGCAGTTCGTTGAGCACATGCCTTAAAGAACCTATGACCTATGGGGGTGGGATGCGGTGGGTGGGGGTGGTGGATGTGAAGCTGGTTTTTCAAGGCGGGTTTATTGCATGCTGACAAGACCTATGATTTACTTATTAGGCCACAGTTGTGTAACTCATCTTACATTCCAACTGTTCGTGGGAGGCACATATTATGCATTAGACGAAACTAACAAAGGGCGTGTCGCTGAACTTTTTAAACATATATATCAGGGCCTGGACTAGTTTAGAATTTCACGCCCAAGCTCGGTAAATGATAATGAATAGATCATATGTAGGCCTACATGTATTCTTCATTTTCGCTTCAAATATGACCAATGATAATGAGATAACCAGACTATCCATATATACCGCTGAATATCCTGTCACGGTCCGTTTCTGAATAGGTTGCTTATAGTAGATGAATAAATTCGAGCTATGATCCGGCTTTTTATAGTTACGCTCCGCCTACTCTCTACAAGCGCTTTGAACTTATTTTAACGCTTCGAGTCCTGGATTCCAAGAACCTCGATTTCAAGGTGACTATGCAGGCAAGCTGGTGGATATGGGGAGCGCAACAGCTCACACTCAAATTAGTTTCAAAATATTCAACAAAATGTTTATTAAATTGTAAATTCACCAAAGACATACAATTTTGACAGTTACTATCGGATCTTGCATTTTTCTTGTCGGGCGTACGTCATTGGGCGTATTTTCTTTATGACGTCTATGACGCCTATGACAGCAACAGCGCACAGTCAAATTAGTTTCAAAATATTCAACAGAATGTTTATTAAATGAGAAAGACGTACAATTCATACAACGTGTCGGACTATTAAGCGGTAAAGACGGACTATATATAAACTCATTTATGACGTCATCCTACACGTCACGTAGTTGATTATGGCGTCATATGATGGATGATAAATTAGAAAGGTCTATTTGCAGCCATATTGTTGCAAAATAATAGCTTAAATGAATATGCATCAAGAGATCGCATAGCTGTGCTGACTGGTAAGTTTAGGAACTATTTCCAACATGCTTGTTAAGGTGATAAAGGGATTTAGATGGATCATATTTCTTGCACTTTGTAGACGCGTATATGATGCTTAGTATGATCCTGCACGAAGTAGCAACAACCGTAAATCCATTTATGTTCCTAGTATGTGCATGCTGATCGGATTGTCTCATGTCGAATTACTTGTTAGATTTGTCGAGTTAAATACCCCCCACATATCATAACACAATGCAACATGGTTCGCTTCTGGGGGGACATTGTAAAGGTGTGGTACTGAACATTATCTTCCATTCTTTATTATGTATGTCTACATCACAGACATACAGAAACGAAAAGTATACAATTTCGGTGGATCGGCAAAAGGCAATTATAGATTCACAGCCCAGGTTATAATAACAAATTCGGAGCGTAAAAATGGCATGTTGATTTTACCCAAGCAAATAAGAATGGTTTTACGTAATCATTTCAAGGAGAAGTGTAGATCTAAGATCGGTGAGGCAAACCTATTATTATTTTACAGTAAGATAAAGACAGATTTAATATGTGAAAAATATGTTTTATCCTACCGTGATGTTATGACGCTACGCCATTTTAGAACCCTCCGCCACTAACTAGCCATCGAATCGGGGAGGTGTGTGAGCAGGAATTGAAAGAAATGTATGCATCTGCAAGATATGGAACATTTTGTATAAATGATAAACTATACACAATCTCTTCGAATGCACGAAATACAACACTAAAAGACAAAAAATATGGTGGTGATGATTTTTGTTGTTGCGGTGATGTCTGCTGGGTTGGATGTATTTCACACCGTTATACGCATCATTTGCCACCTGAAAGCCCTCACCGTTTAATTCATGTCTGGAAATGTGCTACAAACACATGTTTATCATTACACTGTATTATAGGTGTGATCCATAACAGACCCGTGCCAATTACTAATGTCCCGTGAACACAGACGGCTAATCAGACATCTCCAAATAGTTACCTATCACGTTGTAAGCTTTAACCATTATGCTGCTAGCTTAGTTTGGAATATATGCATTGAATACGGGGGTGGGGGTGGGGGTGCGTCTTGAGAAAGCCGTTGCTGTTTCAAACATATTATAGCAACACCGTTCCAGGAAAGCTAGTTCTTATGTTAATGGGGCTAACGTAAACAATGAGAGACGGTAGTTCTGTCCTAGATGAGTTTAGATCATAATCATCATCATCATCATCATCATCATGCAGCAATTTGTTATACACAATTAGTTTTATTTTTGTTCATTTTCTTAATTTATTTCTTCATTCGTCGCTACACGGATCTATTAGCTCCTGTGCTGTTGTTTTCGTCTGAGAATTTATATATTGATATTTTTCACAGGGTCTATACAATATCCAGATATCAATATTCAAGGGCGAAGAAGATATTAATATCTACGAGTAGGCATTGCCTGGTGCTGCGCATTCAGCAGTCTCGTGCATTGACGGGCCGGTTTTAAACCGGTTTAGAAATCGGAATACCCAAAGATTAGACCTGCTTCTGAATGGTGTGGTGTGTGCTGTGTGAAAAGCGGTAGTTTGATGTTGAGATTGGCAGAGAAATGTGTTATTGCCAATGGGTGTGCTCCGCATGCGAACTATAAAGTTCATTAAAGCTATTTGGTAGTCGAATGCATCAAAGTTGCACATTCACCTGGCAAATATACATCAGTAGTTAACCCTTTGACCCTCGAATTTGTTCAAGAAAATCTCAAATTTCTTATTGGATTTTTTTCCTTTTGCAGACCAAGAGAAGACTATTTTTGAAGATTTACCACTGGAATGAGTCTTCTCTTGGTCTGTAAATGAACATTTCTCAAGACCACTGCAGAAGCCGTTTTTGTCTGATATGAGTGTTAAAGGGTTAACCATGATTTGACCGGCGAAGGAGCCAAATTCTGCCCCAAATTTATACCCATTCCCCAGCAATACAAACTAAGTAATGTCTGAATAACGCCGTTTTCGGCAAAAAGACCACATTTAAAAAAAGTAAACTGTTGCTTTTAAGATATTAACTATATTTACTGCCATATCGTATATTTACCTATATCAAATAAAACATACTCGTAGTAGCTTGGTGATAAAACTCACATACAACGTTTGACGTCTACAGTTATAAAAATAAATATACACACGGTAGGTATGTAACTTTGCCGCGTCTCGCTTTGAAGCTGCCATAAATTACACTTAACCATGTCCTTTTACCCGGACAGTTAAATTGAAATATTTTAAAAGAATTGAGGTCGGTGGTGGGACTGCTGAATGGTCCTTTCCAGAGTACCCACCCATCATATGACGTCATAATGAACTGCGTGATGTGTGCAATGACATCATAATGAATGACGTCATGAATGGTGTCGAAAAGTACGTCACGAACGCATATTTGAAGACGGTCTATGGGCTGTTGTACAAATTGTTTGCTTTTACTATTTAATAAATATTCTGTTGAATATTTTGAAACTAATTTGACTGGGCGCTGTTGCTGCCTATGGCAGCAACAGCACCCAGTCTAATTAGTTACAAAATATACAACAGCTTCCCTGTATATTTTTCAGGAAATTGATAGCTAGGGTATTCGGGGATCGATCAATCCAAACACGGCGAGGTGTGGGTGGAGCTTAGCTAGTGATGGGCGGGGCATAGCTAAAAATGGAAAGGTCCATTGGAGTGGGCGGTGGGAATGCTGATCTTCATTTTCACGAACATGTTGACGTCAAATGTTGTTATTTTCGTTGTTTTATACATGAATACATTGTCTCAACACGAATGCACAAGCACACACTTGTAATAAAGTGAGCTTGAACGTACAGAAGCACTTCATAATGTAAAGTATGGCAAGCTGGTGTTAAAGGTGATCAAAATACATACGTATGGAGTGACGGTAAATCTTCACCTACCGGTAACGAGGTTAACTCCAGGTTAACTCAGTGTGTTGACGTTCGTCTGTGTTTCGCTCGTCGAAATCTGTTTAACATCATTACGACTCAATTTGACGTTTATATATCCCATCATAAATACAATAAAACCTGTCACAAACGACTACGTTATATAACGAAAAGAGGTAGTCACGTTAGGTAGGGGATTTCGCAGTACACGTTTACCTGTATGCATCGTACTTCCCCTGTGCTGTGATTCCAATTTGCATATTTACTTTGAAAGCATGAGACAATATTTGTGACAGCAACAAATCTGACATTACCTATAGGTTTGGCCCTTTGATCGCTCCTAGTATCTCAAGTTCAAGGCAACCATGGATGTAAGCTACTGGATGTTTTGAAGCAAACTTTACAGGACCATGTAGCAACAGGTTTCAGTTATATTAATTTCAAAATAGTCAATAGAATATTTATTAAATCTTAGATGATTTTGTTGTTTTTGCCGTTCGTGTTCAAAGAGTTAACACACTTGATGCGTATTTAATAGCGTGTACTAGCTGGTGGTGAAGCAGGAATGAGCTAGAGCATGCTACTAATCATAGACTGATATTAACGCTTTCACTGATGAATTCGCCATACCTGAAGTTCAAGGCAATCATGCAGGATGGATGTTCAATACTTTTCAATTAATATGACTCTAAGACAGTGCTGCATTAGGCAGCAACAGCTTTAAATCCTATCAATTGCAAAATATTAACAGATTACGCTTTACAACGTAAAGAATTTCCTTTTCATGGATCTGTATTTGAAAGGGTTAAAGGATGTTCTGCCAAATGTCAGCATAATTCTGATTATATTCTGGTTTTAAATCAATTTATCTAATTACTTGGATTCGCGAGCATATGAGACATCGTTAGGTTGTTATGCTGGTAATTTGAGACTGTTAATATGTAGTGAATAGCTGGAATACCCATATACGCTCTCTGTATGATAGAGCTGATTGCTAGTCAGGGATATGATAGACGATGTGTTGTCAATTATTTTCAGGAATGGCGAGAATGATAACATTATTCAAAGCTGCTACATCCTAGCACTTAATGGTCACGCCTTTCGGGATGGCGTCTGCGGTGATTTGAAAAATAGCTATTTGCAGACCAAGAGAAGGCTGTTTTGTAAATTTACGCCTGGGATGGCTGATTTGATAACAGAGACAGTCGCTCAAATTGTACGTCTCTGGATGTTGTATTCTCCAAGCCTGAGAATGTATATTCACTAAGCAACATTTGCTTTTATTTTCTTGACTAACTATTAAAGCGTAAAGATAAAGTTTATTGAGATTTTTAATATGTGGACGACAGCTCCTGCAGCTGAAGCAGTGAAAACTTCTTTCAACTGCAATCAAGCGTCTCCACTGCGAGCGTCCTAGGCTCCTTTTAGGTTCTTTCTTGTCTTCAGATTACGTACTTTGAGGTCTGAACGCAAAACACTTAGCAAGTTGATGTTGTGGAGTAATTTGCATGCCTAATACCGGTTGGGACCACCACGGCAATTTCTACTACCTTCTGAACCAGTGTATTTTCTGCCATTCGACGAACACGTCCGAACATAGACTATCGCTGCTGTACTACTCTAACAGACAGTGGCTCTGTATTGCACATGTTGTAGAGTCCTGCATTTGATATTAGACTGTGTAGCAAGGTGTGATTTGTAAAAAAAAAGTGTGATTTGTAATGACTCGCCGATGTTTCCGGTGGCATGCATCAAGTGTGTTCAAAAGGGCTTTTTAGCTGCTCAGCTCATGTAATTGTATAACAGTATAGAAACACAATCATATAGCATCATATAGTTGCGTTTTGGCTTTCACGAGGATTTTAGAGACACGGATCCACAACTTCCAAAAGAACTATAGCTCTCCCGACATTGGAACTCGATGTGATTTGTTAATATATCTCTTTTAACGGGTGTTATCAAAAACATGAATCTCTTTGCCTTATCCTTACATAGAAATACAACACGACTCTAATATAAATAGCATAACTGTGTTTTCAAATTTGCATTCCTTTTATAAATGTAAACTACGATGGTGTTACTTATAATCACTTTACAGACAATATGATTATACTGCCACGAAATTGGATGTTTTGTCCAAATGTCTTTTGCGACATTAGACTATATAAATGGAACCGTTTCTAAGACTTTAGACACAAACAGTAAATTTTCCACACTTCTATGTAGCATACAATATATGTAGCATATCTTTAATCTAATGTAACATCGTTTTCTTCTAAGTAGGGCGCAGGCTGCGCTCATATGTAGTTGTAGCGATGTGGTTAAATACACTACTAAAGTTGCTAAGGATAACGTATAATAACAGCAGATATTGAATATATTGATACAAACCACAATCCATACGACCCTAGCTACATTTATCTGGCAACTATCATCACAGAAAAGCAATGTCATGTATGGTTCAACTAAGTGCAGCGGGCGAAGTGACAGATGTGGTCCTGCAATGTACTATAGCGAAGCTACAGTCATGTACGGATGAGTCAACACAGTGTCACAGTCTGGTTTCCAGGCTTCTGGGGTACAGCGTAAGGGCACCCCTATCACTGATTACAGCATGTCATCTTCTTTGCATACTGTCAATCAAAGATCAGAACCGAACTTAGGGTATGGTGGTCCACTCTTTACCAAGGCATGTTTAAGATCCCGACGGCTGGTGGGTTGGACTGGTCGAACTGAAAAGGCTGTCCGGAGAACATTCCACGCGTGTTCGATGAGATTCAAATCTGAAGACCGAGCAGGCCATTCAATTTGTTTGATACCTTAGTTTTCCAGGTAGAGCTTAATCACCCTTGATGTTTGGTCGCGCGGTATCATTCATCAGAATGAGCTCCTGTCCTATTGCACCAACATGGGGACGGACAAAGGTGGGGAGAACTTCATATATACAATAATATATAGATCTCTACCGCCACCATCTCTAATGCAATCCCACACCCTGTCAGAACTTCTACCACCACGTTCATGCTCCACCACGTTATCATCAGCAAATCTTTCATTTAGATGTCGTCATATATGAACACGTCCAAGTATAATCGCGACTCATCTCTGAACAAAACAACTAACTACTCATTGAACTCTGAGTTCAGTTGAGATGTTGTCTACTCCATTTCAGGCTCACGTGACGGTGCCTCTCACTCAAGGGTACCCTCACAGCATGTCTGCTGGCCCTCGGGCTACTGGCATACAATGTGTTTCTAGCAGTCTAAGCTGATATCGTCAACTCCGTGGCGGCTCAAAAGTGGTTTCTCAATACTGTAGCGTCAATGTGTTTCAATTTGGTAGGCAAAGATAACAAGGAACCTGTCTTATGGTTGTATGGTAGACCTTGCACGTCCTCACCCTATGCCCTTGACCGGTAGTCTCCTAACACCGGTTCCACACCTTGGAGATAACACTCTAACTGACTCCAAGGGCAACAACTACACTTTGCTGGGTCCAGCTAACTTGCAGCAGACCAGTACCACGAGAAAGTCCGAAAGACTCACATGACATCATGCACAAAAGACATCTGCGAATTTCTTCAAGTGCAATGGGAAAATGAATTCTTCTGTGGGAAATCACGTCCTTCACTGACTGTTACCAGGGTGCCCTTTTCTGTCTCAATCCTGCCAAGCATGAGTAGACCACTAACTGTCCATAGAACACTGTCCATTTCACCATCACATGCCGATTTCACGTTCAGTTTCTTTAATTACCTTAAAATTAGGTTAGGATTCGCTTGGGTGGGAAGATTTAGCTTTCCTGGTATTAATGTACATTTATTTAGAATATCTTATGAATGTTTTAACCATTTCATCACGAAACCGGCCAACAGTGGCCTCTGCAGTGGTCTTGAGCAATACCCATTTGCAGGCCAAGAGAACACCTTTTCTTTTTAATTTACCACTGAAATGACTGGCTCGGTAATCGAGCCAGTCATTAGAGTGGTAAATCTTCAAAACCAATATTATGTTGGCCTGCAAATGGACATTCGATAAGCAAATATAGTTTTCTGTACCAAATCTAGCCATTAAATGGTTAAATGTATAGGCGGGTGTTACCAGTATGTCGGTGTTGTATCCATTTCATGGAACGCGTTTGTTTTTGGGGTGAGCTAAACTCTACTTCTACGACAATTACTATTTATCTCAGTGAACAAATTGCGACGTAAAGTCCATTAATACGCATGTGTTTGTTTACCCTCGTGTACATAAATATTTAGACGTTATTGTTTAAACATCACCAGCAAGGATGCTCCTCTTAAGCATCTGACTTTCGCGTGTCCCAATTCTGTGTTGCTGAGATTATGGAACAAAGAATGATGTTTTGAAAATTGGTTGTTGCTAAATAACTATTAGCATTATTTTAGACAGCATCGGATTTGAGCATCTGTAGTGGTATTCACTTTATCTGGAGGAATAGAAGTAAATAATATGAGTCTACACTATTCAGCATGAAATTGCCATAACCTTTTTCATCAGTAACCAGTATCGTGGCAAAATTAATTACCAACAATTAAGATTTTTGTTTACATGTCATCGTGTCAGGTAGGTAATTTGGTAATATGTATCACCATCTCCTGACCTTGAGGATTGGCTGAAATCATTACTGCCATACCACAGACAATGGATGCCAATGTGTACTGTCGTAATGCGCGGCTATTTGATAAACTACTAGGAAGTGTTTACAGTAAGAGGTTTTGAGGTGAAGAATTCGACATTGACCTTGCTATTCAGTCAAATACCATGTGATCACGTGAAGATGGTGTTGTTAACTTTTTAACCCTAAAGTTAGTTAAAACGGCTTTTGGAGTCGTCTTGGGATCCATTTGCCGAAAAATAGAAGACTAATTTTAAAAATTAACCACTGGAATGACTGGCTCGATAAGCGAGCCAATCGTTCCAGTGGTAAATCTTTAAAAAATAGTTTTCTTTTGGCTTGCCAATGGGCAATTTCTTATGAGAAAATCCAAATGTTCTTGATCAAATTCGAGAATTAAACGGATAAATCCTACAAACGGTAACATCTCACAGCACACATTTTCAAAATCAACACACATCCACACGCAGAGTTTGTTCAAGCCCATCCGTCAGCAGAACAAGGTTAAGGTGTACTATGATTTCGGTGTGAGATCGTTATTACTTCAGTGCACGAGTACTGGATTGAAATCTTAATACGCTACATTAAGATCATTACGCAACATCAAGTCATCTGTTAGCTGTAGTGCCCCAGGATTCCCAGTTATGGTTATAGGAGCACGGAATTGCATGCTTATTCACACGTACGTGTCTCTATTCATGCAATGCCCTGTTAGTAGCACGTAGACCTACAGGAAAATTGAGATTATACAAGAAGCTACACTGGGGCATTTAAAATATGAATACATTCTCTATTAATCATTGACAGTCATATCGAACCAGCCTACACCAGTTCCTGTTACCATTATTCATCTTCCCGATCCAAGTCTTCCGGACACTTTGTTGTTGGTACAACGATAGGAAATTAACACCCTCTCAAGCAGCAACATCGGTTACATTCTAAGGATCCTACGACAACCATTATAATGAGGGCACTCACGGATATATCGCATGTATGCTGTTTTGATTTGCGGCATTTCGCCCGTTAACGTTATTACGTATTTCTGCTACGCTGAAGGCCGTCACTAATCACCGGTGTTGGACCACTACCGGCCCAGTAGCATACGCTATCATGGATACAGGCCTATGTGTACGTATGTCTGTGTATGCCTAGCATTGATAACTGGCACTTTTAGAGGCAGATAGAAATGGAAACATAATAATTCAATTTACCTCCTTTGAAAGCTTGGCATAAACTGTCATAACACAAAAAAGCAATTTTTCATTATTAGCACCTGAACGAATTTATCACACGAGTATTATCCATTTGCTCTCTGAACCCAGATAACATCTTTAATTGTAAAATAGTCATAGTGCATAATTATGAAACACATTGGTTCTGTTGAAACCTATTTGGTGGCAAATAGAGCAATGAGTTTCCATCACGCAAATTGTTTTATTAAATAAGTAACAACGGTATGCAAAATCGTATACAATATATAATCACTCAAGCAGTAGGCAATGCGTTCGGGAATAAGATAAGTGCTCTTGCTATGTTTTGTTTTACCATGGGGCGAAATGTTTTTCGCTCTTTAGCGCTGACGAATTCCTGGACTGACTCTCATGCCAAGAAATGATAATGGCCTGGAAATATTACTCTTTAACCCTTTGCATCATACGAACAATATCTGATTCAATGCACCACATACGATACATAGGCGATATTATGGGGTATATCATGAAACTAATTTGCCTGCAAGCGCATGCTGTCTAAGGGAGCAAGACGCGAGAACATCCAATCCAAATATCTTAAGAATATTCACTCTAAAAACTAGGTGATGACCACGGTTAACAGCACCGGTGGAAGAATACGATCACGGCGGTAAATGTAGCAAAGTAAACAGCAATCGTATTCTAACAAGACAGTGGATAAACCACATATCGGCAGACAATCTTACCGTTTACACCTCATACACGAAAAGACACTGCGTGATCATCATAGTGCAGAGGGACGTACCAATGGCAACAATTATGTGTGTGTGTGCGTGCGTGCGTGCGTGCGTGTGCGCGCGCGCGTGCGTGCGTGCGTGCGTGCGTGCGTGCGTGCGTGCGTGCGTGCGTGCGTGCGTGCGTACGTGCGTGCGTCCATGTGGACATATGTGCGCGCGTAGGCATGTGCTCGAAGGCACGTTCAACGATGCCGATTATTAGATATGCTCTTATAAGATAGCGTAGATAGTCTAGGCAATGGAGGGATTCGATCTGTTACTCTCGAATCTGATGTCATAGTCAAACACGTCACAAATGAGCTGACGTCACAATCATAATGATGTATCTAGCTCCGTCAAATGCACGAATTGTATGTCATTGACGGGTTTACAATTTAATAAAACATTTCGTTGAATAGTTCGAAACTTATTTGACTGGGAGATGGCCAATGGCAGCAACAGCACCAAGTCAAATTAGTTTCAAAATATTCAACAGCTTTCCTGTATAATTAACGCGAAATTAGGATTCTGGGTTCAAAATGTATAAATAGATTCCAGCTCACGTACAAAGTGGGCGGAGGCCGGCTAGAGATTGACAAGGAATCGCGTGAAATGAACCATTCTCTTGCAATATCGTTCCAGTTCATTAGTCTACTCTCTGGCGGATGCTATGCTTCATTTCCCGTACAGTTATATAATACTAACAGCATACATACGTGTTCCTACATAATGTGATAAATGACATACTACGCCTATGCCAATGGGGGTTGACAAATTTAATAAATTATGCCGTGAAATTGCGACTGACTTTTTCCATATTAACTTGATAATATATTATACCATACCACTAAGCGAGACACTTGTTGATGAAAAATGTGAGAAAAATTGCCGAGACCTTTAAAAATTCTGTAATTTATGATGGCATCAAATAGGATAACGTGACAGGTCTTTTGTTCATGGTGAGTTCGGCCGAACTCGTTTCAATAAAGAAGGCGTTAATTGGAAGTATTATTGGCTCTTTGGCCGCCATTTTTATAACCAGTTGTATCTTGTTTATTACCAGAAATCCTCACTTATCCTCACCGACCCCGAAACATTTTGCTGCTGCTTGCGCATGTGATGTTGCTCTGAGGTCACGTTGAAAGAAATCTTGTGTGAATTCTGGAAATGGAGGTGCCGAAAGTTGTTGCTCTCTTATATTCTGTTAGAGAGCAACAGTTTTAGTTTTATAAATTACCACCAATTATCCTGAATAATAATAATAATGAGCTGAATAAGAGAAGGCAAATTCAGTAACACAAGTTTATAATAAATTAAAGCACATTGGTTTATTATCTACATTTAAACCTCCAACAACTATTCCTTTCTACCGCCGACAAGGAATCTTTTTAAGCACCTTTATTGCAATACAAATGTTTGCCAGGATCTAACAAAAATGCCGGGAAAGGGACGAGAAGGTTTAACCAACTCGGACAGATATTCTGGCGATTTTTGCACATTGTAAATGTCATTTCCGAATAAACGAATTAAATTTATGGATCGTTTTATTAACCCTACCCAGATAACGCAGCTCACTGGGCCGGCACTGGGCCGATACCGTGCCGATACCTTCAGTATCGACCCGGTATCGGCCCAGAATTAGCCCAGTTAGCGGCGTTATCAGGGTAGTTGAAAATACGGCGATCGGGGTTGATCTATTGTGTCCGGTACGATGTCAGGTATTTATCAAAGGTCAACATGCAATTATTGGCTGAAAAATGGCAAACATGTGTCAGTATAGTTCATTAATTGGCTTAGATACATTTATATTGACGTTGAAAACTGGGTCACTGAGGTGCCTGAGAGAAAGTATGCCAATGTATCGCCTCATAGTATGCATCTTATTATAGGCCAAAGTTGACAACAGCTTTATATGGACAACGTCCCACATAAAGGAAAGTATGGTACAGAGACGTAGCGACATGGACGGATGGATGGACACACCAGTGTGGATGGACGGGCATAGAGACAAGTGCGCGCACTGACGCATATGCGACAGCAAGACACGTAATATAACGCGCATACTGTAATGTAATGTACTTATGTTTATTCACCTTTCCAGAGTATGTATCCATCATATGACGTCATAATCATCTACGCGGTGTGTCGAATGACATCATAATGGGTGACGTCACGAATGATGTCGATAAGTACGTCACGAACGCATATCTGAAGACGGTCTATGCCTTGTTGTACAAATTGTTTGCTTTTACTATTTAATAAATATTCTGTTGAATATTTTGAAACTAATTTGACTAGGCGCTGTTGCTGCCATAGGCAGCAACAGCGCCCAGTCAAATTAATTACAAAATATTCAACAGCTTCCCTGTATAGTTTTCAGGAAATTGATAGCTAGGGCATTCGGGGATCGATCAATCCAAACACGGCGAGGTGTGGGTGGAGCTTAGCTAGTGATGGGCGGGGCATGGCTAAAAATGAAAAGGTCCATTATAACACCAACAGACAGAGATCCATAGTCAGTTGTAGATCTTCCCGCCTGTCTAATAACGACCATTTTATAGACATCTAGACTGTTTCCAAATTTTTACCACCGTGATCTTATGTTTTGGACAGTCCGGCAATTATGTGCGTTTTAGTCTGGACCCTGTTCTAGTGCCACGGTCGTATTGTATTGAGCGCACAACTTTGTATTGTGGAGGTGTGCATTAAGACGACGGGGACCATGTTTGGAAAGTTAATGGATACCCACTCTTCGTTCTTCTCTGCTTGTGTTAGTGCATTTACCTTTATTAAAGTGTTGGCTACCTAGTAAGATATACACGCTGGGGCTGAACTGTGGCGTGTGGGTCCTGGGAACATGACCTATTTACAGTCTGTCTTCTTTTCTTGTAAGTTCACCATGTGTATGAATCCATTGGAATACGACATCGTAATGATATAAGAGTTGATTGACTTTCCAAATTGTTTTTATGCTTAAACTGTCCTCGTTTTACAATAAAAATAATAATAATAATAATAATAATAATAATAATCGTTATTTTTTTAGGGTAGCACTTCAAGTACACGGCCTGATCTAGCAGAGGCCCTCATTAACATATATACAAATGTATGTACATAGTCTCGAGTACGGCCATGCGGTTTCTGACTCATGGCCTATGGCCTTGATTACAGGCTATCAGTCCTCTGTCTCGTGGTGTACCACTATGGTCTCGAATATGGCCATGAAGTTCTGATATATTATGTTTACATCGAGTATGCTGTCATGTCATCCTCTGACTAATGGTGTGTGGCCGCGTGTAGGGCTCTGCATTCGTTAACAAGTGAGATGGTACATCTGTGGGACGTGTGGGTCCTCGAAAGAATTATCTTCTTCTAAGATACATTAATTTTATGTTCCGTTCTGTAGGCTTTGGGTAATTCCCTTGTTGCAATCGCTCAAAGATAACTCCGTCTTGTATTATGATGCCTATACGTACTTCCACCATCTGTAGCTGTCCCATCAGTGTCCATTCGCTCGACAAAGCTTTAATCAGTACGGCACGAAACTTCTCCAGCCCAAACGAACCAGATTTGTTGCTAGAACGTTTACATTTGGTTAGCAGGTTACCATGAAAGCTGCTTGAAGCTATGTCTTCATAGTCTATTTATTGTTATTCTTGAATGTTTGGTCGATATTGATTTGTTTTAGCCTTCTTGCGCGTGCGTGCGCGCGTGCGTGCGTGCGTGCGTGCGTGCGTGCGTGCGTGCGTGCGTGCGTGCGTGCGTGCGTGCGTGCGTGCGTGCGTGCGTGCGTGCGTGCGTGCGTGCGTGCGTGCGTGCGTGCGTGCGTGCGTGCGTGCGTGCGTGCGTGCGTGCGTGCGTGCGTGCGTGAGTGCGTGAGTGCGTGAGTGCGTGCGTGCGTGCGTGCGTGTGTATGTGCCTGTGTGCGCATGTGCGTGCGTGTATTGGAGTGCACTGGTCTTGTATATTATCCCATGCCATTTGGCGGGTACACCATCATCATCATAATCACCAACACCACTAACATTACCACTATTATCATCATCATACTGTGGTCCCAAAACACATTTCCGATGTCAGTTTATATATCCTTTGTGATAATTGTGGTGCTCCATACTCTCGTTGTTTCAGACAGGTCCTCTATCCATTAAGCACTTATGCATCTATACTTCAATTACATAACAAACAGATAACATAGAATTCAAGAAACACATAGTCCTATAAATACACGTTCACACTTGCTGACTGTCCTTCGCACGTTACTGATGACGCGCAATGTCGTTGCGCTGTTCCAGACAGAAGTCGGGTCTCTTCAGACACCGACACGTGCATAGAGTAATGCACACGCCACGTTTTGTGATAGAAAATCAAGGCATCTTATTTGTAAGGTGACATTTCATCGCTAAAATATTATGATATTGTAAAAATTTGATTTAAATTTGGAACGTAGTGGTTTAGTTTATCTCACACTGTATACAACTAGTGTCGCTGGGCAAATGACCATTATTTGTTTTCCAGCTAACCACACCAGCCTCCATCATACCAAACACTAGTCTGGAATAGACCTTTCCACTTTATCCACTCATCATATAACGTCATAATCAACTACGTGACGTTTAGAATGACATCATAATGAATGGCGTCATTATGAAGTCATGAATGACGAAGAGGAGTACGTCACGTACGCATATTTGATGACGGGCTATTCGTTGTTGTACGAATTGTATGTCTTTACTAATTAGTAAATGAATATAGTTAGGGTATTCGGGGATCGATCAATCCCAACACGGTGAAGTATGGGTGGAACGTAGCTAGAGGTGGGCGGGGCATAGCTAAAACTGGAAAGGTCCATTGTCATGGTCTTTCATACAGTTGTGGTTATTCTGACACAAGCACCTATATTAGCTCAAATTATAGTTGTTCATCCGTTAAGAGTGCATATAAGGTCAAAGAAATGGTGTGATAAGCGTATTATCATGTTTCCATTCGATAATCGTGATAGGAAGAGCAAGTAAACAATAAAGAGTCTATCGATTGATATGTATAGAATGATGGATATTGATTGATCGAAAAGCTTATCTGTTAATCAATCACTCAATCGACTGACCGACCGACAGACCGACCGACTGATCAATCAATCAAGCAATCAAGAAATTAAGCAATCAATCAAACAAGCAAGCAATTAAGCAATCAATCAATCAGGCAATCAACCAATCAGACACTCCATCGGGAGGGCAATCAATCAATCAGGCAATAAATCGAGCAATCAATCAGGCAAGCAATCAATCCGGCAAGCAATCAATCAGGCAAACAAGTAGCAGTGATTAATCAGAGAGTCCATCAGATGATTTGGTGTGTTTTTTCTTTTGAAACATGATATGCTCGTATGAGAACAGTAACCGTTTGCATCTCTACTCGTGTATATGTAGTGTTCCTTATAGCTCTTTATAGTATTCACAGTATTGTTGGGTCTGAGACTGTGTGTGGTGTTAATGGAGCAATCTTCAGATTACTAATTACTTGTATCTTAGAATTTATAACACGGTTTTCGACTGACCCTTACCAGTTCATCCGCCCACCATATGACAGCATTATCAACTACGTCACGTGTATGATAATGTCATAATTAATGGCGTCATGGAGGACGTAGATATGTACGACATGAACGCATAACTGCTGACGGACTAAGCGTTGTTTTACGAATTGTATGTCTTTACTATTTAATAAAGATACTGTTGAATATTTTGAAACTAATTTGACTGGGCGCTGTTGCTGCCATAGGAATCAACAGCACCGGGTCAACTTAGTTTCAAAATAGTCAACAGTTTACCTGTATAGTTTTTCTGGAAATAAATATTCAGGGAGTTCCGGGATCGATCGAACCCAACACGTGAGAGATGTGGGTGGAGCTTAGCTGGCGATGGGCGGGGCATAGCTAAAACTGGAAATGTCCATTAAATAATCTGTAAATACTTCAGAATTGGACATCATCAGTATCCCTCTTATTCAATGTAAGTGATCTCCAACAGTCACTAAAGAATCTATGTCGTGTTTCTTGTTCAAAGAGGCACACTCCTGTAAGCGAGGAGTTTATCCGCTCGATTTTATGACGCCTGATAGGAAGATGGTAATTTGCTCCTAAATAAACTTAAGAGTCAACCTTCAATTATTTCGCTGAATATTCATATTGATTTTTCCTGTTATATTTTAAAACCAGAATTGGTTCTGTCCATTTTGAAGGCCCGACGACTGTAAGTTACACCGACTTAGACAACAGCAGCATTCAGCACAATTGTTTCCAAAATTAACCCCAGCTCTCCTTCCAAAACTTTACAATGTTTCGAAATTTCCGCCAGAATGATTTTCTCCTATATTTCGCTAGGTTAGTAGAGTACTCTACCTTATTGTTGTTGATAAACAGCTGTCAGTGTGAGTACGTGGTCTGAGCTGCTTTCATATCTATAGTCGTAGCTATGAATACATCCGAGCACATATTATATATCAGACTATAATTGCAGTGATGTTTATGAAGGGGTGTATGAATGTATGTAAATACTATACACCTGGTGTAGTATATTAACGATAGGTAAGTAATCGCATTTCTGATGAACAATAGCATATTCTATAATGGATGGGGTGGGTGGGTACGATGGGTGGGTACGAATATTCTGTCTTTGAATTTAGAACTCAATAAATATTCTGCTCCATATTTTCAGAACTAATTATTTAGATTAGTTTCAAAATATTCAAGAGCTTAGCTGTATAGTTTACATTGAAATTTAGATTCTGGGAATTCAGTTTTCAATATTTCAAATTGGTTCCACCGCGCGTAAAAAGTTGAATGGGTAGGCGTGACTAGAAATACATCCGTCTCCTCATCTGTACCCTGTACCATGATTTAACTGACAGTTTCCATCTCGAAAAACTTATGGAAAATGTTTTGCCTTTTAATGATAGATCCATAGTGAGAATACTGGACATGCATTTTTGATGGAATGGAAGACGTGTAAATGATGGTATGTTAGTGCACAGACATGCACATTATAATTCGCTTTAACATAGTGATGTTTCGTGAAAGTTAGCACACTTCCTTTCTGGCTGCCAACAATCCACCCACCTGTCTGTCCGTACATCCTCCCACCTGTCTGTCCGTATATCCACCCACCTGTCTGTCCGTATATCCTCCAACCTGTCTGTCCGTACATCCTCCCACCTGTCTGTCAGTATATCCACCCACCTGCCTGTCCGTATAACCACACATTCGTCCGTTTCTCTAGCTTTCGCTAGAGTTGTTTCGCTATAATTTATAGAATGAAACAATTTTGTGGAAGTAACATAGACCACGTAAGTTGTGTCATGTTAGATTAAATATATTTTTATAAGCTATTTCAGACAGTTTCACATCTGGTTTGCTAGATCATTTTATATTCTTTTCTAGAATTTAAATCATTCGTAAAGGTTTTTTTACCCCGCATAACGTATACATTGAAACCTGTCTATAGCGGTTGCTCGCTTTCCGGGCCGAAAGATGGTGATTCTTTCAGACTGGTTGTTATCAGAATACCCACCTTAAGGAACCACCAACTTGCGGTCACATGGGCTAAGTACAATTTCAAATGAGTTGCATTAAGATACCACGTGTCTTTGATAATGACATTATCCTGGCAACCTGCAGTAGCCATTATAGTTATGCGTGCCTAATATGACATAGCTACACTTACATTTATCGCTGAATTTAGCCGTAATACATATGCAACTCATAAAGGCACGCAGGGGTCTCGGGAAGTGTGGGGGGGGGAGGGGGGAGGGGGAAAGGAGGGAGAAAAGTCAGGATTTCCGCCCAAAGATTGGATCACTAACTAGGAGCTATTAATCTTCCGACAGCTGGAGAAATGGCCCGCAGATAGGCACCTGTCAACGCTCTTAGATTGGCTCCAATCATTACTGACTTATATAGTGCACTGATAAGTGCAGATTTTTGCGGGAAATGCAAGTCAATACTTATCATCCGGCAGAAAGAGAGACGTCCTTGCTTTAACATTTTAACACTCATATCAGCCAAAAACGGCTTCTGTGGTGGTCTTGAGAAATGTCCATTTGCAGACCAAGAGAAGACTATTTTTGAAAATTTACCCAGTGTTAAATCTTTTTAAAATAATTTTTTAATTAAATTAAAAGATGAACTGGTGTTCAAAACAATGAAACATAGAATATTTGACATCAGAGTGGTAAGGGCGAAAGCATAAACAAGACGCAACTGCATATGACTAGCTATAATATCACGCATGATGAGAGAGTTTGCTAAATTTGAGAGAGAGAGAGAGAGAGAGAGAGAGAGAGAGAGAGAGAGAGAGAGAGAGAGAGTGAGAGAGAGTGAGAGAGAGGGAGGGAGGGAGGGAGGGGGAGAGAGAGAGAGAGAGAGAGATGAAATAGCTTATATAACGGCAACTAGTTTCTCGATAAAGTCGTACTTAAGCATTGGCTTACATAATTACGAAGACGGGTAAGATGGTTACCAAGTCGTTTAGTCAACCATTTGTGGCATTACTTGTAAAATGTTTAGTGAACAACCTTAGGCAGCCATTTCAGTAAATGGTAGACTCAACCCAGATCACTATGCTGTGTATTTGATCATAGAGGACAGTGTCATAATTCGATTATAGTAGCTTACTCCACCTATAGAAGACGAGATCGTGTGCTCAACTGTTTAACTAATTGATGGCATTGCTCGTAAATTTCCCAAGGATTTATACAAAACTTGCTTAGTTGACCTATTAGATAACGGGTTTGTGGACTTAGACGCAATTTGTGTACTAAATCATATTGGTCCTTGACATAATTCGTCGTAATTGTTTGGGCAACGTTTAGGAAAGTGTTGTAACTGCTTGGTCGACATTTGGCCGCAATTAATCATAGTGTAATTAGTTCCCTGTTAAAGCGACCACTCATCTTTGGAACCAAAATAGTTACATCTCCGTGTTAGATATAATTTACGACCCCTGCCATTGGAATCATTCTTACAGTATCCATGTCATAGCGACCACCTATCTTTCTAACCATGTTAATTTAAGGTAGACTAGGTCTGAATGAATAACATAGAAATGTTTATGACTTACAATATAACTGCATCCGGTTGCAGGTATTCTGCTAGCGTTTATGAGTGTCTGAGGCCACACTCGATTTTGCTGATTATAAGTCTAGTATGGCATACAGCTTAATGGATCGAAACAGACAGCTGCTGGTCAACAGATATAGTTTTATCTGTTTATCTACAGATTATATATAATTATTAGTGGTCGCAGCTGTAGACATAATTATGATTATTGTCAACCAAATGCCTGGTTTGGTGCAATGGGAATGTAATTAAAGTGTATTGTTGTATACGTCCGTGTTTGTATCAGGCCAGCGTTGAATATACTCTGTTGAAACATAAATCTTGGAACTCTGAATCGCTAAATAAATGTACAACCCTCTAGCCAGAATTACCCAACCACACGCTATTGAGTTTGTCTGCCTAATGACTGAAGTGTAAGCTGCACAATATTATCACGCAACATGCAATTGTATTACTATAGCAGGATACCGCATTGAAGAGGGTGATTCAAAGTGAATAGTTCATTAATTACAGTACTGTAGTTCCAGCTATCACTTCCCCACCCCATCCCTACCCCCACCCCCGCCTCCATCACGTCCATCTATCTCCACGCAAGCATCGTAGTCATCGTCAGCATAGTCATGGTAATTTTTAAGGTGAGTAAGCACTAGCATAATCTGCATAATTTGCTTGAGCGGTATAATTAGCGCTGTCCACATCTTCATACCTACCATCATCATTATGATAACGCTCCTTATGACGCTTCTGATCATTATTATATCTGTAACTTATATTTGTAAAATGATGTCGTTCATTGAGGATATATTCCATATAATCTGGATGCTGAATTAAGTTGAATTAAAGGATATTTCTCAAATGCTAAGCGATTAACTAACAATGGCATTGCTATGAGCTATTGCTATATAAGACAGAGACACGGGCAACTCCATCATTAAACAATAATGTGTGTGAATGGACACACGTTCTTCATTCGTGTAGTTTGTTGGACCATTGCCTGTAGCGATGAAAATATCAGCTCAGATAATATAAGTAGTGGTTTCTTAACAGCCTGTATTATAATGCATTAATACTGTTATCATTACCCTCGCCCCGTAAGGGGAAGAAATGTTGTGATCGGGTGTCTGTTTGTCTGTATGTCTGTCTGCATGTCCGACCCCATATCTGAAAAACTGCTGATCCGATTTGGCTCAGAGGTTTACACCACGAAGGAACTTGCGGTTCAAGGGGATTTCCAGACGTTGGCCTTGATCGGGATAAGAGAACCCGGATCCGAATCGGATCAAATTCTAAATCGGTGGATATCTCGGAAACTGCTGGTCCGATGTGGTTCAAATTATAGCACATTAAAGGATGTGTCCATACACTAGGATTACACAGCTTTGGGATGGATCCATGAAAATCCGGAAATCCAAAAACTTCTTACAGTTTAGCAAAAACTGGAGGGCGAGGCTCTTCAATCGCTTGCTTTGATTGGAATTGGAAGATGCTTATTTTCTATAGGGCCTACAACAAGCGTAATATTTTAACGTATATCTGAGTCGCATAGTAAATACAATAAGTCAGCCTCTTTATTTTATTAAGTATCGTTAAATATTCGGTTCTGGCTGTAGTAAACTTGTGTCCCACACTGTACCAATGTATAACTACATAAAATGTCAAACGATGTAGAGGCGAAATATATATTATCCCTGAAGCTCTGTACACCGGAATGAGGTAACGATGGATAGAGTCCATCTTGTCTGTGATGGACAAAGACAGCAGCTGTAAGATAGAGCGAGTACCCGCGTGCGGAATGTGACTCAACTCAAGATTATCTACATCAGGGCGCCATCACCCTCCCACTGATGGATTGGCGTGTGATTGATCGGAGCTAGGTATCAATAATTTCAATACGTCGTGTACAACTAAATTATCAAAGTAAATTAGTCCGTTTTTATAACTATATTTATCTTGAAAACAGCAACAGCTTGCCGTAACCATGTTTAACAGCTGCTAATAGGAAACACATTCCTATAGAACTAACACCAATCATTAATATCTGGTGACAGAAGTGAAGTGGTTTGTCAATGTGGCAATAACTTTAACCTACACACCAATACATCCGCACTGTAGTACCCAACCCATGTGCTATGATTAGCGTTATAATGTATTCATCGTCTCCACGCTTGGGAGATTTGGGGCAGTTTGTCAGACAAAATTAGCCTGATATTTAGAAATTATTTTAATACGCGAGTATATTTGTTTTAGCCATGGTTATGTTAAACATATTTAATATATATATTTCGGAGTTAGACTATTGCGGAATGTTGAAGGATGTAACTAGCCCACTTATATTAACGACGGGTTGTCCTCGCAACCAATGTCATGTGTAATTGCATTGAAACTAGGCGAACTGGTTATAAAATTTGGAATATTTTAACATAGAGGAACCTGACTAATATTAAAAACACATCTAGCTAGGGTGAACTGAAATACTGTTTTAGGATAAGAATTGATTTAAGTATCAAGCTGGACGTTTAGCAAATGGCATTGTAAATATCATCTCCGTGTTATTGGTAAGAGTAAAGAACTGGATCGCCCCGTTGGCTGTTCGACCTCAGTATATGACTTAAGATAGGCTAATTCTAATCCCAAACACAACCACATTTCAGAACACCACCACAAGTACCCACTCACCCACCAACCACCACCACCACCACCAGCAACCACATCCCAGAATATTCAATAAACCTGATCACCAAACATAACCCGGGACCCACTCTGTACCACACCCAGAAATCAGACAATACACCAATCACAACCACCAATCACCGGTAACAATAGCCAATTAGACACAACCCATCCACATACCTCTTCATCATGTTAAAACATCCACGCCCTATCAACCAATCGCAGCAACAAACCACAACCACAACCACCAACCACATCCCTTACCATCAACAATAGACACAAACCAACTATAGTCCAGAAGGGCAACCACAGTGCCCATAACCCAGGACATCAACCATAAATTGCCTCACTAAACAGTACCGTACAGCGACTTACCACGGCGACTACCAATTACCAACCACTATCACCAACCACAATCACTAATCAGCAAACACAACCACCAACTACAGCAACGAACGACAACAATAAAATGCATCCACCTACCGCATTGACCTAGCTATGTGTAGAGCATATGATAATGGTCCCCATTTGGCACAATGTGACCAGGGTATGTAAATAAATTGAATTGTAGGCTTACACACACATACACTACGCATTTTACATATCAAGGCGCATTCATTTCAGGTGTTTTCCTCTTCATTGAATCCAAATAGGTTGCCATTACGATAAACCAATTGATTCAATGATTGGCCAAATTACCTTAGCTTTAGTGATTGATACACGAGAGATGGGCAATTCTGGAATCCACCAACCACTCTTAATTATAGTAGCATCTGAACCTGTGTGATGGGCAATATGACTAAATAAATGTCCTTTCGTTATTAACCCTTTAACACTCATATCAGCCAAAACCAGTATCTTCAGTGGTCTTCAGAAATGTTCATTTGTAGACCGCTAGAAGACTATTTTTTAAAATAGTCTTTTCGTGCTCTGCAAATGGATATGTTTTATGAGAAAATTGAAATTTTAAAAACAAATTTGAGGGTTAAATCAAAATTGTATGCATAGCATGTGAGAACTCCTTCAGTTGTCGATCTTCATGACCATTTAACTACTATAACCATCATTGTGGGTAATGCCATAGACATACTAGGTATGTATTGTGGGTAATGCCATAGACATACTAGGTATGCATTGTGGGGAATGCCATAGACATACTAGCTATGCATTGTGGGTAATGCCATAGACATACTAGTTATGCATTGTGGGTAATGCCATAGACATACTAGGTATGTATTGTGGGTAATGCCATAGACATACTAGGTATGTATTGTGGATAATGCCATAGACATACTAGGTATGTATTGTGGGTAATACCATAGACATACTAGGAATGCATTGTGGGTAATGTCATAGATATACTAGGTATATATTGTGGGGAATGCCAAAGACATACTAGGTATGTATTGTGGGTAATGCTATAGGTATACTAGGTATGTATTGTGGGTAATGCCATAGATATACTACGTATGTATTGTGAGGAATGTCATAGACACACTAGGTATGTATTGTGGGTAATGCCATAGACATACTAGGTATACATTGTGGATAGTGCCATAGACATACTAGGCATGTATTGTGGGTAATTCCATAAACATACTAGGTATGTATTGTGGGTAATGCCATAGACATACTAGGTATGTATTGTGGATAATGCCATAGACATACTAGTCATGCATTGTGGGTAATGTCATAGATATACTAGGTATATATTGTGGGGAATGCCAAAGACATACTAGGTATGTATTGTGGGTAATGCTATAGGTATACTAGGTATGCATTGTGGGTAATGCCATAGATATACTACGTATGTATTGTGAGGAATGTCATAGACACACTAGGTATGTATTGTGGGTAATGCCATAGACATACTAGGTATACATTGTGGATAATGCCATTGACATACTAGGCATGCATTGTGGGTAATTCCATAAACATACTAGGTATATATTGTGGGGAATGCCAAAGACATACTAGGTATGTATTGTGGGTAATGCTATAGGAATACTAGGTATGCATTGTGGGTACTCCCATAGATATACTACGTATGTATTGTGCGAAATGCCATAGACACACTAGGTATGTATTGTGGGTAATGACATGGACATACTAGGTATGTATTGTAGGAAATGTTATAGGCATATTAGGTATGCATTGTGGGTAATGCCATAGATATACTACGTATGTATTGTGGGTAATGCCATAGACACACTAGGTATGTATTGTGGGTAATGCCATGGACATACTAGGTATGTATTGTGGGTAATGCCATAAACATACTAGGTATCTATTGTGGGTAATGACATAGACATACTAGATGTGTATAGTGGATAATGCCATAGACATACTAGGTATGCATTATGGGTAATACCATAGACATACTCGGTATACATTGTGGGTAATGCAATAGACATCCTCGGTATGCATTGTGGATAATGCCATAGACATACTCGGTATGTATTGTGGGTAATGCCATAGACATACTCGGTATGCATTGTGGGTAATGTCATAAACATACTAGGTATCTATTGTGGGTAATGACATAGACATACTAGATGTGTATAGTGGATAATGCCATAGACATACTAGGTATGCATTATGGGTAATACCATAGACATACTCGGTATACATTGTGGGTAATGCAATAGACATCCTCGGTATGCATTGTGGATAATGACATGGACATACTAGGTATGTATTGTAGGAAATGTTATAGGCATATTAGGTATGCATTGTGGGTAATGCCATAGATATACTACGTATGTATTGTGGGTAATGCCATAGACACACTAGGTATGTATTGTGGGTAATGCCATGGACATACTAGGTATGTATTGTGGGTAATGCCATAAACATACTAGGTATCTATTGTGGGTAATGACATAGACATACTAGATGTGTATAGTGGATAATGCCATAGACATACTAGGTATGCATTATGGGTAATACCATAGACATACTCGGTATACATTGTGGGTAATGCAATAGACATCCTCGGTATGCATTGTGGATAATGCCATAGACATACTCGGTATGTATTGTGGGTAATGCCATAGACATACTCGGTATGCATTGTGGGTAATGTCATAGACATACTCGGTATGCATTGTGGATAATGTCATAGACATACCCGGTATGCATTGTTTATATTTGCGATGCTACCGTTTAATGATTCGGTACGCGAAAATACGTCTGCATTTATAATGGCACATGGAAATGTCCTTTCGCAGACCAGATTAAGAGTACTTTGGAATGTTTAGCATTTGAAGCAAGCTGTTTGCTTTCTAATCGATTAGGCCCTATTCTCATGGTCTGTGAATGGGCATTGCAATGAGATATCTCTATGTTCTTGAGTAATACTGATAAGCAAAGTTTTAATGAATTTTTCCAGCACGGTATACCTCTAAGTGTTTAACAGAGCATCGGTCCTAAGGCACAGAGATACATTGTGGGTGAGCAGATCCTATATGGCGCTCCATGTGTTACCTTGGATGAAATCGTGCATGGACATAGTATTCTACCTGTAAAGAACGTATGACTTTTACGCATTGTAATAAATATAGAAATATATTTTCAATTTTGGTACGATTTAATTGTCGCAAAGAAAAAATATATTGTTCATGTTCGTCTGTTGTATACGTACATATGTTAAAACCCATTATCCGTATTGTATTTCTTTAAGCTATTCAACGTATATCAGGTTGTCTTTTCTATACAGGAATTGATTTCCAGTTATGCCCACACATATTCAGGTATGCCCGCATATTTCCAGCTATGCTCACACATTTCCAGCTATGCTGATACAGTTCCAGCTATGCGCACTCATTCCCAGCTTTGCCCACTCATATTTCTAGCCAAACTCCGTCCATCGTATAACGTGTTGAAATCGATTTGAATCTTTAAAGCCTGAATTCACAGAATTTATATTTCAAGATAACTATAGCGGTTAGCTGTTGAATGTTGTGAAACTAATTGGAATTGAAGCTGTTTCTGCCTATGGCCAGTCAAATTAGTTTCAAGATATTCAACAGAATGTGTATTCAATTGCAAATTCACCAAAGACATACAAGTCATACACTTTCGTGACGGACTCGACCTACGTGACTCAGCTACACCATTTTGATTGTGACGTCAGCTAACAAGTGATGCATTTAATTATGACGTTAGATGATTGAGTGACAGATCTGGTTCATCCATTAACATATATTCATAAACTGTGAAATACACAACCTCGAAAGAGCACACGGCTGAATAATAATAAGTCCCATAGCAATTCGTCCAAATCAATGGTCCAAGCTATTTATGAATATCTTGAAATCCTAAGAAGTATGCATCTTGAAAACATAAACAACTGACGCCTTAGGAATTTCACACTTTTGTGCTCTTTTATGTTGGATTTACATAGTTTGAAGGTTTATAAGTGTTTCTTATATCTACCCTTGAAATAACAGTAACCACGATCATGAAGTACATAGCACAGTTGGAACTAAACATTGGGGCATTCAACTTCGAACTGCAGACTTATCACTTACCCTTAAAGCAGGCATACTACTAAACTATTGAATATTTCGAAATTACTTCTTCAACACCAACGCCCCTAGTCCAATTTTTTTTCAAAATACCAAGTGCAAACATTATGTTGTATATCGCATAGAACGTGTTAGAGTTGTACGGTTAAATTTTAATCTCCACCATTCTGCAGCAATGTAGATTGGGGTCATTTCAAATTTGTGAAAATGGCTGGCAATGGAACGAAGTAATGGCACTTACGAAGAAAGCATGATAAAAGGTGCACGTGTCAAAGGACCATATAGAACTAGCAACAAAGATGAGTTCGTATTTTAGTTAACATGGATGTACTTCCATACTTAAGTTCCATATTTTAATGACTAAGAGAAACAGATGCAAGAACATATCTGGCCCATCATTTCACATCTCTGTGAAATCACATTAGAACTCTTGACGTTTATTGTTCATATATATGTGTAGATGTAGTTTAAATCGACATAAATAAGATGTCTGCTCTGAATCTGTGCGGACTTTTCAGCAAACGACGCATCACCAATATCTGGGTAGTGCAAAATGATTACAGTATCAAGATCGCATCTGATATTTTCAAGTGTACGTATGGTAATGGTGCAAATCTTGCTGCCTTTGGTTATTCTAAAGCCATGTTCTAAGTGTCTATGCGTGTATTATTGTTGTCTAATAGTAATAAACATGGTGTCTGTACACGAATGCCAGAATGCATACAAGTAGGCCTAGGCAAGTGTGAAGTGCCAGGGTACATTCTAGTTAACGCTATCACTCGATTACCAGGTATAAACTCCAAACCATCAACTTACTAAGTGCTTTTTGTGATCAGACCTCAAAAAACGTAATCTAGGTCCACTGAAGACGAGAAACAAGCTAAAAGAGCTTAGAATGCTCGCAGTGGACAAGACGCAGTGCAGAAGGTTGAAGCATCATCATCATCATCATCATCATCATCATCGTCGTCATCATCATCGTCGTTGTTGTCGTCGTCGTCGTCGTCGTCGTCGTCGTCGTCGCGCGTGCGTACGTATGCAATCAAAGGAAATCCACCGCCCGTGCCAAAAATTTGCTTGCTCGAGCACTGTTCGGTGTACAAGCGCATAGCGGCGCAATTCCATCGAATTATCGATTAATAAGTAGAGCCTAGTATTTCTAAGATGTAATTATCTATACAAGCTAACATACTGGACCCGTCCTTTAAGACTACCTAATCGGAATCGGATTTCAAATCAGCTAATGGCAGCACAAGTTGTATGATAGCTGGTTGATTGATGACACCCAAATAGATCTGAAAAGAGAAAATCCGGGCCAACTGACTTAGTTTATTCCGGAACCATTTCTATGTTCTAACTAGCACGAAGAGCCGAACAACGAAAAGATAAGATAATCTAAATCGAATGTCATGCCTCTTTGGTTTTCAGGAGCGAGGTTCCCGCTTGTATTGCTAGTATTACCAATAGACCAATAGAAGACGGGCACGCACTAAGTGATCGACGTACAGCTATCTCACACAGCTACTGAGGTCGTTAACCCTTTAAACACCGACCTCGCAGAATCTGGACTGTTCTAGAAGAGGATAGTACTGACTGCTCCAATTCACCTTTCCAGTGTATCCATCCATCATCTGACCTCGTATGACGTCATAATCAGCTCAACGCGTGCGTGTATGATGACGTCACAATTATTACGTCCAAAGGGTTCCATATAGACCGTTATCAAATCTCAGAGTCCGACACGTCGTATGCATTGTATGTCTTTGTAATTCTTTGCTATTTAATAAACATGCTGGTGAATATTTTGGAACTAATTTGACTGGGCGTTGTTGCTGCCTTAGGCAGCAACGGCACCCAGTCAAATTAGTTTCAAAATATTCAACAGCTTACCTGTATAATTTTCTGGAAATTGATGGTCAGGTTGTTCAGAAATCGATCAATCCCAACACGAGCGAGAAAACCGGAAAGGTTCATTACATTGAGCATCGCGTGTATGTTTTTACACGCATGTCTCGCTAAGACCTGTTGTGTCCATGTTGACAAGACTGGCAGATGGATGTAAAGATCAACGAACAAACTGCAAAACGAACAGCTGGCCGGCTGGAGGAAGGATGGTTAGAGCGACTGTAGGGTGCACGCGGACGTACAATTGGGCAGGCCGCAGGCTAGAATATTTAGAATATTTACACCAACCAATGTAGAGTTCCTCGGAGTCATTATTAAGTACTTGGACTTGTATTTAAATCAGCGTACGGCAATTATATAGATCCCTAGTTTAGAGCAATTATTAAACGCTTTTACGTCTGAAGTATCAAATAATTATATTCAGTTCTTTCCTAAGATGTTCTATGATAACTTTGAGGTTGAGGGTGGGGTTAAAGAAGTCAGCGAAAGACACCATGTTTCAGCCACATCTTTTCATACCAAATACGAGTACCGTTTCCAGGGACGCTTCAGAATTGTGGAGGGTTTCAACAGTCAACTGTTACCGTGAAAATATTTCGTCGAGGCTAAATTGACCACTTAAAGCAGGTATTTTCTAGGATTATAACTACCGCGCGGAGATGGACTGGCAGTAGAAGAATTTCACTCCGGGGTATTTCGAACTACTTAGCAAATATCGAGTTGGTATTGGATTATATATAAACAGTTTGCCTACAACGATTAAGTCGCGCATGGGCATTGAGAATTCACCAAAATGTCCATAGCTTATGAGGTGGGTGTGGTGGTGGTGGTGGTGGAGTAGTAGTAGTAGTAGTAGTAGTAGTAGTAGTTGTTGTTGTTGTTGTTGTTGTTGTTGTTGTTGTTGTTGTTGCTGTTGGTGGTCGTGGTGGTGGTGGTGGTGGTAGTGGTGGTTGCGTGTGGGGGGTGGGGGGGGGGGTCGTGAGAAAACATAATTATATACGATGATAGCTTGAGAAGCTGTGTGGAATCACTCATGCATGAATGTGGCGAATAGAGATCGTTGTCTGCTGATGATATCCCTAAATCAACAAATTAAAAACCCGCCTTTGACAGATTTCTCTTGATACAGAAATGTGATTATACTAAAGTTTATGGCGTTGTTGATTTATTTTCTTTGACTGTCGCTTAGTAACATAAATAAATTTATTAGAATTTGGTCTAAAACATTCCAAGAATAAATTAAGCATATAAATCAACAGTCAATCTGCCGTGTGGTGATATGATAACAGAATTGGAATGTACAGGGAAGCTCAGAAATAACTTTAAATGTTTTCAAAACAAAATAAAACATAAAGTTGACGATTTTGAAAATAATTGAATTGGAAGACATTGCTGCCTGGGAGAGAGAGAGAGAGAGAGAGAGAGAGAGAGAGAGAGAGAGAGAGAGAGAGGGGTAGAGAGAGAGAGAGAGAGAGAGAGAGGGGGTGGAGGGAGAGGGGGGGCGTGCGGAGCGGGTCGGGGTGGGGTGGGGGGTTGGGGCGGGGCGGGAGTGAGGGAGAGAGAGAGAGAAAAAGAGAGAGAGAGCGATAGCGAGAGAGAGAGAGAGAGAGAGAGAGAGAGAGGCCTAAGGTAGCAATGTCTTCCAATTCAATTATGTTCACAAAATTCAACAGAGCATTTCTTGCTAACTAACACGTTTCTCTATTTTGTTTTGGAAACAGTTTAACGTAGTTATCAGCTGTATCGTAGTGCATTTTAATACAGACTTAATTGATTTCCGAAAAGCTTTCGCACATAGATGCTCTAGAGGACCCAAGGAAGCAGATTTACGTTGCGAAAGCTTGCTGAAGATCAATGTACCCTGATTACGCTGTTTAATGGCCCGTTAGTGGGCCAATACCGGTGGAATACGGCTCAGCATTAGCCCAGTACTGACCCATGCAGCGGCCTGGATTACCATGGTAGTTAGTCTTAGATGGTACTAGGCTACTGCCTAATCGTTTTCATATTTCATAGAGCATTTGACATTAGATAGAACCTATCGTATATCTCATGGTGCATATTTTGAAAAGTGATTTGATTGAAAGTCATTGCTGATTAAAGTAGAGATATTCGTATTTCCCTATTTGTCATATGTAATTTCATTCACGCTATCATATGACGTTTGTTTCATTGCGATTGGCGATTTGAAAATACTGTTGTAATAGTGCTTGCTATAGAGGACATTCTTTATCAAAGAAGTTTGGGCGTAAGTTGTTGCTGCCGTAGACATCAATGGACCTTTCCAGTTTATCTATGCCCCGCCCACCTCTGTCTAAGCTTCACCCACACATCATCCATGTTGGGATCGATCGAACTGTGAACTCCCTGACTATCAATTTCCAGAAAAGTATACATGTAAGGTGTTGAATATCTTGAAACTTAATTTGACTGGGGCGCTGTTGCTGCCTATGGCAACAACAGCGCCCCAGTCAAATTACTTTCAAAATATTCGACAGAATGTTAATAAATAGTAAATACATACAATTCGTAACAACGTGTCGGACTATTAAGCGCTACAGACGGACTATATCTAATCAGTCATGACGTAATGATTATGACGTCATCATACACGTCAAATAATTAATTATGACGTCATATGACGTCAGCTGATCGATGGATAATCTTGGAAAAGTTCATTATCCAGAAAATCATTCCATCTTCAGGACCTTGTGACAGGTGTATAGCTCTTAGTGATGTTATCTATTTAATTACGTGTGGTGGGAGTTGGGAAAGGTGGTAGTTAAACGCCCACATCCGTTTTATTTCACATAATCCATAATTAAAGGAGTTTTATTAGTAATTTGAATAAATAAACACAAAATACCCATATAAAATAAATTACAAGTTTTATTATGTTTTGAGTTTGGCGTCCTTATATTTCGGATACCTTAGTAATCGAACTCCGATCACTACTATCGATTAGCACAATTGAAATCTGTTAGAAACCGGTGATGCGGTTAACATTGTAGTCGATCAAAACCTCTCATTATCTACTCTAGAGCGTGCTCAGATAAAAGTCAGCATAGGTTGTAATTAACACATTCTATCCTATAGCATCAAGACATTTATTATACATAGGCCCCCTATATATATGCTAGAGATAAAATCATGTTTATCATTGTGAAAACACTCTTGCTGAAAATCGTTGTTGCCAAAAGCCATCAATAAATGTGGGATTTCAATTAGAATACGGTCCCCATTCATTCATGGTTTTGAGAAGCACGATTTTATGTAGCAGGTTTAGGCTTTAACGCCCCCCCCCCTCCACCCCCTCCATCCACCACCCACCCACGTAACATCTACAGTCGCTCGTAACAGTAACAACCTCATAATTAAGCACATATACCTGCGGCATATGCAGTGTTATCAAAATCTCACAAATCTTGTCTAAAGATAGACGAGACTAGTGCAGTCTGTTAGCAGCAAAATATGGCAAAATTCTGCAAATTGTGATACCGACATACCATTTGTTACAATGTTAGGCCAATATGTCTGGAGTAGATTTTGCTACAGACTGACCAAGTCTTCAGTTGGATGTATGACATCACCATCTAAGATTCAGTATAAGGCCTATGGAAAAGACTGCATTATATTTCCCTAGGTTTTTATGTCCACACGTATGCGCTGCTCTGGCGCTTTCGGGCCTTTGCGTTGTGCTGAATATTGCCGTCCAGAATACTATTTGTTTGTTACAAAGTTAGGTCATTGTGTCTAGAGTAGATTTAGCTACAGATACAAGCGGAACACAGCTTTATTTCAATGTGTGACGTCTTCGTCCAAGCTGGCCACCATTAGTATCAAAAGCTTGGTTAAAACTTCATGTTTATCTCTCTATGTTGACAAGACTGGATTTTGTTGAATTTTGGTGTCGATGATGTATATGCCTATTTGAAGGATAACAACATAGCTTTTTCTAACGATTCTTCTTCGTAAATAAATGTGCGCGCCTATATTCACTTTATTTTTACATGAACTTGTTCTGTTGTATAGAAGGACGGCATATCGCTCTATCTTAGGCCGTGTTCTCACTAGAGAGTTAATCAAGAATAACGCCATTCCTCAGTATGGCGTTATTCCTGATTTAGGCCGTGTTCTTACTAGAGACCTAATCCGGACTAACGCCTACGCCATACTGAAGTATGGCGTTCTTCCCGATTACCACTCTAATGGGAATACGGCCTAAGTCTCTAGTGAGAACATGGCCATAGTCATGTGGCAATCCTAAATTTCTGGTGGGCACCGTAACAAAGTGTTGAATGTATCAGTGAGGTCTTATTCTCATACTTCCGCTATTTCGCTATGGCATTATTCCTGATTAAGTCTCTAGTGAGAACACGGCCTTATTTTCGATTTTTCGATAACCTTCCTACAGTCTCACCATACAAAGTATTTTCGTTTCTGCTTCTTCATGCTGAGATAATGACAAATCTTCGCGGTTGGTTATAGAGGACGATGACCTGATTGTGCCCAGGTAAGCATTAGATAAGAGATGGGTCTTCTTTATTTTAATCAACAACGGGAAACGAGTTCTAATCTTTCGGAACAAGAGATGCGGATGTTTCTTTGACGTGGTTAGCAGTTCCACGTCTTGCTATCTCTGCGCTCAGGCATCATGGAACATTTCTATCGAATATTACGTCAGCAGAAGATATTGCAGCACACAATTTCAAAATACCGTGACGGAATAGAGTATCATTATACTGACAAAATGTCTTTGCGGTTTCAGAAGCCATAATGAATATGGCAGCTGTTCACTCTATTCTAGCTACCCTGACCTCCGGCGGTGGCCGCTCCGTTATCGCAGATTTCTCTAGTCCCGTCATTACATCAGACTTGTTACCCTCTCTTAAATCTCTTTTGTCAAAAATTGGCAGGGGATAAGTGAGATTTCCGTGGCGGAATAAATCAGATAGATACCTTGTTCTTTCTGACCTCCAATAATTAAACAGTCTCGAAAACAATTAACAGTATTAGGACATTGCAGTTGCCGTAGACTAGCTTTTGCCTTAATTAGTTTGTTTTGCTCTTTAAATGGAGACCGTTTGTTCTTGTGAATTACCTCATGAACAGAAAATTTGCCTTCGATGAACCTGCCGTGCATATACTTATTGCACCGCAAGTTTTCCAGCCTCTCTAACAATCGTTACTGATATGTCACCCATTATTCATTTACTCACCAATGGTGAAATTGGAATTGGAATTGATAAAATGGAATTGACCCCATGGTGAATCACCATCGAAACTAGCATGTCACTTTCTCCAAAGGGATGTCATTCGCTCTCAATAAATTAATGGTCGCAGAGTGTGCTAATTGATGTTGGCAATGACATTCAAACGCGTTGGTGTGTCTTCACAGTGGCTCATTCACGTTTTATCTGCAGCGGCAGTGTTCTCGCGATACTCATTTTACCAGCAATTCCTGGTCCTACAACCATTTACTTTAAAAGGATACGCAAACTGTCAAGCACACAATAGCTCTCCCACCAGTCTTGGCCGGTTTATTATTCCGTTCATATGCATGGTGACTTGATTAGTGTTCTCCGTTACAAAGTTTCTATTCATTATTCACCTTTCCAGAGTACCCACCCATCATATGACGTCATAATGAGCTGCGCGATGTGTACAATGACATCATAATGAGTGACGTCATGAATGACGTCGATAATTACGTCACGAGCGCATATTTGAAGACGGTCTATGTGTTGTTGTACAAATTATTTGCTTTTGCTATTTAGTAAATATTCTGTTGAATATTTTGAAAGTAATTTGACTGGGCGCTGTTGCTGCCATAGGCAGCAACAGCACCCAGTCAAATTAGTTACAAAATATTCTACACCTTCCCTGTATAGTTTTCAGGAAATTGATAGCTAGGGTAGTTGGGGATCGATCCCAACATGGCGAGGTGTGGATGGAGCTTAGCTAGTGATGGACAGGGCATGGCTAAAAATGGAAAGGTTCATTTTCTCATGAATTTAGTAATGTTGTGTCATAGCGACAACGAGCTAGCGTAGTTGGTGTGATCTAACATAGACGTCCATGGGCATAGTTGTGTTAAGGCATTCAAATACAATCTCAACACCTTCGGCTTGCATAGTGCACACATGCATTTGAAGCTGTGTCTGTAACGCACAAGTTTGATTCCAGAACAGGAACTCAACTGATTCGTTTTATCTTTTCCCAACCATTCATTAATGCATACTGTACTGTCATTATCTGTGTCCAGGAATGATTTTCATAAGAACGATATGTATAGCATATATGGAGATTTGATATGCATATCTTGTACGTTTTACGCGGGACGCAAATAGAAACAACTCTCCCTTACGAACCGACCTGCTTCTTTCGGACCTATGACCGATTAAACTCAACACACTATTTCTATGTAGACCAACCACCATCACAAGTATCTTGTCTTCATAATACTGTAGGAGAAATTGGATCTGTTTTGCTATAGTATAAACTGGCTGGTCACATGTCACAACAAGAGATTGATCTCAGTTGAACCTGTAAAGTGTTAATTCAATTATATTCATTATATGGCGAACCATAGCAGATACTTGCACAGATTCATTTAGCAAAGGAAGCGTAACGCATACGCACTTGATCCTTTAGTATACCCTTGCTGCACATAAAACGCAGACAACGGACGTGTGGAATCATCAATGCTCTCATAATCGAATACACGCATACCCCATGACGCTCGACGTTGATACGGTTTTGTGTGTTTTAGATGGATTGGTGACGATTGAATCGGCCTTGATCGGTCCAGCCGCGAGCGAGCACGTCTGAGTTTCAAATAAATAGTTCAATATCCTAGAGTCAAAACCTTATCCAAAATGACATGATACTTTCTGGTTAAAGATTAAATGATGAAATGTAGCAAGTTTCGACTTGTCAATATTTGTATTTGATCTGACATGCCGTGTAATGATGACATATTGCTGTATCAATCCACTAATTAAATTTAAGGTTTTTATACAGAAAACTGTCGGGCGTTTGAAAGATCGTATTCAATCATTAATTTGTACAATAATACTGACCAAGTATATACAAGTATACAATTATTCTGACCAGCAACGTGAAAAGAATAACTGTAAATTACATTTTGCAATAGATTCTTCCCTCCTGTTGAGACAGTGTTTTAAATATATACACGACTTTTAACAAAATGGTCTACACAAACGGTTGCCATATTGGATTATGATGTCATAAAATCCAAGTGAGGCTCGCTTAGATTGGCGCTCGTTGTAGATTACATTTTGTAGCATAAATTGCAGTACTGCTGAGAGACTTCTATAAATACAATACTGTTCACAAAACATTCCACACAGATGGTCGCTATATTGGATTTTACTCTCATAAAATCAAAATGAGGCTCATCTAGCTTGGGTCTGTAGCATAATTAAATTCTGTCCATGTAAACTAATTGGGTGTCTAGTGGCATGTTGGTATCACATTTTGCAAGATTCTTTACTTAACAGACTGCACTCGATGCGTAGTTGCGTATTTTAAATTCTTCGACGTCTACTGGTGTTTTACGGTTTCATATTCTCTTCATATACGCACTGTAAGGTTGGGGTTAAGCCACGTGAAGAGCAGCTTGCTAGTTATTTTAGATGTTTGCGTGCAGAAGTATAAGTGTTCTTATTCCCGGCACTTTGGCTTTGATGGCAGCCCACTGTTGGCTTATGTATATGATATTTACATAACGAATAGATAACTCAATTTATATAATTATGTTCATACTTCACTAATAATTGCAATAATTTGTCCAATCTCATGTAACACTAAAGGTTATTGAGTTTTCACGACCTGTACTTAGGCAACGATGTCTTACATTGCTATACTGATTACAACAGACAGGAATGAAGTCGATTCACAAATACGAGCAACGTACGCTGAGAAGCCATCTGCATTCTGAGCCAATAGACAGTGGTGCTGTACGAAGGACAGCATATCTTAATGAACCACCGTACTGTAGTCACAAGAGTGGTTTTCGTATTGTAACTGATATTGCATTAAATGGTATCTTTAGTGACTAAGGGTTTCTATATCGCTGATGATGCATCCTATCCCGCACATTCACATCTTATAGTTAGCAATTTAAGGATCAAGATTTGTAAAGAAAATTAAGGATTTTGCTTAGTGAATGTCGATTTGCAGGCCAACTGAAGACTATTTTTAAATGATACGGAGCCAGTCATTTCAGTTATAAAACTGCAAAATTTAAAGATAATCTCTTGACCTGCAAATGGACATAAATCATTGAGGAGGTGAGCTTTAGTCTGTTGGACGCTTAACGTGTCAATGGACCTTTCCATTTTTAGCTATGCCCCGCCCATCACTAGCTAAGCTCCACCCACACCTTGCCGTGTTGGGACTGATCGATCACCAAATGCCCTAGCTATCAATTTCCTGAAAACTATACAGGGAAGCTGTTGAATATTTTGTAACTAATTTGACTGGGTCCTGTTGCTGCCATACAGCAACAGCGGCCAGTCAAATTAGTTTCAAAATATTCAACAGAATATTTATTAAATAGTAAAAGCAAACAAATTGTACAACAATGCATAGACCGTCTTCAAATATGCGTTCGTGACGTACTTATCGATGTCATTCATGACATCATTCATTATGTTGTCATTGTACACATCACGCAGTTCATTATGACGTCATATGATCGGTGTGTACTCTGGAAAGGTGAATTAAACACCAATTATTGCCTAGGTGTGGTTAGACTATCCAAGCCAATTGTCAGTAGACATAGAAATGTCAATGGTATTTGTAGGTCTACGCAAAAAATGCATCGCCAACTATTATGATATTATCAATGCCCCAGTACATGTGTCAATTATGAACCACATGAGGCAGACACCGCCTGTATTTCTAGACCCCCTGCACATGTGTTAACGGACACATTCTTATGCCGCTAAAAGATCCCTTCAGACGTCAATGGACCTTTCCATTTCTAGCTATGCCCCGCCCATCACTAGCTAAGCTCCACCAACACATCGCCGTGTTGGGATTGATCAATCCCCGAATGACCTAGCTATCAATTTCCTGAAAACTATAAAGGGAAGGTGTACAATATTTTGTAACTAATTTGACTGGGTGCTGTTGCTGCCTTTGGCAGCAACAGCGCCCAGTCAAATTAGTTTCAAAATATTCAACAGAATATTTATTAAATAGTAAAAGCAAACAATTTGTACAACAACGCATAGACCGTCTTCAAATATGCGTTCGTGACGTACTTATCGACGTCATTCATGACGTCATTCATTATGATGTCATGCTACACATCGCGCAGTTGATTATGACATCATATGATGGTAGGTACTCTGGAAAGATGAATTCACCTTTCCAGAGTATCCATCCATCATCTGACCTCGTATGACGACATAATCAGCTCAGCGTGTGTATGATGACGTCACAATTAATACGTCACAAAGGGTTCCATATAGACCGTCATCAAATCTCAAATAGTCCGACACGTTGTATTACTTGTATGTCTTTGTAATTCAGTCAAATTAGTTTCAAAATATTCAACAGCTTACCTGTGTAGTTTAAAAAAAATTGATAGTCAGGGTGTTCAGAGATCGATCGATCCCACCACGAGCGAGGGGTGGGTGGAGCTTAGCTAAAGATGGGCGGGGCATGGCTAAAACCGGAAGGGTCCATTGACCTGTGTACATTAATAAAAATAGTTGATGTGAGAGGTTGTTGTTTTGCGATGCAGAAAGGTGACTGCATGAAATATATTATTAAAATATCACAGTTTGTGAACATAGAACAGTGTTGTCCTTTTGGGATCATTGTTCCTGAAACATTTAATAGAGCGGTCTATTTCTAGCGATGCCCATCTCATTTCTAGATAAGCTCCGCCCACGTTTCTACTTCAAGGTAACGATACAGGTAGGCTGTTGAGTATTTTGAAACTAATTCGACTGAGAATGGTTGCTACTTATGGTAGCAGTAGCTCTCAGTCAGATTATTTTCAAAATATTAAACAGAATGGTCATTATCTTGTAATTTCAAAGACTTACAATTCAGACACTTTCGTGGCAGGCGTTTCCTCTTTTTGTAATTGACCCACGTCGTTTTGATGTGATGTCAGCTAACAACTGGCGAATTTTATTATAATGTCAGTATATTTTGGAGTGGCAAATCAGACTCCTCCAGTATCTCCCAATATCTTAGCCAAATGTGTAACGAGTTTGTAAAACATGGTTGATCAGACGCTGCACAGGACATATTAATATTCGTCTAAACTGAAATGTTTCAGAAACAAAGTTGAGGAAACATTCATAAACAAACTGTTGGTAACAACCCCTCCCAAACTATTTTGATGTGTTATATACACACAGTCTGGGCACAGCGAATGTTAACATCAGTAATAATATCAAGTCTTTGGGACTTCAACGAGATGTGAATCAACACGTCAGGCGCATTTGATACCATCAAGCGATCACTGATCTTTCAATTTCTCCGTCAAGCTGGCTGCGATGATGTCGCCTCATGGGACACATATTGGCAAACATAAAACTAAATGTTCACGTCAAATCAAAGGTTTCTGCACAGATTGAAACAACAATATGATCACCAATGTACCAAACGCGATCGCTCATATTGTGGCTATTACGTCATATTTGGCAATGCCTATTGCAGTCCCAGTTTTCGTGACTTGTCAAATTACTCCAGTTTACTTTTGAGAAATTGGACCTACGATTTAATCCAAAATCACGATTTTTTTTTTACTAAATCGATCACGATGCTTCAAAGCAAAACTCGCACACGCCTAGGGCCACCATCTGTCGCGGCGGGTAACGCAACAACGATGGTCTATCTTCAAATGTCAGAAAATCCGGCTGCACAGAAAGCCCTGGAATTTGCAGTCGTAGATGCCAACATGTATCAGGCTAGCAAAGAACGGCACAACACCGACTTGCTATATATTTTTTTCTATTTGCAATCTCCAAGAACGTAATGTAGGACTCCTAAATACTAGACAGAACCTAAAGTAGCTTAGGACGCTCGCACTCTCACAGTAGACAAGCCACCGCGGAGAAGGGTGAAGAAAAACTAATTACAGCTGAAAGAAGTTCTTACATCTTCAGCTGCAGAACACAGTCACTTTGGTTGATTAGATAGAATGTTCTTTAGGCGCAGAATCATATCGCTATTGCTGTCATATATGCGTCTATCAATATCAAGTCGAAGATACTTGTCTTAAGACAGACTCCCAGTTTGTTATTCTGCATATAGATTCACATTGCGGTTGTTGTCTAGATGATGTCTGTGATTGTCACGCCATCACTATTCGAAAGAATCCTAATTATGACCCAACGTGACCCTCCGCATTCTCACTCAACATGGAGATATAATATCGTAAACAAGCCACTCTTCCTTCCTCGCACGTTGTGGGTGCTATCTGATTTGCAAGCGATAAGCGTTTCAGATCGTATCACAACTTCCCGCTGTGATTTAAATGCTAACAGTTTAATATTCTTTACATAACTTTAAGTATCACAAATAAGATGTATGCCCACATATTGTAAACTATCTATCTGTCTATAGTTATATCAATAAGTATTCTAGAAAACTGACACACACAATGGCCGATTTCACCAATCAAGCGCCTGCCATGTATGCCCCGAATAATCTGTCATTGACAATTTATTCTAGCATCAGCCGTCTTGAAATCATCAGCCTATAGTATTCTAATGCTCGATACCCACGGCGCAACAAGTTGTATACAACATGTTGCAAGTGTGTACACACAATTAAACAAGTTGCATGCAACATGCTGTATACAGCAAGCTGCACCGTGTGTACCCACTTACAACATGTTGTATGCAATAAAAGGTTGATTGAAAAACAGTGTTCTATTTTCATCCAACTTTTTCATCCAACAAGTTGTACCGTGTGTATCGGTTTCATCCAACTTTTTCATCCAACATTTTATGCGACCAATTAATGGACCTTTCTAGTTTTAACTATGCCCCGCCCATCTCTAGCTAAGCTCCACCCACACTTCGCCCGTGTACAACCTATTCTAAGCGTTTATACTTAATCGAGTCATTCATTATGTAATTAATTATGACGTCATCATACACGTCACGTAGTTTATGATGACGCCATAATTGTGTTGAGCTTTAGGAGGATAACGATTGTTTATTTAATGTGAAAATACAGGACTACTTCAATCGCGATTAACGAGGAGACATAATATTTTAATAATTCTGACATTTGAAATGTAATATTTTGTGCCACCTTTGGATTTTACACAAATGTTATATGCAACTTGTTGGCTCGTGTGTACTGTCGGAACCAACTTGTTGTATGCGACTTGTTGTGCGGTGTGTATCGAGCTTTGCAACAACAACGACGACGACGACGACGACGACGACGACGACGACGACGACGACGACGACGACGACGACGACGACGACGACGACGACGACGACTGCGTTGGTGGTGGCAGCAGGGATGTCGTCGACGACGACGACGACAACGACGGTAGACAGTTTTAAGCTAACCAGAAATCATCGCTATTTAAGACTTTGCCATACAGCGGTGAGAGGGTCAATGCCAGTTACAGTTCTTATCTGTTTATAGCGAATATTATTTTCTTTGATATAAATCTATATACAGATCGGCTATACATGTGTACCCATCCGATTTAATCCGGCCTTAGTGAGCCTCACAAAATATATACATTTTTTCTTAAAGTCCCCAGTTTGTAAACACTAAATATCATATAGCGTAGTTAGTACATTCGCTCCCTAATGAATCTCCGATATATATTTTCAGTCATATTGATTTTTTAATTACTAACTATTTGCATACGTACTGACCGATTTCACTTCACTACTTTTCGTTTCTTTTCATCTGTTAATTTATATATTACCTGACCCACTTCAAAGGTCTGTTTTCATTACGACAAATACCTGAACAGGTGAAATATAATCCATGTTTAATTAGGATTAAATCTATTAGAACTACACGCTAATGGATGGATCCGATCTGTCACTCTAGCATATGTCGTCATAAACAACAATGAATGTCTAATGAATGGCATATCAATCTCCGTCATGAACATTTAAAAGTCCGTCAAGTGTACGAATTTTATGTCTCATGGATATACTAGTTAATAAAAACTATATTGAATATTTTGAAACTAATGTGACTGAGCGCTGTTGCTGCCATTGGCAGCAACAGCGCCCAATCAAATTAGTTTCAAAATATTCAACAGCTTACTTGTATAGTTACCTTGAGAATAGGATTATGAAAATTCATGCGTCAAAGTATATAAATCGATCCCAACACGCGCAACGCCAACACGTGGGTGGAGTTTAACTAAAATGGGCTGGTATGGCTAGATGGCTTGATCCCTCTTTTTAACAATGAAATGATTTATAATTGTATGATATCAAGAATACGGATGCATATTTTGTACCCAACCTTTTCCACTATACGGGTTTCTGCACCCGTACTTTAAATGAACTTACATCGATCTGAATCGTCTTCGCTAGAAATTAAGTAAAATGTAATATTATCTGACATTTTCCTTAGAATTTGTTCTCTGTCTAATAATCGTGCTAATAATCGTGTGTGTTTTTCTTACACGATTTTCTGCTTATTCCCCTTTATTAACAATGTTTGTATTGGTAAAAGTATAAATACCTTGTTCAAAACTTTTATTATTGAATTTTCCTCAATATATGGATGGGTTCCGTTACCCCCTCTGTCTGTCTGTCTGTCTGTCTGTCTGTCTGTCTGTCTGTCTGTCTGTCTGTCTGTCTGTCTGTCTGTCTGTCTGTCTGTCTGTCTGTCTGTCTGTCTGTCTGTCTGTCTGTCTGTCTGTCTGTCTGTCTGTCTGTCTGTCTGTCTGTCTGTCTGTCTGTCTGTCTGTCTGTCTGTCTGTCTGTCTGTCTGTCTGTCTGTCTGTCTGTCTGTCTGTCTGTCTGTCTGTCTGTCTGTCTGTCTGTCTGTCTGTCTGTCTGTCTGTCTGTCTGTCTGTCTGTCTGTCTGTCTGTCTGTCTGTCTGTCTGTCTGTCTGTCTGTCTGTCTGTCTGTCTGTCTGTCTGTCTGTCTGTCTGTCTGTCTGTCTGTCTGTCTGTCTGTCTGTCTGTCTGTCTGTCTGTCTGTCTGTCTGTCTGTCTGTCTGTCTGTCTGTCTGTCTGTCTGTCTGTCTGTCTGTCTGTCTGTCTGTCTGTCTGTCTGTCTGTCGGTCTATCGGTCTGTCTGTCTGTCTGTCTGTCATGCTGTCTGTCTGTCTGCCTGCCTGCCTGTCTGTCTGTCTGTCTGTCTGCCTGCCTTGCTGTCTGTCTTGCTGTCTGTCTGTCTTGCTGTCTGTCTGGCTGTCGGCGTCCAATCTTGGTTGAGCTAACGGCTTCACACTATTATATTACGGGAATGGGGCACAATGATATTGACGTCATGAGGTCAAAGTTCAAGGTCACTGTGACCTTGGTATATAGCGCTACGTGTTACGGTTAAGTTTTGCACTTAGCTCAACATATCGTCTTATATCTCAGCATGGCTTCCCCATGGCGGAATTTAACTTAGACACATACTTCCTTCTATCAACGGAATTGAGCACAATGATATTGAGCTCATAAGGTCAAAGTTCTCAAGGTCAATATGACCTTTGTATAAAACTCTACTTTTTACGCTTAAGCTCTGCGTTTATCTCAGCATGTCGTCTTATATATCGGCATAGCTTCACCCTATTGGGACTAAACTTGGTCAGACCATTCTTTATATGATATCAAAGAAATTGAGATCATGGGGTCAAAGTTCAAGGTCACCGTAACCTTGGTATCAACTTCTTCTTTACGGTTAAGTTTTGCGTTTAGCTCAACATATCGTATTATTTCTCGGCATGACTTCAACCTATTGGCACTAAACTTGGACACCTGCTTTCTTATCAATGGGATTGAGCACAATGATATTGATCCATAAGATCAAACTTCAAGGTCATTGTAAACTTGGTATAAAACTGATATTTTACGGTTAAGGTTTTGGTTTAGCTCAGCATAATGTCTTGTATCTCATAATCTCAGCATGACTTCACCTTAATGCATTTGGAAGCGTATAATGCCAAAATATTCGCCAAAATCCAGTCAGTGTATAATACTGATGTCTTGTTGTATTATCTGTTGATGTCATCGGGAATTAGGCTGTACAATGTTTTTCCATCAAGCAAAAGGCATTGATATAATAACGGAATCGTATCCACCTAGGTGTAGTCAAGAAGTCGCACTATTATCGCGCCTAGCTATTAGCGGCTGTTTTTATCAAATCATTAACCCTTTGGACCCGAAAGGCAGCATTCTAAAACTCATTTGCAATTTTATAAATATTTTGAAACTAATTTGATTGGGAACGGTTGTTGTCTATGGCAGCGACATGTTAGTGTCCAAATAATTTCAAATTATCCAGCATCTGATCTGTTTATTTACCTTGAAAATGATAGACTGGAAGTTCAGGGTCCAAAGCGTTAATCTCATAAAAGGTATCGAAATAATGTTATTTCAACCACTTTGAGACATCCAGTATTATCAGGTTTTACAGCCAGGCATAGCGATATTTTAAACAAGAATTTGTATATTTGTATCATCTAATTCAGATTTATGCACGCGTTTATAGATATATCATTGATGCCACAAGCAGGAGACATTGCTGTCAGCGTAATGCAATGCTAAATTCCGCAAAACATCTACATTAACATTTATCCGGCAGATTTACTGCATCACAAATAACAGTTTTATTATTTTAAAATGATTTTACGAGAAAATGTATTAATTTTCTTTCTCGGTTGTTACAATATTGCATTTATCTGCTAAACTAAATGTAAATGTATACACTGGTTTTATTTGTCTGATGTGTGTTCTCGTGGCGATTAGTGCACAGGGAAACGTGTACACTACTCCAATACATTCCGCATGATAGATGTGTACACACAAAACGGTACTTTCGATGATGACGACGACGACAACGACGACGACGAGGAGAAGCTGTTTTATTCGAATGAAAAGTGGGCTAGCGTGAATACACAATTTTAGCTTCGAAGCAACACACATCAGTTTTACATCAGATTAACCGTCTCGCTGCTGCAAGTCACCGGACAATAATTTCAATGAGCAAAACCCTTGATTTGCTGACTATTTTGAAAACAATTTGACTGAAAGTTGTTGGTGGCATGGCATTTCATAATATTTACCGGGTCTAGCGATATAACCCCTGGAATACATCGTCTGCAAAAACTCAGCAGTCCGACAGTTAATTGTTTATGAGTACAGACGTGAACGCAGCGGTAGCTTTAGTACTAATAGGCTAGGAAATAGACAAGATTTGTAGGAAAAAATTATCCTAGAAATGATTTTGTATTTATCTGACATAATCATATACCGGTACAGAATTATATATTAAAAATCTCCATAAATCCGCTTGGGCAAGAGTCTTCATGACCGTTTCAATTTTGTGGCATTTTAATCTATTTCGACCACAGAGAAAAATATGTTTTCTTTTACATTCCTGTGTGAATAGGATTAGGAAATTTGTGGCAGATATACACAGATCGATGTTCTGAGCAATAAGCAATTTTCAAACGCATCAGACTTTAATGTCTGGTTAAAATCTAAGATGACAGCAAAATGGCGGGAAAACGAACGATTCCAACTGCCTTTATATTACTAAGAATTTCATGATATATTTATCTTTCATACAGTTATTGGATCTATCTTATAGCTCAGTCTACTCATTAGGACCTGTATGTGCGTATATATCTGAGCCACATTTTCGACAACATTAATACAGTAGGCACGGTATTATTGTATATCTGATAACGGAATTAATGCAGGATATTGAGGATAGGGGTTCATAATAAGGATGCCCAGAGATATAACGATTTCGATTAAGAGCACAATTCAAGCCCAACGTCATTGTCCTGCTCGTTAGGACGAATGTGTTCTATATTGTTACAAGATCGTCCTCGCCGACCTTCAAAAGGCCACGACACAGTTGAGTCGGTTTTTCTAGCAGGAATATTGACTCGTAGCGCACTGGCTACTTCTTGCTATTTTATATTTACATCGGATAAACTCAAGCACATTTCCTGGTGCACTGTCCGTGTCCCTCAAGATTGGGAATAATACTCCATTTGCCACTTTTCATCCAATTTACACAACCTGAAGATGAACATGTACACTATGAAAGTACGCTGAATGCTCAGTCAGTAGCAGCATCTTGGGTTATATCCGGGATGCCTTCACTACTATGTTCGTGCATTTGTTATACCGAATTGCGGTGAGTGTCGTATTCTCACCTCCATAAAGGATACAGAGAGGTTGTGTTCCAGCGCTTGCCACTTCCTTTACAGACGAGTCCTAACGACTTATAACACGTGAGAGTTTCTGTATCCTATTAGAACCAGGTAGCGCTTTCACTAACAATGTTTTACTGTCGTCGAACGTAGATGAGTTTGGGTCAAAACCACTCCAGGCGTGAATCGGTAGAATGTGTTTGCGAATGACATCACAGACTTGACTATATGCTTCCCTGATACTAAACAAGTCTGCAGTTGTTTTCTGTGTTCACTTCTCTTCTTTCTTGATATATACGTCAGCCATGGGTTCCCTCCAGTGACAGAGCATCAGGACAAAGATACCAGTGTCTTCGACTATTAATAGTACTGATTGATTGTTTCTAGCAGATTCAAGAGCAGTTGGCACGATAAGTGTGTCGGCATCATCATCTCTAATTTTAATTGATTGCATGATCTCAGATGACTTGCGAGAAGGTTAATGAGATGTGTCTTTTTTCATTTACAAGAAATGCATCCTAGTCATTATGAGACATTGCTGTTTCAGACACAGCGATCGCTGCAGATATTTTCCCCACATCGCCGAGTGTGTTCATGGTCTTTTGTCGAGGGACCAGTATACCCATCGAATACTATGCAGGCTAGTCCATACTTCGACTTGATATATGATATTAACTGCTCCATCACTTGACCATGTGTTGTAGATTTCTTCCATATAACCCGTTGTAGTAAGTATTACCCATCCGCCATGAATGGCCCACATGCTGTTTTGACCTCGATCATGATCCAGAATGTGGTTTGTGAAATCTTTTCGGATCACTTCAGCCAAATCGGGCTTCTGACTTTTTCTCATCACATGTTCACCGAAGAAAGATGGCGGCATGGTCATCATTTCCTACGCAAATTATGGCTCAATATTCTCATCATCTCTCTGGGCAAGAACAGTGCATCGTCGGAATAAGATGGCTGGATCGATAGACACAATTTGTTTATCGATTGTGATGCCCGGTTTCAGAGATGGAAGAGTATATGCACTTGTTGACTCCGTTTCATTCAAGCGCTAGTGACATTCTGTCCATCTAGTATTCACTGAATATCAATTCCAACCTATCAGTCTCGTCGCAATTGATTCCATCTCAAGCAACAGTTGTCCAATTGACAGTGAACAAAGATGACGCGGGCCACTGTTGAATGACTCATGAAGATTAAAGCATTCCTAGATCTTGTTGATATCTCGGAAATCACGCTCTCCTGCATGTACACATTTGCACATGTTGTGTATTGATGATATATTTTTTAAGTGTTAGATTGGCTATCGAATCAGGAACGGATGCACACATCTGCATACTATATACTCACTGTTGTCAAACACTTTCATTCATACGACGGCCTTGGGTAAAGCCACAATGACTTTTGAAGGATTGCATTAGACCGTGTTCTATTATCAAGTCTTATCATAGTCCAGGCCGAAACTGTTCACTTCGGCGCACTGTGTGAAAACCGCCCAGAACAAATTTCTCATATAACTATGGCTGTGACTTGTGGAGTTGATGCATTACCTGGAGGCACAGCCTCGCGCTGTTAGCGTAGTTGATGTGACCAGTTAGTGTAAATTGATTGAGAAACATACTTACAGCACACAAATGACCTTCCAGATCGCCAGGTCGTTCTATCATGATAAATTCATTCTTCTTCTTCTTTTCGTTCGCTGATCATACCGCCAGTCCTGTAAGTGACTATCGACATGATCATAAGCGTTAAGTGCGTGGATCCATGGTTTATTAGAGTGCGCCGTGCGGCCTGGAACCTCCGTCTTCAGCACTCGATGTTTCTGTCAGGGTTACCTCACCCTTACCTCCTTTAGTCGCCTCTTACGACACGCAGAGGATACGGAAGGTGTATTCTAAGCCCCACCTACAGGGCAATAAATTCATTGATATACTCAAAATTTTGCAACCATAGTTTAGGCGTCCGTGGCTGAATTTCTAATGTAGAGTCGTAAGCCGATGGAAGTATTGTATATGGTGTTTGCAAACTTAGTATCGAGATGAATTTGACAGTGGACAGAATTGTGTTATATAGAATGGCTTCAGAATACTTCAGTATGGCGTTATTCCTGATTAAGTCTCTAGTGAGAACATGGCCGTAGACTAGTGATCATTCAACTATATTGTTCTTATGGGCCCACCATCGTTATTCTGTTTAACTATGTGAGTCCCAGCAGCTGCAAATTGCTATGCTTATTGCATGGCTTCTGTATCTAACCATTTGCTTTGAAGTGTTCTTATCACACAGCATATGTCACACTTGTGGCTGACTTGATGCTTTTGACGAGTATGCCAAGGATTCACAGAGACCTGGTTACAGGGATGTTTAGAAGACGGTTGCTTCTCCCAGCATTCGTGGGATCATTGTTGGTGTACTGACGCTAGCGCCGCAATGTTTTGTTAGTTGACACGCGCACCTAATATAAATCGGTCTGTTCGTCGGTTGGTCTGTCGGTCGGTCTCGTTATTGTAATTTTTAAATTTATCTGAAAAAGCTGCCTAAGTCACAGCTTTAGTGTGTCGCACTGGTTTAGCACATGTCGGGTGTAATTTAACGGGACAAATGGACTTAATATTCATGTTTTTAGCTTTCTTAAAGAACATTGAAAGTGTTTGATAACAGAGTGACAAATTACTATGGTGGTCGTGCTGACTGGGCACTTATGGTGTTTAAGTGGGGAGTCTATTTAGCGTTAAAATACTGTATTTCTGTCTGGTGGGAGTTCTTTTGAACACGGCTACGCTCTACTACATCATCCACATCTATATGTCAATAGTTGAAGTGTTTTCATGATTATGTCATAATTTGACTTTCACCGGCTTTTTTAACTTCGTGTCTTGACACGGGGACCAAGTGGATCTAGGGAATACATCTGTTCATCTATCAATCACGTATTACCACTTCACAATAATGTGCACATAGTATGGGTAGTGCCTACTCCAATGTCATTAGATCGCCAGACATGATCTGCAAGCATCTCAGCGAGTATTTATATCATGTCTGGCAAATTATGGTTCCCTGAAGTTGTGTCATCTCCGGACTCGGATCCACCACTGTAATCACACACATGACTTGTTTCGTCATAATATCTGGTTTTATATCGTGTCGTTGTAAATTGTCTTAGTATCAAAACCACCAAGGGTTTGGGGTTGTGTTGGGAGTAAATTGAGCAGTTCATTTAGTTAGGTAACGAATCACGCAAGATGGTATGTTATCTTCCCTTATTGACCGGAGGCTAGTAGGTCTCGCCAGAGGATGTTGACAATTACTAATTAGACTATTCTTCAATGGATAAATCCATCTTTACCATTCTTAGCTAAACTCCATCTACGCTTTGCCCGTGCAGTGATTGATCGATCTCGTCGGTCGTTAAATCTCAATTTCCAGAAAACTATGCAAGTAAGCTGGTGAATATTTTGAAACTAATTTGACTGGGTGCTGTTGCTGCCTATAGAATTAGTTTCAAAATATTCAGCAGCATGTTTCTCAAAGAGTAAAGATCTACAATTTGTACAATTCGTACAACTTGACGGACTATTAAGCGTTTAAGACGGACTTATGTACGGCATGGCTGATGTAATTGATTATGACGTTAGCTTAAATATGAGGTTTTTGATTATAACGTCATATGATAGATCGATAAGCTGGATTCCTCTACTAACATCCATGAAATTAAATACGATTAGCGCAGTCTGTGCCACGCCTCTTCATCTGGTGCCATAAGGTAGCTGTTCCCTTAAGTATTCAAGAACCACTATATTGTGGATTACTCATACTAAGGGACCACCGACCTGAATTGACCATTCTTGCATGGCTTCTATGAGGTGTAAATGCACCTTTCCAGAGTATCCATCCATCATCTGGCCTCGTATGACGTCACAATCAGGTCAGCGCGTGTATGCTGACGTCACAATCATTACATCACAAAGGGTTCCATATAGACCCGTCATCAAATCTCAAAACGTCCGACACGTTGTATAAATTGTATGTATGTATTTCTTTACTATTTAATAAACATGCTGTTAAATATTTTGAAACTAATTTGACTGGGCGCTGTTGCTGCCGCACCCAGTCAAATTAGTTTCAATATATTCAACAGTTTACCTGTGTAGTTTTTTGGAAATTGATAGTCAGGGTGTTCAGCGATCGATCAATCCCAACTCGAACGAGGTGTGGGTGGAGCTTAGCTCGAGATGGGCGGGGCATGGCTAAAACCTGAAAGGTCCATTGTAGACAGGTTTGAGTTATTATCAATTCAAACCAATACCAATAATTAATAGTTTAACGTATATTAATTTAACAACGGTGCTCATCTATGCTTGCCGTAGTCGTATTTCAGGCATATATGTTGTTCAATATAACACTCTGGTTTGTACATATCTCTGCAGGGTTGGCCGTCATACATTACACATTTATATAACATAATGTGTGTATGCGTAATGTTTGTATGAATAATCTCAAGCGAAATACGGGAAACAGAAAGATATAGAGGCGGAAACTGAACCACATGAGAACAATTTATTTATGCTATGACATCTAATGCTAAAATTATAGATGGTAGAGTTGATAAAGATGAAATAAAAAACTACTTTCGATGCAAGCTGCGATAGGGATTACTGACAGTCCGGGAGAGATTTTGGGATACAGTAGAACTCAGAAATAACTTAAAACGGATAAAAAACACAGAAAGATGTTACTTAGTATAATTTTGAATACGATGTAAGAAATGTTCTGCTGAATTTTTCGAACATTGTTGCTATGTCTTCCAATCCAATTAAGTTAAAAATATTCAAAAGTGTATGTTAAGATATTAATGAACCACACTGTAGTTATGGGAGGTCATAAACGCGGCGTGTTGATTCCGTAGATACGGGTTATCATTCGAAACATCGCCCTTAAGAATTGGGCTCGTGATATGTACATACACACACACATATTTGAGAGACCACCTGGCATTCTGCGCCAAACCTTAGTGATAATCTGGGACATGTTGTAAAAAGTACAGGTCTGTTTTGACCATTTAATAGCTAACTTTCGTCAAGAAAATAAAAATATTTGCTCATTGAATGCCCATTTATAGGCCAAGAGTAGACGATTTTTGAAATTTTCGCCACTGGAATGACTGGCTCGGTTATCAAGCCAGTCATTCCAGCGGTAAATTTTCAAAAGTAGCCTTCTCTTGGTCGGTAAATGGACATTCCTCAAGCCAACTGTTGAAGAAGTTAAAGTGGCTCTATGTTTTGTATTCAGAAGTTTAGAAAGCGAAGACACATGTCTATAGTGACGAACTAGTTGATCGTTTATGAAAGATGTGTCGTAGATTTCAGAGATTGACAATGAATCTTGTGTTACGTTTCCAGTTAAAGCGCAATCGCCAGCAACATCACTCAGTCAAATTAGTTTTTAAATAGTCAGCAGCTTACCTGTATAGAGTTCTGAAGAATTGACCTTCAGGGAGTTCAGGGTTCGATCGATCCCATCACGGGCAAATCGTGGACTGGGCTTAGCTGGAAATGGGCGGAGCATAGATAAAGATAGATTCATCGATTGGCGAAACATAGCTAGAAATAGATCCTTAATTTCAACAAGAATTTCAGCAACGACTTCGCCAAGAACAGCACCAGTCGTGCGTCTACTATGTATCTACAATATGGCGTACTATTTCTCTGAACTGTAGATCATTACATATAGATACTCTCCCGCGCCATCATAAGTACGGCATTGTTTATAGCGTGTATATTTGTAATAGATTCACCTTTCACGCATCTGGGATACATGTGGTGTATTGATTGTGATACTTCAAATTGCGAACATTCAGGAAAACAAAATATGCTGCTCTATACTTGTCTACAAGCGCTAGACCCGAGCCGCACCTTCCACGCTTTATCGCCGTCCCTCTCCCCACCCAATCCCTTCCCCCCCCCCCCTTCCCTCTCCCGCCCCCCTCTCTCCCTTCAACCTGACGTATTGTAAGCCTACCAGCGGGTGCGCTGATTTAACGTTTGGCGCTAGTGCTGCCATTTACGTTTACGCTGGTGATAACGCGTGTACCCGCGGTGCTAACGCGTGTACTCGCGTGGATATTAGCTGACGACCACGCCTATGGCGCTTACATAGTGCCGGTGCGGATAGAAATACTCAGCAAATACTCAACAGCCCAGGCTGCACTAACCAAGTGTTACTATGTGATTATACAATGCTTTCACCACATTGGCATATTGACTGCTCATGTACGTAGGGGCAGTTTGCCTCCTGGATTGAGCTGGAAACTGTCAGAGTTAGAGAGACAGAATTTCTTCTGTAAACCAGCGATGCCAAACGCGTAGGTCCGTAAGGACATCTTAGCAGCAAATTTGAAATGAGCCATATCTTTACTTCAGATTAACATTAGTCACTATAATTTCCAGCTTGGTCGTCTTATGTCGCTCCTCATCGAAGCTAAGTCCAAACCAAATTTAGATTCAGGTAGAGCGAAAACCACGGCAATAAATTGGGCCCGAAATAACTATGGCAGGAAGTTTCATTCTTCATCAATTGATCAGTTTTATGATTTCATCAGACCATTTGATCCGCATTTTAGAGCCTGCCACAGTACAACACCCCCTGTAGGTTCACCTGTGACCTTACCAGGAACATCAACTGTAGGGCCCTCTGTGGCCCTACCAGTCACACCGACTGCAAGGTCAGCCTTGACCTTACCAGTCATCCCACAATCAAGTCGGAAACGGAATAGGTCACCCACTGAGAGTCCCCCAGTTAAGCGTTTGAATAACTAACCAATGCTCACCAGTGTTCCCCCTGCAGTCTCCTGTGGTGGATCCGCTCCTGATTCCACTGCCAGAATGGTCACCGTCAGTGTCTGCTCATGTGGATCCTAGTTAGATCCCTCTTCCGGTCTCGCCGCTGTCCGCAGTCGAGTTTCCTCCCCTTCCACAGAGAGCAGCTACTGACCGACCTGGTCGAAAGACCAGATCGTCGACGCCGAGGTCCAAGCCACCACAACCTAAGTTTACGCCCACACCTAAGCCTAAACCTACGCCTAGGGATACACCCAAAGAGCATAGGTCTTTCTACAAGTTTCGGTTTGTGGTGGATAACAAGAATGAATGGCGCCTGCCTATTCTAAACAAGAAAATTCTGCTGTTTGGGTCTTCAAATTTAGCTCATATCAATCAGACACCTCATCCAGATATGCTGGTAGCAATCTATCCAGGTGCTACGATAAACCACATTAGGATTAAGGTTAGAAAATACAATGAGGTCTTCCAACCTCAGCGTATCATCCTTAACATCGGAATTAATGATAAGGATGAGCTTCAGCATGACACCTCCCAAAGAATTGAGAATCTGTTTAGTATGATGCGTTCAAAATTTCCAACGGCTAAAGTTCACTTTGCCAAACGAAATTATTCGAAGCACCTGATTGCAACCCAGAAACGAAACATATACTTCGTTAACAGCCGTGTGGAGGCCTTAAGGGCCAAGGGCCCTATCCTGCCCAGCCTCCCTGTGTTTGAATTTCAGGTGGTTGAGGACAACTGCAAATAAAATGTATAATAGTTGGTTATCGCACCTTAATTTAAACTAACTATGGGTCAGGGTACTAACCACCCAGAAATTGGCCTGGGTGGTAATATCGTTAACCTAACTGGTTCTACATTGTCCAAAGCAGAAAGATCTTTGCTAAATTTCGGTCTAACATTCGTACTAACGCCACGGCCAAAAGTCGACATAGATGCCATTTTAGATAATGTCATATGGGAAATTGAAGAATTTTCTCACCGTGTAAAATTAGCAGACATTTTTCGAAATTCCAAGAAAAACAACTTTCTACCTTCTGTTGAAAAAACTGGCTGGGTACCTAACTCGAAGTTGGTGGACCCTGCGATCCCTGATAGTATAAAAGCTATTAAGGAACGTGTTGAAAATTTAGAATTTCCTAAAAATCATCAAAATTTGTCATATCAAGAACGTTTAGCCTTAACAGGTTTGCGTAAAAACATTGACATCGTTATAAAGCCGGCTGACAAGGGATCTGCTGCTGTAATAATGCTTAAGGATAATTATATTCGTGAAGCGCATCGGCAACTCAGTAATCCGAAACACTACCGCAAATTAGACGAACCACTCTGGCAAAATAATTGTGATAAATGTAATGGAATCCTTCAAGAAATGGCTGACAACAAGGCCATAATGAAAAAGCACTTTAAATACCTTACTGTTAAACGAGATTCAAATCCACGTACGTTTTACCTTTTGCCAAAAATTCATAAACCTATTGAGTCGTGGTCCGACCCTATGATACCACCGGGTCGACCTATTATCTCTGATTGCGGCTCTGAATCTTATCGAATTAGTGAAATTATTGATTACCACCTACAACCAATTGCGAATAAACACTTCAGCTTTTTGAACAACACTGAGGATTTCCTATCCGAGGTTTCAAAGATTTCTGTTCCTCCAAACTCACTCTTGGTTACCCTCGACATCGATGCTATGTACACAAACATTGACATCGAAAGGGGTTTGACTTATGTTCGCAGAGCATTTGATAAATATCCTGATAACAATAGGCCCACTAGGGAAATATTAGCTCTCCTGGAGCTGAGTTTAAAGGGCAATGATTTCGAATTCACTGGCGAAATCTACCAACAAATCTGTGGATGCGCAATTGGTAAACGGTTTAGTCCTAGTTTTGCCAACATCTATGTAGCTGAGTGGGAAGAAGATGCGCTTAACAAATGTCCTAAGCAGCCCCTATTTTACCGCCGGTACCTCGATGATATTTTTATGATCTGGAATCATTCGAGGGAAGAGTTTGCTGAATTTTTCACTATTTTGAACAATCACGATCCTAACATCAAACTTAAAGCCAACATCGACCAGTCGTCCGTAGACTTTTTGGACGTTACTCTCTACAAAGGTGTAAATTATAACACGAGTGGGCTTCTTGTTTACAAAGTATTCTTTAAGCCCACCGATTCCCATCAACTACTGCATAAGAAATCTTTCCATCCACCTCATACTTTTAAAGGTATTGTCAAATCACAGATTATCCGATTTCACCGAAATTCTAGCAATAGAAAGAATTTTGAATCCACCTTATTTAAAGCCCTCAAACCGAGGGGATATTCAACACGATTTTTGCGAAAAGTAAAGTCCGAAACTTTACATGATTTGGAAACTATTACTGATAAGGCTGCCGATCAAAAGCCTACGAAAATTCGTCACAATCGTCCGATTATAGGCGTAGGACAATCTCAGACATGTGGAAAGAAGAGGTGTAAATTAGACCTCCATCTACCAAATCAGAAAACATTTGTCAGTTATCAGAACAAAAGCAAATTCCAACTTCCGTCTAATTTAGATTGCGATTCTAAAAATGTTATCTATTTAATATCTTGCAAATTATGCCAAAAGCAGTATGTCGGTGAAACAAAATGCCCTTTAAGATGGCGAGCAACTAGACACCTTTGCGATATTAGACACGACGAGGACACCAACGTAGCTCAACATTTCAATCTTCCTGGTTATTCTGTCGATAGACACTTTGAAATTATGCCTATTCAGCAACTGCCTCTTTCTGCTACGGCCGAAGAAACTGATAAACAAAGAAAATTTCGAGAATCATTTTGGATTAAGCAACTGAAAACAAAATGGCCGAGAGGCATAAACGTAGACCATGGTCTTGCTGATCAACGTGAAATTATTCCATTCAGTTTAACATACAATTGAAAAAATGTTGAAGTTTCTGAAATTTTGAAAGATGAATATCATAAATTGCAGGATAAAATGAAAGAAGCTCTAAATTTGCGTCCAGTGATAGCCTTTAAGAAAAACTCCAATCTACATGACATCTTGGATAAATCGAAATTAACTCTTCAAAAACCATCAGAATGAATGATATATATTATTCATATTTTATAGGCCTCTAGCAAACAAACATAACAAATCTCAGACAATAAAATAAATAAAATTTATCTCCCAAACTTAGGAGATCCTGAGCCAGTGCGTTTAATCATATAACCACCAACATCATCATCATCATCATCATCATCACCACCACCACCACCACCACCATCACCATCACCACCACAACCAGCATCATCATCATCATCATCATCATCATCAGCAGCAGCAGCAGCAGCAGCAGCAGCAGCAGCAGCAGCCGCATCATCATCATCATCATCATCATCATCATCATCATCAATAATATCAATATCAATAATATCAATATCAATAATATTGTAATATATAATTATTTTATTAAGCCATACATAAAAACGAATTTGTTTCCTGCAAGTCTGGTAGGAGAAAGGTTTTAGCGTGGAAGGAATTATTTTTTTTGCAATCATTAATTTATTTAATAAAGTAAAGGAATATTTGTTTGCCATTCTAATCATTGGTCCAACGTTGGCCCAAATTGTTCGGCCCAACGCATCGGCCCAGCATTGGACCAACCAACGTACGTCATAATATTGCCACCAACGTTGGGTGTTTAGCAAACTGTAGACCAAACATTGCCGGAACATGCGCGTATGTGCATGTTAGTGTATTTGTTGGCTGTAAGACGTTCTTCCTCGTCTTTTCCGTTCATGCACAGGCTGTGCATTTTTTTATCTGGTGTATTCTCGTACTTGAGTTGGGGCTACATTGGACCAACAACTCATAAACCACCCGCCATCTTGTCATGGTTTTTGCCGACTTTGGGCTAGCGGTATATAATCGACATGTTCACATATTTATATGTATGCTGGTTGTAAAGTGTTGGACCTATTTGACCTACGCATCGTTAACCAGTTCGTCATTGATTTACCAACGTTGGCCCAACACTATATGATCACCATGTGAAAATGTTTTTATGTACGTTGGCCGTAGGGTGATGGACATATGTTGGCCCACTATGACATCTGTAACCCAACTGTACTATTGGTGTTATGGTGTCAACGTTGGTCCCACGCTATATGACCAAGATGGGCAAAGGATTTTATGTACTTGGGTGGTAAGGTGTTGGGCCTGCGCTAGTCAAACAACTATGACTCAACTTTAGATTTGATACAGTTTTGCCAGTGTTGGCCTAATGTGTGATAGCCGAATGCGATGGTGCAAACCAATTAACAATGTTGGCCTAACGTTGGCTAGCTGACTGCACCGGTGCTAAGCAGTTACCAACATCGACCCAAACGATGCATGCCATCGGGGTTAGCTCCCTTTAGCGCATCTGTTATCATTTTATTTTCTGAAAATGTCTGTATACATTCTGACAGGCAGCCAAATATATGTTTACGATAATGATTCTTTGTCGTGGATTCCAGCGTTCAAACACCACTTATCTTCTAGCTGTCACGAACACGACACTCGATACATTACATCTAATTCGATTCATAGAACTCATGTTACCTAAACTCTATTACTTTGCCATTGTCAGTTTCAGCTATTTGCCCATTCTTCATAGTTGGTGTTTATTTCTTTACCATACTACTGCTACAGACAAAATGGCTGATTTTGTAGCCCGAATGATGAAAATATTGGTATCTGTCAATGGTGAATGGTGTTGCTTTGCAACAGTAAACGCAGCAGCATAAAAAATTGCAGCAGCACCAGCAATTACAGCAGTAGCAGCAGCAGCAACAACAACAACAACAACAACAACAACAACAACAACAATAACAATAACAATAACAACAACAACAACGGTAGACGCGTTAATGGTCGCGGCAGCAGCAACAGCACCCCAATTTCACTGGACTTCTTTCTACTCTGTAATCTCCAATACCTGTAGTAGCACAATGCTTACCTGCCCTGAGCCAGTGCGTTTAATCATATAACCACCTACAAGCGAGTGCCAGTTCTATTGTTTTATTCTCTTACTAACACACTAATTATTGCACCATACCCTCGTGGCAAAGCTGTCTGACAAACCATCATTCCATCAATTTAGTCTGTCTTCTAAATAATAGTTTTGATTCGTTCATCATTTCCTTCCATCCTTACTTCCTTCCTTTCTTCCTCCCTCCCTCTCTCCCTCCTTCCTTCCTTCCCTCCTTCCCTCCCGCCCTTCCGTCCGTACATCCTCCCTCTCTCCCTCCCATCCTTCCTTCCCTCTCTCCTTCTTTCCTTCTTTCCTTCTTTCCTTCCTTCCTTCCTTTCTTCCTTTCTTCCTTTCTTCCTTTCTTCCTCCCTACATTCTTCCTTCCTTCCTTCCTTCCTTCCTTCCTTCCTCCCTCCATCCCTCCCTCATTCCCGCCCTTCCGACCGTCCTTCCTTCCTTCCTTCTTTCCTCCATACCTCCATCCCTCCATCCTTCCCTCCCTCCCTCCTTCCCTCCCTCCCACCATCCCTCCCTCCATTCCTTCCTTCTTTCCTTCCTTCCTTACTCCCTTCCTTCCTCCCTCCCTCCATCCCTCCCTCCCCTCCCTCCCTCCCTCCCTCCCCACCTACTCCCTCCGTGCCGCCCTCCATCCCGCCCTCCCTCCATCCCTTCCTTCCGTCTTTCCCTCCCTCCCTCCTTCCTTCCTTCCTTCATCCATCCTGTCTTCCTTTATCTTTCTTCTGTCACTCCTTCCTTCATTAACTGGATGGATTGATGGATGGATTGGTGGATGGATTGATGGATGGATGATTGATGGATGGTTGGGTGGGTGGGAGGGTGGGTGGATGGATGGACGGGTGGATCGATGGATGGATGGATGGGTGGGTGGGTGGGTGAATGGGTGGGTGGGTGGATGTGGCAGTGGGTGGATGGATGGATGGATGGGTGGATGGCTGGATGGGTGGATGGAGGGAACTCGAAATTCATATTGCTCATTGAATCTTTCAAATACCCTTGAATCCTATTAGTCTAAATTTTATAGACAATTATTTAATTGTTGGAAATTACTTGGAAATGTCTTGGAAAAAGACTTGGAAACAAAGTCCAACAACACCTTTTGAAATATTCACTGTTCAAATGATTAATGACCATTGTGTGATCCCTTTGATCAACCAACACTCAATCAACAGAGTGATACTAGATCCTCGTCCAGAAAGGGACACCTTCTGACCAAACAGAATCGATCTCACTGGGTTAATATGTATGGCTTGATCTCTTTGATCAACCGCCACTCATTCATGAGAGTATTACTGGAAACCCACTCAGAAACCTTAGAACTCAATCAACGTCAATGGACTTAGACAATAGTTTTTAAATGAGAATAAAAAATTTCAAAGTACAATTGAACACTAATCTAAGCCACATCCATAAGCCCATGAATTCTAATAAATCATAGAATTTTGGTGGACAGGCAAATTTGTTCTGTGGCCTGAAGCTGAAAAACCTTGTCGAAACCTGTCGCCCACTTCACGAAGGTGCATAAGATTATTGGTAATATACACAATTATCCTTTGATAGCTTATATTAATTATTTAAATATTAACATGCTTAATCATAACCTTCTTTTTTCAGCGGTAGATTTCTGATACGCTTGTAGATTTCGTTAGGCTTGTAATTCGATAGACTTCCCTTGGTTCACGATTCCATTAGCTCCCCTCATCTTTTTGGTATTCTTGTAGATTTTAGTGGCAGAAACATTGAATTATCTAACTAGTAACATTATGGCTGGAGTTAGCAAGAGTAGAAGACGGGATGACAGGAGATATAACGACAGTCGCCCGCCATCTGCCCAGGCTGCACTAACCAAGTGTTACTATATGATTATACAATGCTTTCACCACATTGGCATATTGACTGCTCATGTACGTAGGGGCAGTTTGCCTCCTGGATTGAGCTAGAAAGTGTCAGAGTTAGAGAGACAGAATTTCTTCTATAAACCAGCGATGCCAAACGCCGAGGTCAGTAAGGACATCTTAGCAGCAAATTTGAAATGGGCCATATCTTTACTTCAGGTTAACATTAGTTACTATAATTTCCAGCTTGGTCGTCTTATGTCGCTCCTCATCGAAGCTCAGTCCAAACCAAATTTAGAATTAGGTAGAGCGAAGACCACAGCAATATATTTGGCCCGAAATAACTTTGGCAGGAAGTTTCATTCCTCATCAATTGATCAGTTTTATGATTTCATCAGACCTTTTGATCCGCATTTTAGAACCTGCCATAGTACAACACCCCATGTAGAGTCACCTGTGACCTTACCAGGAACATCAACTGCAGGCCCTACCAGTCACACCGACTGCATGGTCAGCCTTGACCTTACCAGTCATCCCACAATCAAATCGGAAACGGAATAGATCACCCACTGAGAGCCCCCCAGTAGTTAAGCCGGGTGAATAACCAGTGCTCACCAGTGTTCTCCTTGTGGTTGATCTGCTCTTGATTCCACTGCCAGAATGGTCACTGTCAGTGTCTGCTCATGTGCATCCTAGTCAGATCCCTCTTTCGGTCTAGCCACTGTCCCCAGTCGAGTTTCCTCCCCTTCCACTGAGAGCAGCTACTGACCAACCTGGTCGAAAGACAAGATCGTCGACGCCGAGATCCAAGCTACCACAACCTAAGTTTATGCCCACACCTAAGCCCAACCTACGCCTAGGGATACACCCAAAGAGCATTGGTCTTTCTACAAGTTTCGGTTCGTGGTGGATAGCAAGAATGAATGGCGCCTGCCTACTCTGAACAAGAAAATTCTGCTGATTGGGTCTTCAAATTTAGCTCGTATCAATAGGAGACCTCATCCAGATATGCAGGTAGCAATCTATCCAGGTGCTAAGATAAACCACATTAGGAATATGGTTAGAAAATACAATGAGGTCTTCCAACCTCAGCGTATCATCCTTAACATTGGAATTAATGATAAGGACGAACTTCAGCATGACACCTCCCAAAGAATTGAGAATCTGTTTAGTACCATGCGTTCAAGATTTCCAAAGGCTAAAGTTCACTTTGCCAAACTAAATTATTCGAAGCACCTGAATGCAACCCAGAAACGAAACATACAATTCGTTAACAGCTGTGTAGAGGCCCTAATGGCCACGGTCCCTATCCTGCCCAGCCTTCCCGTGTCTGAATTTCAAGTGGTTGAGGACAACATCCACTGGACTGAGTGCACTGCAAATAAAATGTATAATAGTTGGTTATCGCACCTCAATTTAAACTAACTACGGGTCAGGGTACTAACCACCCAGAAATTGGCCTGGGTGGTAATATCGTTAACCTAACTGGTTCTACATTATCTGAAGCAGAAAGATCTTTACTAAATCTCGGTCTAACCTTCATACCAACACAACGGCCCAAAGTCGACATAGATGCCCTTTTAGATAATGGTTTATGGGAAATTGAAGAATTTTCTCACCGTGTAAAATTAGCAGATTTCTTTCGAAATTCCAAGAAAAACTACTTTCTACATTTTGTTGGAAAAACTGGGTGAGCACCTAACTCGAAGTTGGTGGACCCTGCGATCCCTGATAGTATAACAGCTATTAAGGAATGAGTTGAAAATTTAGAATTTCCTAAAAATCATTAAAATTTGTCATATCAAGAACGTTTAGCCATAACAGGTTTGCGTAAAAACAATGACATCGTTATAAAGCCGGCTGACAAGGGATCTGCTACTGTAATAATGCGTAAGGATAATTATATTCGTGAAGCGCATCGGCAACTCAGTAATCCGAAACACTACCGCAAATTAGACGAACCACTCTGGCAAAATAATTGTGATAAATGTAATGGAATCCTACAAGAAATGGCTGACAACAAGGCCATAACGAAAAAGCAGTTTAAATACCTAACTGCTAAACGAGATTCTAATCCACGTACGTTTTACCTTTTGCCAAAAATTCATAAACCTATTGAGTCGTGGTCCGACCCTATGATATCACCGGGTCGATCTATTATCTCTGATTGCGGCTCTGCATCTTATCGAATTAGTGAAATTATTGATTACCACCTACAACCAATTGCGAATAGACATTTCAGCTTTTTGAACAACACAGGATTTCATATCCGAGGTCTCCAAAATTTCTGTTCCTCCAAACTCACTCTTGGTCACCCTCGACATCGATGCCATTTACACAAACATTGACATCGAAAAGGGTTTGACTTCTGTTCGCAGAGCATTTGATAAAGATCCTGATAACAATAGGCCCACTAGCGAAATATTAGCTTTCCTGGAGCTGAGTTTAAAGGGCAATGATTTCGAATTCGCTGGCGAAATCTACCAATAAATCTGTGGATGCGGTATGGGTAAACGGTTTAGTCCTAGTTTTGCCAACATCTATGTAGCTGAGTGGGAAGAAGATGCGCTTAACAAATGTCCTAAGCAGCCCCTATTTTACCGCCGGTACCTCGATGATATTTTTATGATCTGGAATCATTCGAGGGAAGAGTTTGATGAGTTTTTCGCTATTTTGAACAATCACGATCCTAAGATCAAACTTAAAGCCAACATCGACCAGGCGTCCATAGACTTTTTAGACGTTACTCTCTACAAAGGTGTAAATTATAACACGAGTGGGCTTCTTGATTACAAAGTATTCTTTAAGCCCACCGATTCTCATCAACTACTGCATAAGAAATCCTTCCATCCACCTCATACTTTTAAAGGTATTGTCAAATCACAGATTATCCGATTTCACCGAAATTCTAGTGATAGAAAGAATCTTGAATCTGCATGTTCCACCTTATTTAAAGCCCTCAAACCGAGGGGATATTCAACACGATTTTTGCGCAAAATAAAGTCTGAAACTTTGCATGATTTGGAAACTATTACTGATAAGGCTTCCGATCAAAAGCCTACCAGAATTCGTCACAATCGTCCGATTATAGGCGTAGGACAATCTCAGAAATGTGGAAAGAAGAGGTGTAAATTGGACCTCCATCTATCTAATCAGAAAGCATTTGTCAGTTATCAGAACAAAAGCAAATTCCAACCTCAGTCTAATTTAGATTGTGATTCTAAAAATGTTATCTACTTAATATCTTGCAAATTATGCCAAAAGCAGTATGTCGGTGAAACAAAATGCCCTTTAAGATGGCGGGCGACTAGACACCTTTGCGATATTAGACACGACGAGGACACCAACGTAGCTCAACATTTCAATCTTCCTGGTCATTCTGTCGATAGACACTTTGAAATTACGCCTGTTGAGCAACTGCCTCTGTCTGCTACGGCCGAAGAAACTGATAAACAAAGAAAACTTCGAGAATCATTTTGGATTAAGCAACTGAAAACAAAATGGCCGAGAGGCATAAACGTGGACCCCGGTCTTGCTGATCAACGTGAAATTATTCCATTCAGTTTAACATACAATCTGATGAATATCATAAATTGCAGGATAAAATGAAAGAACCTCTCAATTTGCGTCCATTGATAGCCTTTAAGAAAAACTCCAATCTACGTGACATCTTGGTTAAATCGAAATTAACTCTTCATAAAACCCTCAAAATGAATGATATATATTATTCATATTTTATAGGCCATACCGCCTCTATCAAACAAACATAACAAATCTCAAGCAATAAAAAATCTGCGTTTAATCATATAACCACGATCACCACCACAACCACCATCATCATCATCATCATCAGCAGCAGCAGCAGCTGCAGCAGCAGCAGCAGCCGCATCATCATCATCCTCATCATCATCATCATCAATAATATCAATATCAATAATATCAATATCAATAATATCAATATCAATAATATTATAATATAAAATTATTTTATTAAGCCATACATAAAAACGAATTTGTTTCCTGCAAATCGGGTAGGAGAAAAGTTTTAGCGTGGAACGAATTATTTTTTTGGCAATCATTAATTTATTTAATAAAGTAAATGAATATTTGTTTGCCATTCTAATCATTGGTCCAACGTTGGCCCAAATTGTTCGGCCCAACGCATCGGCCCAGCATTGGACCAACCAACGTACGTCATAATATTGCCACCAACGTTGGGTGTTTAGCAAACTGTAGACCAAACATTGCCGGAACATGCGCGTATGTGCATGTTAGTGTATATGTTGGCTGTAAGACGTTCTTCGTAATTTTTATCTGGTGTATTCTCGTACTTGAGTTGGGGCTACATTGGACCAACAACTCATAAACCACCTGCCATCTTGCCATGGTTTTTGCCGACTTTGGGCTAGCGGTATATAATCGACATGTTCACATATTTATATGTATGCTGGTTGTAAAGTGTTGGACCTATTTGACCTACGCATCGTTAACCAATTCGTCATTGATTTACCAACGTTGGCCCAACGCCATATGATCAGCATGTGAAAATGTTTTTATGTACGTTGGTCGTAGGGTGATGGACATACGTTGGCCCACTGTGACATCTGTAACCCAACTGTACTATTGGTATTATGGTGTCAACGTTGGCCCCACGCTATATGACCAAGATGGGCAAAGGATTTTATGTACTTGGGTGGTAAGGTGTTGGGCCTGCGCTAGTCAAACAACTATGACTCAACTTTAAATTTGATACAGTTTTGCCAGTGTTGGCCTAATGTTTGATAGCCGAATGCGATGGTGCAAACCAATTAACAATGTTGGCCTAACGTTGGCTAGCTGACTGCACCGGTGCGAAGCAGTAAGCAACATCGACCCAAACGATGCATGCCATCGGGGTTAGCTCCCTTTAGCGCATCTGTTATCATTTTATTTTCTGAAAATATATGTCTGTATACATTCTGACAGGCAGACAAATATATGTTTACGATAATGATTCGTTGTCGTGGATTCCAGCGTTCAAACAATCACTTATCTTCTAGCTGTCACGAACACGACACTCGATACATTACAGCTAATTCGATTCATAGAACTCATGTTAGCTAAACTCTATTACTTTGCCATTGTCAGTTTCAGCTATTTGCGCATTCTTCATAGTTGGTGTTTATTTCTATACCATACTACTGCTACAGACAAACTGGCTGATTTTGTAGCCCGAATGATGAAAATATTGGTATCTGTCAATGGTGATTGGTGTTGCTTTGCAACAATAAACGCAGCAGCATAAAAAATTGCAGCAGCACCAACAATTACAGCAGTAGCAGCAGCAGCAACAACAACAACGACGACAACTACAACAACAACAACAACAACAACAACAGCAACAATAACAACAACAACAACAACGGTAGACGCGCTAATGGCAGCGGCAGTAGCAACAGCACCCCAATTTCACTGGACTTCTCTCTACTCTGTAATCTCCAATACCTGTAGTAGCATAATGCTTACCTGCCCTCTCCATCAACGATCAATCATGTAGACATAAGTTTATCTATTTCTACCTAAACCCCTTCTGAAATGGGAGACATATAAACACAATAGCCCTCTCGTGGATAAGGATAATGTCGGAATGAATCAACAATGTCTTAGCCGTCCAGTCTGACAAACGTCTTCATGATGGATGATGCCGTGGGGTACTAGCCACGCTACCAACCCCATCAACCCCCCTCCACCACCCCACAAGCTATCGCATCATCATACCTGGCGGTTACTTGTCAAAACACATTCTGAATAGTATGGTCTCGGGAAAATTACTCTAACATTATATTATAGGAGTTAATGTTCACTAACTTCACTTTCATCTCTATGAGATGTGTAAGCATATCAGCTGAAATGTATATATTGGTTGAGTCGGTCTTATTGAAATATCGAGTAGATGACTATGACGGGTTCGACTAACGAGCAATAGGTAGCTAAGCTCTGGCCTGAGAAGTATACCTTAGACTGAAAATAGTTGCCTAACCCAACTAGAGATAACAGTGTAATATACACGAATATGTGGAAACAACAGTGCTTGCCATACATATATTCTTAAAGTTTTCGTTAGAATTCTCTAACACTATCGGTATTGTTCGATTCCAGTTTATCCATCGATCATATGGCGTCATAATCAATTTCGTTATGAATGACGTGGCTAAGTCCATCGCGACTCTTAAATGATGACGGAGCTTTACTATTTAATAAAGATGCTGTTGAATATTTTGAAATCAATTTGACTGGGCTCTGTTGCTGCCATAGGCATCAACAGCACCCAGTAAAATTAGTTTCAAAATTTTCAACAGCTTAGCTGTATATTTTTCTGGAAATTGATAGTCAGGGAGTTCAGGGTTTGATCGATCCCAACACGGGCTAGGTGTGTGTGGAGCTTATCTAAAAATAGGCGGAGCATAACTGAAACTGGATTCCTCCATTGTAATTCGACATGTGCTAATCACGGATCTGAAGCAGTGTGCTGGCAGTCAATCACGGACTTGAAGCAGTGTGCTGGCAGTCAAATACGGACCTGAAGCAGTGGGCTGGCAGTCAATCACGGACTTGATGCAGTGTGCTGGCAGTCAATTACGGACCTGAAGAAGTGTGCTGGTAGTTAATCACGGACTTGAAGCAGTGAGCTGGCAGTCAAACACGGACCTGAAGAAGTGTGCTGGTAGTTAATCACGACTTGAAGCAGTGTGCTGGCAGTCAATCATGGACTTGAAGCAGTGTACTGGCAGTCAATCACGGACCTGAAGCAGTGTGCTGGCAGTCAAACACGGGCCTGAAGCAGTGCGCTGGAAGTCAATCACGGACTTGAAGCAGAGTGCTGGCAGTCAATCACGGACCTGAAGCAGTGCGCTGGCAGTCAATCAGGGACTTGAAGCAGTACGCTGGCAGTCAATCAGGGACTTGAAGCAGTGTGCTGGCAGTCAAACACGGACCTGAAGCAGTGTGTTGGCAGTCAATCACGGACCTTAAGCAGTGTGCCGGCAGTCAATCACGGACTTGAAGCAGTGTGCCGGCAGTCAATCACGGACTTGAAGCAGTGCGCTGGCAGTCAATCAGGGACTTGAAGTAGTACGCTGGTAGTCAGTCACAGACCTGAAGCAGTATGCTGGCAGTCAAACACGGACCTGAAGCAGTGTGCTGGCAGTCAATCAGGGACCTGAAGCAGTGTGCTGGCAGTGAAACACGGACCTGAAGCAGTGTGTTGGTGGTCAATCACGGACCTTAAGCAGTGTGCCGGCAGTCAATCACGGACTTGAATCAGTGTGCTGGCAGCCAATCACGGACCTAAAGCAATGTGCCGGAAGTCAATCACGGACTTGCAGCAGTGCGCTGGCAGTCAATCAGGGACCTGAAGCAGTGTGCTGGCAGTCAAACACGGACCTGAAGCAGTGTGCTGGCAGCCAATCACGGACCTAAAGCAATGTGCCGGAAGTCAATCACGGACTTGCAGCAGTGCGCTGACAGTCAATCAGGGACCTGAAGCAGTGTGCTGGCAGTCAAACACGGACCTGAAGCAGTGTGTTGGCAGTCAATCACGGACCTTAAGCAGTGTGCCGGCAGTCAATCACGGACTTGAAGCAGTGTGCTGGCAGCCAATCACGGACCTAAAGCGATGTGCCGGAAGTCAATCACGGACTTGAAGCAGTGCGCTGGCAGTCAGTCACGGACCTGAAGCAGTGTGCTGGCAGTCAATGGGATGGACATTCATACTTCTGACGTTCTCCTCCACGAACAGTTCTTTCACGATTTCTTTACTTTTCACAGAGAATTTAAATGTTAAATTACGAAACACTTTTTTCAGAATAAAGAATATCAGCGATGGTATGGCAAAACTATACGATGCAATGAAAGGGGTGTGTATGAAAAAACCTTCCAAGATCAAGGAAATTAGATTCTCCAATGTCTTCTGATTGTTACCTTATCTATGTAAAACTCTCTATTCAGTTTATACGATAGCATGAATCTTCTTGCTGCTTAAGTCTGCATCCATGCACACCACGCACTATATCACTTCGTTTCTCTATTATCTATGTTTTACACTTACAACTTTATAGCTCTCAATTAAGTCATTTCAATGGCCTTACTACATTTCTAAAAGTACACTGCGTATGCCGTATGACCTAGATGCCAATTATCAGATATCGTGAGTTGTCAGGACACTTCGACGCAAGCTGCGTAACATATTCCCTCGTTCTGATTTATGAATTTAGATACTCTCAGATGTGGCCGCCTCCACACGCATGTGTCTGCGTGAAGGGTAATCATGTTAGTTATTTCATAGTTCGTGAATGTCCGACTATTTTCGTATATCTATTAAACAGTGTTCTCTCCTAACACTCTCAGCCGATACAATTTAACAGATTTCCGATATTTCAAGGACGGCTTATCGACTTTGTGTGCAAACCTAACGAAATTAAGCACAAGTTTTCACAACCTGTTATCACCACTATCTAGTTGTATATATCATGCTGATTGTGGACAAATATACACACGTCTGGACGGGCCCATATTTTATTCCAAGACGACTGAATCGCCATTACAGCATATTTAGTTATCTTATATTTATATCTTTTTTTTTGTATAAAACAGTGTCCCTGTAAGATGTTGCTTTATGAAACAGCAACAACTTTCAGCAACATTGCTTCCAAGATTAACATCAACCATCTTACCAAGCAAATCTATAATGATGCTAACTGAATGTGAAGGGTTGCGCATTCTAATAAAGGATCAAATTAATTTTGAAATTTATTTTCTCTGTGATTTCAGAATTTGATAATTTGTCTGAGCGATGTTATCAGAAATGTCAACTATGTCGGCTAATTTGTCCGACCGGATCACCAGTGTTTGACAAACTGTCCATTAGTTCTATTAAATTGGATTTCTCCATGATATCGTAATTTATTATTCATCAATGGTTGAATGTATTTAACGCACTAACACTTGGAACCTCAGTGTCTCAATTTCAAAACAACTATACAAGAAAGCCGTTGACGATTTGACGTTTTTGAAGCTGTGTTAGTTTCAAATCATTCAACATGATATTGCTTTAATTATAACGTTTTGCATGTAAGTGTTAAAGGGTTAAGTAATTGACCTTTCCAGTTTTAGCTATGCCCCGCCCATCTTTAGCTAAGCTCCGCCCACACTTCACCGTGTTGGGATCGATGTGTTGCAGGCGAAGTGTGAGTGGAGCTTAGCTAGAGATGGGCGAGGCATAGCTAAAATTGGAAAGGGCCATTACAATCCAATTAGCTTCTGACATACCAATTTATATACTCCAATTCAATCTCGCAATAATGAATGCCGAAAACAGAATTTCCACGTATATCTGTGCGGTATTGTGATATACGGAATCAGTCAATAACTTTAGTTCAAGCTCAAATTTTAATTCTATTTTAAACTACTAAAAGCTTTCCTCTCATTATGTATATCTACACATGGGATGACGCCTAAAGTGAAGGCTTGGATAGAAAATATCAACTCTGTATAAAACACAGAAATTTCAGCTTACAAGATCCAATTCCTTTTAATATAACAATGTAGTATACTGACAAATGTAAAAAAGTAAAAGTTTTGCTACAATTTTGGCAAACATGTTTAATCCCTTCTAGGTTAATCTCTGATGAATAAAAAAGTGGTTGCCATTTTATCTATGAGTTTTAGGGTAGCCATCTTGGATTTCAAGATATCCGACTATGAATAATTATAAATGCTTGTATCTCGGCTTCTAAATGGAATATGAACTTGATTTTTAGATAAATAGAAACCGCGATCTTTCAGTTGACTAGCGATCTAGACCGTTCGCCCACAAATGTTAATTATTTAATGATAATAGACGGACCGCGGTAATTTTAGAAAATGCCAGTCAAAATAAAATCTCTTATTTGATGCTGTACATTTATATTTAAATGGCATATCATTCCGTCAATTTTGAAGGATACATTACTAATATTAAAACATTTAATTACAATATTTCTTGAAAAAGTAACTTCTAAAGGCAAATCTAGGTGATTGATATCCCATACCAAATATTTAAATATCAAGCATAAACTTTCGTATTTTAGCTGCATAAATTATTTTTTAGGGCTAACAAACACCTGGATTTTGCAAGGGGCTAAAACCGCTGTTACAGAGACTAGGGCAAACAACTTGCACAAGTTATGTCTTGTGTTGTACCACTCAATTATTCAAGCCTGTAAAACTAACAGCCATGTTGCATTAAAGCCTAAGTCAGATCATTCAGCAGTCCATACTCTATGTTGTTTGATAGTCCATACTCGGTTGGATTGTCCTTGTGTATGTATCATAACTTCAGAAATAAAAAAGCCGTATCTTTGCTCAGCAGCTATGATGCTGGTATATCCTGTGACATGTGACTAAGACCTCTAACAACATTGCACTAGCAGTGTCCAAGAACGTCAGAGAGCATGGCGTATATGTGCCTCCATGACCTTTGAAGTGTAAATCAATAAGGTGCTTCAATGGACAACATAGATAGGAGAATAGACGCGCCTGATGCGAAACGAAATGAAGCAGTAATTACACCCTTGAATATCAGGCACATGATAGGTCTAATGAACTTATAGATGTTCCACCAACTATTATCAAGCTATGTTTGATTGAAAGAAATCCAAAACCCCAAGCAAGCCTCACAAGCCCACATTATAAGAAATATAAAATGGGAAAATATGATACAGAATTACAATTTTCAAAAACAGATAACATTGCTCAGATGGTGGCTCACTTCTTAAACAGAGAAACTAGTTCAGTAGATGTGACCACATCTAATTCTGTCAATACATTACACAATGAAGACCTATGAGTTTCTGAAACTATGTCAGAGTTGTCAACTGTTATAATACATGATGAGCTTGGTGATGAATCTTCAACTAGCAAATCTTTAGAACCTGATACCTCTCCCGTTGGACAGCCAAATGGTGCAGAACAGTACTTGAGCAGCTTGGGGAGTTACAAACTGGGAACAGTCATCGATTCATTTTGTCCCAGTTAATCAACCAAATATACTGTCTTATTCATCCTCATCAAATACCAGTGAACATCTACCAAAGAGTGTGAGCAAAAGCAACAAAGGCACATCTGGTCAGCTTATAATTCACTTAGGTGCACTCCATTGCCTACTGGTGTTCCAACTGTAATAGACAATGCTTTTAATCTACCATTCATCAATGCTGCTGCTGCTCATGAATGGCCCACATTAGTTACAGCACTGGATCAACTTACCAGTTTGAACACACTGATAGCAGGGCCAGAGAGAAAACCGTTGAATACGGACTTGTACAAAAGAAGTTCGCCAGCTAGAATATCTAATCCCACAGTACAAGAACAAATGGATCTTCTGTACCGGACCTTTCCACACTGTGCTGTGTGCTCTGCGTTGTCTGGGGAGAACAATTGAATGGAGTAGATTTTAGGAGGCAGATCTCTATAGCAATGTGAAAGTGAATCAAATCATCAATGGGAACCATAACCGCAAGGCAGTTGAGGCCCATCAAATAAGCCTGCACTCTCTTTGATCTGTAGTTTGAAGGTTTCCTAGAAGAAAATCCAATAGTTTGTAACACTCTCAAGGCAAGTAGAAAAAGGCTTGCAGAAGCTTGCAAGAATAAGAAAAATGTCCGGCAGGCACATTATGCATTCTTAATGACTTTAGAGTCTGCCAATCTAGAGAGGCAATTGAAGGACTTTGACTATAACCATAAGACATGTATGTTTGCACACAAATGTACATGAACCAAGTCATGATCCTCTTACAATTTCAAACTAGCGCACGTGAAGGTAACTGGGCATTGCATTTGTCTTCTTTAGGGAAACTGTGCATATATTAGTTTGCATATAATAGACTAGACTATGCACAGAATATACATGCGTTTATAGCTCGAATGCATGATATGAAGACCACAGAGACAATTGGCAAGAGTTTGTAAATGGTGACACGAAGAAATAGGAGCAGGCAATCACGAAGCTCAAGAACGTCCTAGTACATGCAATATGTTCCGATCATCTAATTCTTTAGAAGGAAATATGCAGGATGTATGTTCAAGCTCATGTCAAAGGAGATTGTTGCTCCCAATCCAATATACAGGAAAGCACCCTTAGCACTGATTAAAGGGGTATAGATGCTTTCTCTAAGTTTATAAATGAGTGTCTCATCGGTAAGGTTAACTTGTGGAGCAAGATGACTAAAGTTAAACTGTGCACATGGAGTTCAGCAACAAAGGATATCAAACCCAATGTTGGCTCTGAAATTATGCCATTGAAGGCAACTACATACCTCTTTGCTAGACTCTTCGTAATTGCTCGTTCATCCAGAGATGATGTTGACCTGAAGGAAGTTATAGGCAAGCATGAATTTATAACATTAACCGACTGTTGATGCAGCCTGACGGATCAGTTCATCCAACAATAGATAAAAGCGATGTTGTACAAATACTAAAAGATCTGGTGAAAACAGAAAGTGACAAAACTTACGCTTCTTCAAATAATGCTACGGATGATGACACCTCTCCTAAAGGTCTTGTGATCGATGGAATGGCAGTAGTTTAGGAATTGTTGTCTATCATGTGTTCTAAGAGTTGTGAAGATTTAGGTGCATGATATCTGAAACTGACTGATTTTAAGGCAGGTGGTTATGATCAGATTTTCGTTGTTTTGATAATTACAGTAAGTCATCATGACTTAATGAGGGAACTTGGGAGAGGGGTAGAGGACAAAAAACCAACCAAGTCTAACATACTAAAAGATTCTACACATATTAAAGGCCAACGGTTATTCCTTGAAAGTAATGACACAAAAGATTCATTGGCCTTGTATCTTGCAGGAGAAACTCATCAAGACCAGTTCTAGCGACAATATGATTGAAGTAACACGTCAGCATGTGAAATCCAACTTTGAGTGTTGCGATATTGTTGGAGCTCGCACAAAGGAAGAGGCTCTTATTATTTTACATGCAGTAAAAGCTGCAAAGAATGGGCTCATTGTGCACATATATACTGATGATGCAGACGTCCTCATATTGTCTCTCCGCAGAGTACCACAACTAGAAATAGGTGCTGCACTAATCATGGGTAATAGTAAGAACCGACAAAAAGTATTATTGCAGCCCATATATAATAAACTGGGGCCTGAAAAGGCATCTGCTTTGATCAATTGGCGTGCACTCACAGTCTGTGACCCAATAGGTCAGATCCAAGGAAAGGGGAATGCTTCGCTACATTTATGAATTAAAATTCTACTGTTTTGAATGCAATGTCCTGTCTAGGCACAGGAGATGAACCATCACCAGAAGTGGTTACTGGTTGTCAGGAATTTCTCTGCAAGCTGTTTTGCCGCAAGGATGGAGATACCAAAACAGCACCAAATCTGAGATGGTATCTATTTAAACAGCTCAAGCCAAATAAAAGAGTAGAGAAACTGCCTCCAACGTCTGGTGCATGGATACAGCACATCAAACAGGTTCATTTACAGGCCAATGTCTGAGAACAGGATCCTTTTCTGGACCATGTATGTTCCGACCCACTAAAGTTATGATGGCCCAAAGAAGATGACAGGTTTGTTCCTGTGTTGTCAAATATTCCTGCTCCAGAATCTATGACACAGCTGATACGGTGTAATTGTGATGCTGCCAATTCTGAATCCCTTAATAAGTGCAGAGGATGGTGGTCCCGCAGGATGCACAACGTAATATGCACGGAACTGTGTAATTGTTCTGCCGTTGATGAGAGGTGTTCTAATACAGATTCATATCTAGACGAAGTGGATGAGCATTGAAATTTTGAGGAGAGACAACCTCTCAACATATTAATGCCTAATTTGGATTGCGTCTGATAATGCATGCTAATGTTCAATTGTCATGATAAGTGAACATTAGCATAATGACAGGATATTCCATTATGGCAGGATATATAGTTATAAGTAATTACATACCTAATTATGTAAATGCTGTATAGTTATGTTTATGAAACCAGATGGGTCATACAGTTTTGAAAATGATTGTTTTGTTTATTATGCAATAAATGATTTCAAAACTGTCAAGAAGATTGTATCAAAATGCTATTTTCTAAGATATGCAACAGAAAAATTACGTAACTATCATTCAAACCCCCCATATTATTTAATCTAAGAAGAAAAATTTTGATGATTAGAAATCCTTGACCTAGAAAATGTAGGTATAGACTCCAAAATCAAGTATATCACATATAGAAGTTGACATATAATCAAATAGATAAAAGAACGGTGGCCATCTTGAAATCCAAAATGGCTACCCTAAAAGTTCATAGGAAAATGGTAACCACACTTTTTTCTTTATAGATGAACATAGAAGGGATTAAGCATGGTTGCCAAGATTATAGCAAAAATCTTAACAAACCTGAAATATCTGACATTTGCCAGTATACTAATGGTAGTCATTTAGACAGAATATTGATGGAAACTGTTGCTGTCTCTGATGGAAGTATCATTCAGCAACATTGTTTCCTAAATATATGCCAGTTCTTTCTCCTATCAGCTCTGTATTAATCAATTGTTTTACGTAAGTATGATGGGTGTTGCGCTTCCAGTGTCAATAAAGGGACACATTTCGACCTATGCACCACTCATTTCTACCTAAGCTCCGCCCATGCGTTGCACGTGTTAGGATCGATCGAACCCTACATTCCCATAATCCCAATTTCACGTTAACTATACAGGTAAGCTGTTGAATATTTTGAAACTAATTTGGCTGTGGGATCTCAGTCACATCGGTTTCAAAATGTTCAGCATAATTTTATCAAACACATACAATTCGTACACTTGACGGACTTTTCCGCGTTAATGAAGGAGATGGATATGATGGATTGTAACGTCAGACTACATGTGACGTAATTAATTATGACCGCAAATACTCGAGTGACAGATCGGATCCCCCCCCCCTCTATTATTATTTACGAATGTGTGAATTGTTGATGATTGCGATGATGAAATATATTTACTATTTTGCAGGTCGTTCCATCCAACGAGAATCTCCCTACAGACTCTGGATAGGTGTTGTCAATGTACCGGACAAAGCGTCACGTGTCTTTCAAGATCTGCCGATGAAGATCGCATATACACTCCAGCGGTTGAATCGGAGAGGAATGAATACAACCGACATCTTCCTGGGAGGTCACGGAAATGGAGGTAAGCAAATGATCATAAGAATTAACATGGTATAGTTCATCTGTCACAACAATGTGTGATAAATTGTAGTCTATTTATTATCACAATGTATATCACGTTCACTAGTATTGTCAATAATGGAACCGTCGTCGTTGTCGTCGTCGTCGTTGTTGTTGTCACTGCCATTATGACCATCATCATCAACATCGTCAGGCAGCGACGGCGTCGACCCCACTATGTTACTCATCACTATCATCGGCATCCATTGAATGGTCTATGCCCGCATCATGGATGGTTGGGAACTCGCCATGTATAATGATGTGCGTATACCTAATCAAGATTAAGTAATTTAGAATAAGGACGGCGTGTATCTTAGTATTGAGGACTGTGTAGTCTTAGACAGCAAAAGCTATCTATAACATATAATAACTAATAACACATCAGAGATGAATGTTCACATTAACAAATGATGACGCCTTTCTATTTCAGAAGATACATATTTTGCTACATTTCATAGACATCAGAAAAGCTTAGAATTTGTATTTTGACTTGGTCAGATGCTTCATCCGGTTTAGCAAGTCAAATGCCATTGGAAGGTATTGTGGCCCTATTATTATTATTAACACATGTTTCATTAATTAAATATTTAGCTTGTTCGCCATTTCCAGGAATTCTCGCCCAGCTTTATGCCCGGATGGTGCCGGATATCATCAAAGGTGTCATTTTGTTGTCGTCGTTTCTCAGCAAAGTGCAGGGCGTAACAGCGTTCCCGGTCCCAGTCATAACAATCTCGGGAGATCTCGACGGCGTTGCGAGAATCACGCGAGTCGCAAATTCATTCCAGTAAGTACAATATTTGCTAGTCAAGTGCAAATATGATTTAGTTTCCTTTATTAATTTTGCTAATTTTTTTTTCACTACATACTTTTTAAGATGACCGAATTTAAAAGCATAATTATAGGAGTCCGATATCTCTTTATTATCTGAGTTTGGAATTTATATCTCATAAGTATTATATAATACTAATCTGTAAAAACAAATCCTATATTCTAATTGAGAATCTATACATCGGCGTCTATCCAGAAAGCCTCTACAGTCTGCATATATATCAAGCATTGTATAATTGTGGCAGGGATATTTTGGGCAAATACAGTACAGCTCAGAAGCAGGTTAACGTTTCCAAAACAAAAACACAAACATATTAGTTAGGAACACGATATAAGAAATGTTCTATAGAATATTATGGAATAAATTTGATTGGAAGCGACTGCTCCCTTAGGCAATAATGACGTTCAATCATATTAAATCAAAAATATTCAACAGTACGTTGTTTTGGAAACACGTTGTTATTTCTGAGTCGTACTGTGGATGGTGGTTCGTTGCGACAGGGGGCAGAACATATAATTAGTTTTCAAGTTTAACTGTGTCCATAAACTGCTCATTGAAAACATCTATGATGAATTTGAATGAATGTAGGAATTAGCGATTTGTATAGATGTAATAATGTATGCATGTATTTACTACACATATCATCTATGGTAAAAACCAGCTTAGTTATCACCGTATGAGGCATAATAAAGCAATCACAAATGGCAGACGATCCAATCTGTCACTCAAGTATCTGACGTCATTGTCAAAATACGTCACTTATTTGTTGGCGTCGCATTCAAATGACGCACGTCTGGCATGAAACGGACAACGGTTAGGCAGTAACCGTCTGAGTTATAAATATCTAGTATTTCTTGAAAACTTTATGAAATTGGTCTTTCCGCCTTGTTCAACAAAGGATCTGGGGGAGTTAGTTCACCTTTGGTCTTCCTTAACACTGAAAGGGCATGCTTAATTCAGTAGACTATCACATTTGTGCATGTGAATAATTTTACACTCACATGACGGTCCATATGTCAAGAGATCCAGGAGTTAACCTCTGAGAGCGTATAAATTTCAAAATTTTCCGATAGAGGATCACAGAATGCATCCCCTTCACCTCAATATCGAGAGTAAGTCAATTTCTTTTCAGAAGTGCCTACGGCCTACGAAACCATTAATCCGACCAGGTATGGATTTGTTGAAATTCATGTTTCATTGCAGAATAATGGTTAATTATGTTTGAATATTTTTAACTATTTGCTATCCCAACACAGCATTTTCTGTCAATCTAATCGGAAAATAATACGGGTATCTCGTAAATCATCAACTCATAGTTAAACCTTTAATCCTCGCCAACCGGAAATGACTAATTCTTTATGATTGTAATGAATGGCATGGTAAATATACTAAAACTAATTTGACTGGTAGTTCGTTTCATTTTCAAAATATGCTGCAGCTTTCTCGAATAGGTATCTTGAAATTGGCAAGGGTCAAACGATAAAACTAGTATAGGGACTTGTTTTTATGAGAATTCCTCATCTTTTTCAGAGATGTAGAAAACAGTTTATCCAAAGACACCAATAGGAGGCACAAAAAACATATTGTCATCATAGAAGGTATGAATCATAGATCCGTCATTAATAAAGAACTTCCGCCGGAATTACGTCAGCTCGACATGCGGCCGGAAATCAAGCGCAAGCTCGCAAGACGGATTGTGGGGAATTATACAAAATGGTTTATGGTTGATGTGATGCAGGATTTATTTTCTTACATGTCATTATCTCAAACAATGCTCAGAGAAGCTTATGATCGAACCAAGCAGCTTATGCAGGTGAGAATGTGACACGTGGTGTGATCTCTTATCCATAGTGGAGGAATAGTTTTAGCCTTGCCCCGTCCATATCTAGTTAAACTCCACCTACCGCTTCGACCTTGTTGGGATCGATCAATCCATGAACTCTCTGAATTTCAATTTCCAGAAAATTATACAGGTAAGCAGTTGAATATTATGAAACTAATTTGACTGGGTGCTGTTGCTGGCTATGTCAGCCCACTCATATTAGTTTCAAAATATTCAACAGAATGTGTATTAAATAGTAAATCCTTACAATTCGTATAACAACGCTTAGTCCGTCATCAGTTAAGCGATCGTGACGAACTTAGCTACGTCGTTCGTGATGAAATTGATTATGACGTCATCCTACACGTTACGTAGTTGATTATGACGTTATATGATTGGCTGAGAAACTGGAATCCTTCATTACTGGCATTGTGATGCATTTCCTGATGATAGCGCTCAAGTTTGACTACGGTATTTGCACTAGCCATTGGACGGGGTTTGTCCTCGGTGGTCGAAGAAACCCTTTGATGCTGTGGTTAAATGCTCAAACGTCAATCATGATAACCGAGTTACTGAAATTGTTACGTGTTTCCGTGCTTCCGAGAACTTAAGGTATACTGAAGGAATGTTCACCAAACATGGATGGGAATTTGCTCTCCCTGATCCAAATCATTCTATTTTGATCATGTGAGCAACATGACAAATGTCAAGGCCATGATATCCCAATTACGGAAATTATATTGTGTTTCTTAACGATAACGCGAGTTCAAATGAAGTAGAAGTTACTCTTGAGCCTTCGAAGAATCATATTAATTTTGGGGTCAAAATGGAAAAGATTTTGGTGACAATTGCGAAGATCGTGTTTGTGCACATAGATTTGAGCAATCTTAGAGTGTCGTTCTTGTGATCATTACAAAAATAACATGATTATGATACATTTTATACAGAGATGTAACAGATGGTATAGTGAATGTTTTGGAATGAATTTAGCACAAGCAACATAAGAGTTTAGTCAAATGGAGTAATCCGTTGTCACTCAAGTGTCTGACGTCATAATTATATCGTGTATCGAAAACTCCATCACGAAGTGTACGAATTGTATGGGTTTGATGAATTTACATTGTAATAAACATTTTGTTGAATAATTCGAAACTAATTTAACTGGGAACTTTCGCTGCCATAGGCTGCAACAGCTTCCCGTCAAATTAGTTTCAAAATGTCCAATAGTTTACTTTAATCTTACCTTAAGATTTAAATCCTGGGAATTCATGTTTTAAAGTTTCAAATCGATCCCGATCCCGACACGCGTAAATATTTGGCAAAACTTATCTAGAAAAGGACGTCAGATCCATGACATTTTCGCTGCGTAAATCTCTAAATATTTGTTATGTCCCCTGGCACATTTCCTTGTCTTGATCGTACAAACTGAGTTGGACATTGAAAATAGATACTACGGACGTGTCGTAACTGCATTTGTGCTGACACGTGTATATGTGTGTATATTTTGCTGAGTTTGAGTGCTTTGTGACCAGAGTTGGCTGATGTGAATCAACCTGAATAAAATCACTGATTTAAATCGCGATTTAATCAAATGATTTTGTTATTTAAATCAACGTTTTTAAAATAAAATTTTAATTAGCTTTTAATCAGCCTTTCCACATTAAATGTGATAAACGTAATTTCCAATCATTTAGCTACACCATTCATCCTGATTGCCTGCATGTAAACAACGAGTTTGTTTCCTTCATTTCAATACAGCACAAGGAATAAGCCTTTTAAACCCTTTGATGGCGAAGCCGACCATAACCAGCCACTGCGGTGGGCTTAAGGAATATCCATTTGCACTCCAAGAGAAGACTTTTCTTGTAAATTTACCACTAGATTGACTGGCGCGATAACAAAGTAAGTCATTACGGTGGTAAATCTTCAGAAATAGTCTGCTCTTGGTCTGCAAATGTATATTCAATAAGCAATTATTTTGATTTTTCGGATCAAATTTAGCCATTAAATCGTTAATGAATGCGTTTAATCTTCAAACATGCCAAATGTGTTTTGCTCTTCAGGAAACTATCTTTGTACATACTACTTATTCAATGGACTGACTTTTAACCAAATTAAAAAGGTAGATCAATCTTTACACGGCTTTTCTCTTTAAAGCAATGCTAATCTCATCTCAAATGTTGTATTGCACCGATAGAATATGGTTTATAGATTCCATATCATTCATATCCTGTCAGATTCCCTGATCTGTATCGCAATTATCTGTTTTGTAATATTGAGTAAATGTTGAACAGTGATCGACACCATTTTGTTTCATCAAGCTAATGTGTGTGATGTCATGTCAGCTCCAATACATCACATTCTTTATTATATAATGCTCATCCCATTGAATATTTTGAAACTAATTTGACTGGAAGTTGTTGCTGACACTTCCAATCAAATTGGTTTCAAAATATTCAACAGCTTACCTGTAGGATTGCTTTTATACCACATTGCCTAACTATAGTTGGTGCCTCTATGACTGAGCGTATATACCGAGGCAGATACACTAGTGTTTTTCTGATTGGTTGAAAAGTAAATCATGACAGCCATCATAGGGTGTAGAAGTGTACCAACATTTAACTACTAAATCCTGAATATCTTTCCTTAGCGGCGTGATAAAAAGCTTAAAATTACCTGGATAGTTTATGACCGGCGTGTTAGATCACCTGAATAGCTATCAAGAGATGGGATTAGTTATCCGTTAATAGTCCGGCTGCTGGAAGCTATAAGAGATACAAAATGGAATTGTTCACAGACATACGTTTACCGGTAACCTTATTTGGAACATCTACACTTAAATCATATCTTACTATTGATTTAAGTTGGAATGTTTAAAACAAACCAGAAAGCTTTCCGAATTTATAGGAATCTATATCTAGCATTGTATAAATTATTTTAAAACTTATATATACCTCACACACAATTAAACGCTCAAAGATCCTAGATGTACTACGCCGTGTGAGAAAATTCCACAAGACCAAGCCCGCCAGTATCCACACTGGTCATACCGCTAGAGATGGAATAAGCCTACGATGTGGACGAAGAAAAGAAACCCATTGGAAAATTTCTCCCAATAGCTGCAAGCAAACTAAAAATTGAGAATCTCCTAGAATGATGATGCATTTCGTGGCTGCGAACCATGGGGGAAAAGTAAAATCCTGGGCCTACAGTTTTGTAGTACTAAATAACATTGCTGCACGCGGTGTGATGGGAACAAAGCTTTCCGGTTCTTCTTGAAGCTATGGATTCGTAGATCAAAGATGCCCTTGACAAAAAGACCACGTTTCTATAATGGAACCTGCGCATTCTTGAAGCTGTATAAGTGTAACAGCTGGGCATCTCATCTAAGACACTCAGGGTGCGACTTCAAACACATGCACATGGAGCGTGTTGGCCTTGGATGTCAGTCTGTCTAGGTGTAGCAACCAAAGCCAACCTTTGACGTCTCTAGCCAGACATCATGGCGAATAATCCAGATTACTAAGGAAAAGCTGTGTATGGCTAAACCAGTGAATTCCCACCAGGCTAGACGAGTGCAGATAATGGTGGGTCCCTTGCCTCATTTCGAGGTGTCAAGAAGTGCGGAGAGAGAGAGAGAGAGAGATAGAGAGAGAGAGAGAGAGAGAGAGAGAGAGAGAGAGAGAGAGAGAGAGAGAGTGAGAGAGAAAGAGAGAGCGAGAGAGAGAGAGAGCGAGCGAGAGAGAGAGAGCTAGCTACTGGTTACAATGCATCTCAGAGGGAAAACCAACAAGATAATTTAACAATCACCATTCGAATGCCGAGGCAATAGACCACTAGACTGTTGCTCTCACAGATAAGTTACACATTGAGAAAATTGCAAGTGGTTAAAACTACTGAAGACCATAGGTTCATATGAGAACTCACCAAGCTGTCAGGGTAAGCCCAATAAAAGGCACAAACGTGGTGTACTTGTCCTTGTGTGAAACACTATCCATACTTGGGACTTAATATGACAATCTCACAAAATAACTGTCTGGTGATCGGTTATTTCAACAGTCACTCATAATGTTTTGTTACACAGACTCGGACAGAAGAAAATATGAATTGTAAGACTGGTAATTAGAAATCACATATAGTTGATGAATTAGTTTGCGGACCCATCAATCTTTTGTTCTACCCAATACATTTTGATAACAACCTCCTCCAGGTCTTACGTTTACACCTATCGCTAGCTAAGATTGCACAAAGAGAACCCTGCAGTGCTGAATCATCCAAGAGGTAGAAACCACAAACCAGTCAACTCTGTACCGACGTTAACTACTAGCTTTCTCAAGCACATCATCTACCCAGATTAAACTACAAGAAAGTTCACTGGGACTTGCATGCATCACAGACAGATAAGTGCAGAGTACAAATACAAGCAAGCGGAAGCGCAATTAAAATGTTCAAGATCTTGATCAAGTTCCTCCTACAAGCAACAAGGGAAGCTATTCCCAGGGGAACAAGGAAAACTAGAGTAAACTGAGCTAACTCTCTCCAATAAAGAAGTCAAGTGTCAAATAAAGGCTACCTACAAGAGGAAATGGTTACTCTGCCACCCTGAATATAAAGGAAAGCACGCCGACCATCGGCTGACCGGCGCATGCAAACTTGTCACAAATTTTCCCCAAGTTCAGCATGGCTAAAGCAGCCATGTTCATTATCATTATCATCATGATAAGGATCGTTGTGACGCTTCAGTTAATAATTTCTTGTAAGTGACTTATTATAATGAGAACGTGAAAACTCTTTATTCATATTTTCTAAGTAAATCTTACATGTTATATTTGGACAACAGTGTCTTCCACATCATTATCTATTTACAACACACTAATAAAATACACACCAGCACTTAATGACTGTCATTGTCTATTAAACTACACAAACTACTGAACTAATTAATACAGTCGATGCAGTGGTTAATCGTAAAATCTGGAGGCTGGGACTAGTTGGCCTCTCTTAAGCATATTCAAACTTTTGCGCACGCACGCACGCACGCACGCACGCACGCACGCACGCACGCGCGCGCGCGCACTAGTCTGCTAATCAATACTATCGGGTGGGGCCGCTTATCATTGACGGATCTAATTACACACCAAACATACAGTTAGGTCTTTTAATCGGATATAATATATCATCTGCATGAGTAATAGCGTTCTATGAGTCGGAAGGCAAGGGAATGTACCCTGAACAAATCGCCCCGATCTGTAAGACATTACCGCCCATGTTGAGGATGAAGAATTATTTAAAATGTGCAGTCACCTCGCTTTAATGGACCATGCCGTTGATTAGGGTAGTATAACCTCTAAAGATACACATGCCATTTATTAATTAGATATTTAGGTAGAGAGTTAATGTGTCACGGTTGACCCGTTTTGGTAATTAATTGCGTAACGTGTGCGTTAATGTGTTCTCACTACATAAAATTATGTTACATGACTTTCCCATTATGCAATACAACTATCCATCGCGTTTCATCATTGATATGGCCTGTGCCCAAAAATGAATCTGAACTAAAACCTTCTTCTGGATTGCACTTATTACCTCACTTTCAATCTGGTATAGGTGGTTGTTTTGCTGAAAAGTGTTCTCTTATTATTTTCCAAATCTATTCAAGTAAAATTCCCTTATTATTTTCGAAAACTAAGCAAGTAAAATAGGTTGGGTAACATAAGTTGAGCGGTCGATGCATTACCTTGTCTCTATGTACGTTTATCTCTTTTAGCCTATTCTAAGAGCAAATAACCTTTGCCGTACAGAGGACTATACCTCGCCATGGAGTCGGATAGCTCAAATATGGCTCTCAGGATTACGGGGACCAGAGTCTCAAAGGCTAATGGTAAGTCTGTATAGCACCACGCTTTACATTTTCACAGAGATGTACTGAACAATTTGTATCCGTGATGTTCAATCATAACAGAAGTGGAATTTTAAGAGTCTTTTAGTGTGTGTACACAAATCTAGAAACAAATAAATGGCGATCCGTAATACTGTTATGGTGTGGTTGCTATCCTTTTCTATTCGCTCCTTTAATCACCAAACTTTATCAAGAAAATCTAAATGTTTCCTCATTGAATGTCTATTTGCAGACTTAGAGAAGACTATTTCTTAACATTTACCACTGGAATGACTGACTCATTTAACTACCCAGTCGTTCTAGTGGTATATTTTTTCAAAAATAGTCTTTTCTTGAGCTGCAAAAGGACATTCCTCAAGATCGCTGAATAGGACGGTTTTGGCCAGCTTCGTCCTGTAAGGGCTAATACTATGCTAGGCTACACAACGTTGTTTTTTTTTAATAAAGGAGTTTCTACATGCTGTTGCTGCCTGAAGACCTTGATGGCTAATATCAACAGCGTTGTCAATATTTGTTTTTCGAGCTGTGTTTCTGGATGAAGCAATCTACATGCCCAGGAACAAATTATCAATTCACCTTTCCAGAGTATCCACCTATCATCTGACCTCGTATGACGTCATAATCAGCTCAGCGCGTGTATGATGACGTCACAATCATTACGTCACAAAGGGTTTCATATAGACCGTCACCAAATCTCAAATACTCCGTTGTATGAATTGTATGTCTTTGTAATTCTTTGCTATTTAATAAACATGCTGTTGAATATTTTGAATCTAATTTGACTGGGCGCTGTTGCTGCCTTAGGCAGCAACAGAACCCAGTCAAATTGGTTTCAAAATATTCAACAGCTTAAATGTGTAGTTTTTTGGAAATTGATGGTCAGAGTGTTCAGAGATCGATCGATCCCAACATGAGCGAGGTGTGGGTGGAGCTTAGCTAGAGATGGGCGGGGCATAGCTAAAACCGGAAAGGTCCATTGGACAATGAGAAATCTGTGTTCTTAGCCAGCCGTGTGATGCGCAACCTATGTCGTATTCTTGAAAAATTTTCTCTTATGTCTATGAATGTAATGACATCGGAATATTTCATTTTCAAATTCTGACATGTTAACGTCAGTTTTCTGTTGATCTTTCAGAATAATCTTATAGAAAATATTAACTCTTCCTGCTAGTACACTTTTCTTCACCATGACACACGCGATCGTCGGCGGCGGCGTCGCGGTTGGCGGTAGAGGCGGCAGCGTAAGCGACAGCAGCAGCTGCAGCATGGTCATTGGCACTGTTGCTAACGCCGTTGCTAGGGTTGTTGTTGATGACTTGTATTCATTGGATTTTTCATTGGTGACTTACATACTGCCACTATCGTTTTAACATCGTGACCTATATCTGCTCTCGCGGTAATCACCATCATAGTACTCATTTTCCTGTCGTCCACACCATTATCATAGTAATCGTCATCATCGTCGTCATCATCATCGTCGTCTCCAGTGGTCGTTGTCACATTTCATTATTAGAGTATTATTTACTGTATTACTGGTTTTCCATGCAGACACTTTTCCGAATCTCTTTGCAGGTTGATAGTTACGTAGTCGGTCGCAATATCCCATCCAACCCCACAATACAGCAATACAACGGTATCGTCTACGTCACAACATATACAGAGCTTTACCAACAGCCTCCTTTAGGAAACGATTACGGTTCCAGAGCGCAGGCGCCAAAAGAGTTACATGTCAGATTAAAAACTGCGGAATCTATCCAGATGTATTTGCATAACGTCAGTTTACATCACACGCTGTCATGTAAAGATTTTAATTATGTAAGTAAATTCTAAGTTTTTGTGTTGCTATTGCATTACATCCATGCTAAAGGTAGACTCACCCTTGTATCAACCGTGATACAATTCTAGCCATGCTCCGCCCATATCTAGCTAAGCCCCGCCCACTATCTACCCCTGTTGCAATCGATTTACATGCTTTGAACCCTGAATTTACCAATTTACCAATTTCAAAGTAACTATTAGGTAAGCTGTTGAAAATTTTGAAACAAATTTAACAGGGTCAAATTAGTTTCTAAAAATATTCAACGGAATGTTCATTAAATTGCGAATCCCACAGAGACAAACAATTCGTAGACTTGATGGATGCTTTATAACATTGTAATAATAAGTCATAATGAGTGCGAGGTCAGCCTATATGTGAGTGTCACCATTTTGGTGATAGTCATATAGGGTCAGATAGAACGCATTCTTTATGGCGTAATGACTATCATGTCGCATCTCTAAACCGAATAGAGGAATCCATTTCTAACTATGCCCCGCCCACTTTCTACGTGTGTTTGAATCGACTTTAATACCTTGAACACGTTGATTTCTAGTCCCAGAATCTCACTTTCAACAGGTAAGCAATTGATTTAACTGGAGCTAGTGAGCACTGTCTATGGCAGCAAAATATACTAACACGCCAATCAATCTGGAGCAAAAATATGGCGAAGCCAACCGCTAATTGCAAAAGAAATGAAACCACTTTTATTTGTGCATTTGGATCTCTTAAATTATATATTAAAAATCCCCCCTCCAAAATCCTATGTGTGGAACATGTTAAATTTTGAGATAATATATGACCCCGGGTAAATTTAGAAATAGATTTTGAAACTAAATTAAAAACCTGATTTGACACACATCGGCATCTAAAATTCAAACATTAGCAATATCAGCCTGATATTTTAATATGTTCACTCATTCACGCACTGTCCATTGTTACGCACCCCCCCCCCTCCCCCACCGGAATTGCATGACAACTCCCCTTCTCAGGGGTAGTAAGTAGGCTATGGATGCGTGTGCACTTTGTGGTGAGCTGCCCCCCCCCCCCCACTCCCGGCCCATAACCACTATTTGTGTGTCAGCCATTAATATAGGCAGATAGATTACTCGGACACTCATCTGTCAATCATATTCAAAACCACCACAATATAACGTATATTCGTGGTCAGTTGTTTGGACGTGGACACGCTATTTGATCATTTGCTAGATGACTGTGCTGGATGATTGGCACATTGCATGCATGATGTACAATAAACTTATTTAATCAACATGTCTTGATAATATAAACCATCCAGTTTGATTGATTTGTAGTTTTATTTTAGAGCGTGCACGAAATATTGATTCCTGTCTAGAAGATTTACCAGTTTTGTGGCTTAACGCGCCACATTTGCCTTGCTGGTGTTCTGCTGCAACGTGTTTGTTATATGTTTCACTATTATAACATGTACATGCGCATAAACAATATGGCGTGAAATATCTACTTATTAACTAGTCAATTTGGATTCTTTTTCTATTATGAGTATCAAAATTCCCAAAGGAACTGAGAAGTGCAAAAATCCATGGGCATGTACGCAGTCATAAATGGATTTGTTTATTATTTGATATTGATTGTTCTATTTAATTTATTGAAATCTTTCTCTCATTCTGAAATATTCTCGGGCTAATGAACGTTTGTTAGATGATAATATATAGAACTGTTAAGCGCCGTATAGTTTCTGATAATGTTGACCGTCTCGATTCATGAATCCATTTCCTCACTCAATCATATAACGCCATAATAAACTACGCGACATGTATGCTGACGTCATAATCATGACATCATGAATGATTCGATTAATCCCGTTTAATAGTCCGACACGTTGTACGAATTGTATGTTTTTGCTATTTAAGAAACATGCTGTTGAATATTCTCAAACTAATTTGGCTGTGCGCTGTTGCTTCCCAGTCAACCCAGGGATAACTTCCTGTTAGCTGATCCCGCAAAGTCTTAGCGATTTCCTACAGAAATTTAAGTTACAGCTCTCTCAGCGTTAGCTCATGAATGTAATTTCATCCGCGTTTTAGGGACATTGTCATTTTCTCACCAGGGTGCGTACTTGGCTGCATACCACGACGCGTCGGCAAAAGCCAGACAACGTTTTAACAGTTACAATCGAGGAATTCAATTCGCTGATGATATCGTGGTAGATGATGAATTCGAATGGGAACAGCGTCCTCTGGTGGTGAGAATGCGATCAGGGGAGGCGTCTGTACAATCTATAGCGTGGAAAACACCAGTTGACCACAAGCCTAGTCATCTTGCCGGCATGTATTACTGTAAACTTTTACCACCTTCTAGGGTGATTGAATGGATATATGTGGATGCTCTACAGGAGAGGGGACATTTATGAAAATGGTGCCATTTTAGGATAGTATTATTATTATTATTATTATTATTATTATTATTATTATTATTATTATTATTATTATTATTATTATTATTATTAAACCCATTTACTGCTGCATAGCCTAGCATTCGCGAAAGGTGGTGACTGGAGTCCATTGAAAAAGTATTATGTTGCTGGAAACAATTTCTGTCATACAGTACAGCTCAGAAATAACTTATCTTGTTTCCAAAACAAAATAAAACAGACTGTTAAATATTTTGACCTTAATTTGATTGGAAGGCATAGCTGCCTAGGGCAGCAATAGCTTCAGATCGAATTAAGCCCAAAATATTCAACATAACATTTCTTACATCGTGTTCAAAATTGTACTAGTTCAACAAATATCTCTTTGTTTTGGAAACATGTAAACTTATTCATGAGCTGTACTGCAGACACAAACATCTTTCAATAACAATGTTTAACATTATACACCAGTTCACCCACCAGCCGAGTAACAGCAGTACAAGGGTTGATGCAATAAGTGCTAATTCATTGTTATATATACTCTCTTTAATTTAAGAAATACATCCGACCAATTAGTGCTACCTCAGTTCATTAATGGCGTCCTGAATCACGTCATCATCACTCAAAGACTGTCACAATACGTCACTATAATACTACCTGTTTGATTTGATTTCGTCATTTGTCAGGAGAGTTCCTGTTGTATTATGTGTATTACATGTCTTTGTATGAGTTTTTGGTGGTTATTTCGAGAAAGATTTAGTGTTTTACTGAAAATCATCAATGACTTAGGCAGCAGCATCTTTCAATCAAATTGTGCTGTAAATTATTCTGCTGTCTTCTTATTAACGCATAAAATAATGAAGATATAGAGGTCGTATGTAGGCTAAATGTAATAATTTAACTGTCATTTTATTTATAATATGCTAATTGTAAGATCTAAATAAGATCCGCTTTTCGTTCTAGTATTTCAAGCCATTGTTATTGGATTAAAGGTGTTTTAGGCCAGTTAATCAGGAATAACGCCATACTCTATTCCTGATTAACTATCTAATTAGAACACGGCCTTAGACGTATCTTGGTTCATCAGAAACGTACAGCGAAGCCTCTCTATAGCGGATGTCTCCTTTCAGGGCCAGACGATGGTGGTTCTCTGTGATGGGTGGTAATCAGACCATCCGTTTTAAATAACCACCGTCTTCTGGCCTCAAAACCTATCATATCACAGCTGTCTTATATGATAGATGACCATTTGCTTTTATTGACCACATTTAAATGTTCCATACAGTATCCGTTACAGACAGGTTTTTCAGTAAAATAACTGAGAAATGATGCAAACTAAAAACATTAGCAAACGGAGAGACCCGTTCTGTGACGCGTGTATATATGTCGTCATAATTAAGTATGTGGCGTGTATGATGACGTCACAATCAAGATGCGTAATGAATGACATATCTAGCTCCATCGTGAACATTTAAACGTCCGCCAAGTGTACGAATTGTATGTTTCTGATAGATATACTATTTAATAGTGTAAATAATGTGAATTTGAAATTGAAGAGACAGTCTGTTGAATAGTTTGAAACTAATTTGCATGGGCGCTGTTGCTGCCATAGGCAGCATCCATCAACAACACCGCGTCAAATCAGTTTCAAAATATTCAACATCTTACCTGTCCTGTTACCTTAAGATGGGATTCTGAGAATTCAGCATTCAAGGTATATAAATCGGTCCCAACACGCGCAAAACGTAGGTGGAGCTTAGCTAGAAATGGGCGGGCCATAGCTAGAAATGATTGCGAAACTCGTGCAAGATTAAAATTACATAAATCAATCGGTCAATTTTATATAAAATTGGAAAACTAATTGCGACCATATACTTATCTTTGAATTAATAATTTGTAGTATGATGAAATGCAGCTACTGTTGATGCCAGATATCAACTTAAATACGGATTTTAACTGTTGTTTAAAGAGAGTTATAGGTGTAATCGTCTATAGGTGTAACTCCTCTTTTCACACAATCAGTTGTGCAACACAATCGTGCATTTCTCCTTTAATAGTCTCCATACATTCATTCTCAAATGTTATCCTATATTTTACCAATTTCTATTACCAGTTTTTACAAGACTTTTTACCCACTCAGTTTATTGCATTACCTAGGTATGTTCTATACATGTTAGATGAACCATATTATTTAATATAAATGTGGTACAGTTACGTAACACGTGATCATATTATATACGAGCAGATTTCCTTTGTTCATGGATTCATAGATGGATGGTGACGACGACGACGACGACGATGGAATATATTCTACAGCTGCTCTTGTTAAAACACCATGCATCTCCAATCAGTCCTTTTTATTTGGCCGCTGTTTCACAGTTTCCTAGCAGCTACAAGTGCATAGTATCAGGGGTACACGTGTTGCATTGAACAGGCGCAATTTTTGTCCAGGGAAGTAGTTGAACCACAATGACTGGAAAGCAATGATTCCCGAGACGGAAAGTTCATTAATCTGCAGAGAGCCATGCACCAATGCCCCAAATATTTTGCTATTCCTCCAGTTACCAAGAAGACGGAATGCCTCTATCTGACGTGTGCACATATGTAAACTCTGTTGATGCAGTACAAAGTCACATTCGACAGGACATTCTAGATGCTGTTGTAGAGAACGATAGGCTGCACGTTTCTTGGTGTGCCAGCTGGCTTGCTGGGTTCGTTTAGACATTCTATCAGCGGCGTATTTAACCCGTTTATTGCTGCTACAGCGGGGTCTAGATGCACCTCCATTTCTCAAGAGGTTTAAATGCATTCCCAACATCAGTTGTTTTGATTAATGAATGCAGTGGATTGAGATCGCCTACGAAATGATACAATGGCTCGCCATTGAGATCCGAGAATTGATTCTCAAGCCATTCTCTGATCATCTTCATGTCAATTCCGATGCATAGAGAGGGATGGTGAAAGATCAGAACCTATCAGAGCCACAATGACCCTTAAATTTGGGGACAATTATTTTCGAATGCAATGACATTTGCCAAAGAGTCTATTTGTATGCTAGAAAGAGTTTTCGACACTCACTGATCTGGTGACATATTCCATTTGGGTTCTCGGCGTAGACAAACGCTTATGCAATCTGTGCTTGGCCACATTGAACAGGCAAAGTGCATTCTGTTGTTCGTAGACCTTTACAACAAGGGGATCTACAATGTAACCCCAGATGCAATGCATTGCAATACTCTGGATAAAGCCACTTTTGAATTAAAAATTATGTCGATGGTTGCTATCTGTTCTAGAAGTGTCTTCTTATAAGTCAACTTGGTGGTGGTATCCCTATGTAAGTGATCACTTTAGCTGGCATGGCGTTCATACAGCATGCAAATGGTCTTCATTTGAAGGTGATTAGTGACTGTCCTGTCGCCAGAGATTAGGTTTGTGCCACCATGTGAACAACAATCCAGAAATAGTGGCTTTGTGTAGAGCTTGTACACCACATTATCAATTTTCGCTTAAGATGGATGTTATGGCCCATGAGCCTGTTTGTGCTCTGCTGTTGATGGCGTGTCCTCTCCATGTAGTCCTGTGGCGACAGTGGTGTTTGAAGGATGTGTTTGTGGCAAAGTGGCCATGTACGCTGATGAACACTGGCAGTCAAACATACGCGAGACTGCAACATCATTGTCATTTTGCTGAATTTGAAGAAGTTGAAGAATTCTGTTCGGCTTAGAATGACTCAATCAATAAAGACTCTCCCGCAGTAAATTGGCTGTTCCATCTTGCAGCAGGATGACGCAGCAGGATGACGATTGTAACACGATCACTGAGATATTCAAATCTGTAATAGATATGACGAAGCCTACATAAATCAATAAAAAGCATCAATTGGTACATGAAAAATTTACTCCCGTATTTTGGTAGGACGCGTCTCTTATTACAGATTTCATATTCGGCATTCGATGGAATTAGTATTACTTCACATTAATATATATGCTAACGAAAATTGGTTCTTTTACATTAAATAATTTTTATCCGTTGAACATGTGTTTACCATTGACATGTGTTTACCATTGACATGTGCTTATAATTGACTTGTGCTTAGCATTGACTTGTGCTTAGTTTTGACTTGTGCTTAGTATTGACACTTTCACCTCAATGAGACCTGCTGGAGTGGCGACCCGCTTTTGTGGCCACAAGATGGTGAATACTGGGTGATCACATGACCATTTGTATTAGTGTATTATAGCCAGAGATGTAATTTTAATGACATATGGGGAATGTGTTTCTAGCTATGACCCACCCATTTCTAGCTAAACTCCGCCCACATTTATGCATGTTGGGATTTGAAACTTTGAAGACTGAATTTTCAGAATCTAAATTTAACTTATTTAATCATCTGCACATGTACACTATTAAATATCTTGTCTAATTTGACTGAGGACTGTTGCCGCCAACATGTCCCAGTTCAATTAGTTTCAAAATATTTAACAAAATGTTTATTAAACTGTAAATTTATTTTAAAACACAATTCGTACACGTTCGTGACAAGCTTTTAATTTTTCATGATGATTTCATGATTGATTGTGACGTCAGCTAGCACGTGGCATATTTGATTATGACGGCATATACTTGAGCGACAGATCGGACAACTCTATTGGAATTACATGTCTTTATTGAGCACCTATTGATGCTCCAGAAGGTGGTCGCTTATGATAGGTTTGTATTTTACATATTAAAATGGTCGAGGAAATTAAAAACGATTCAATTTTGCGAATGCTGTTGCTAGAAGGCCAGGTTTAAGCAGTATCATTCTCAAAACGCTGACGCTCAATACAACAGCAACGTGCTAAAAGGAACTGAATAGTTGAACGTGACTAATTCAGTAACAAACTTATGTTAATTTGGTGTCAGCTTGTATATTGTGCAAATATTCCTTTTGTTCTGTACATTTTCTGTAAGATAAAGTTAATGTATTTATTCAATTCTGATGTATAGTGTGTCTATAAGATGTGACAATGGGTAGACAAGTATAGCACAGATTTCATTCAAATCATTCATAGATAACATTCGAATATTAACCTGATCATCAATCTATAAAAAGTTGGTGTTTCCTCATCTCTCCCAAAGCTTATAGTATCTCCCTCAATTTAGGTTGGAGAAGATCCCTCCAGTAGATCCAAAGTGATTGAACAATGTATCAAAAACTATTTTGAAAACAATGTTGCTGAAAGTTCTTGCTTTTTCCTTTTATCTTTTGGCCCCAAAATTGGCAGACGTTATCAGTCTACAATTTGTCAATCTTTTGCTAAATCACAGAAGGCTTAACATTCTCTAGTAAATGTGAGACCTGTCGATAAATCTACTCACTTTCAAATAGCTAGGAACCTTGCCTTGACTACCCAGGATGAACAGAAGAAAACTGCTATGCAGAAGGTACGTAGCTTGTGCCTCCAAGTAGAAGATATGTTGAGGGTTGATTTATCTTTTGTAAAATGCAATCAGACTTGCTCAGGCTCGCGAAACCATTTTACGTACGTAGTTAAATGATGGGTGACCCAATTGACCAGTCGATTAACCACCCTCTCTTAAAGAATCGCCATCTTTGGACTCCATGGGCATATTCTATACAGGAAGTCACTTGTTTCAAGAGACTACATGTATATGGTGACCAACGGTCACTCAAGTATCTGACGTCATTGTTAATTACGTCACTCGAATAGCTGTCATAACCATCGAAAAATACGTAAATTGTGCGATGTGAGTAGTCAAGGGACCCGCTAGACGCTATTGTTCTCCTGTCAAAAATGATTGATGGGTATAGGTCACGAGGTCAAGTGCAATTGTTGGAGAACAATAGCATCCAGCCGGTCCCCTCCAGTCAAAAATTGATTGATATGTACATTAGCTCAAGTGCAATTCGCTATCGTTCTAAATGAGCAGGTGGATGCTATTGTTCATGCAGGTGGCCGCTGCGCGCTATTGTTCTATATGTCTGGCTAGATGCCATTGTCTGTTATGACATAGATTAATGTGTTTTCAAATAGGTGATGCATGCATAATGTAGTAATTAGGAGGGCGGTGGTGGCCCTCATTCGTGGTTAAAAAGATATAATTCAGTTCAGTCTGAACAATAGCACACAGCGGTCAATTGTGAACAATAGCGTACAGCACCCACTTATGAACAATAGCGTCCAGTGGCCACCAGCATGAACAGAATGTGTTCCCAGTAATTTAATTTTCTAAAAAATCAAAGTGTTACACAGGTAATAGGTAAACTTATCGATGTTGTATAATATTATATAGATAATAATCATGTATCTATCGTATTTAAGGAGTGGTCATGGCAGTCATTTAATTATTAAATTTGCAAAAAAAAGATGTGGCCACCGCAATCTAAACATGCAGCAACATGTGTATGTAATGCCCGGACACACATGCATGACAAAATGAATGCATGCCTGTGTGGCCGCATGATGCGGATTTACATGCTGCATATTGCGAATTTGCAGCCCTGTGGCTGCATGATGTGGATTTGCAGCCGCATGTGGCTGCATGTTGCGGATTTGCGGCCGCATGTTATGGATTTTCGGCCGTATGTGACTTTCTATGTCAAATTAGTATCAAAAAAATATTCGCTTGCCTGAGATGGGGTGGGGTGGCATGTCCCAGTAATTTAATTTTTTTTTAAATCAGCATTACACGGGTAATATATAGGTAAACTAAGCGATGTTGTATGTATAATATTATACATATATATATATATATATATATATATATATATATATATATATATATATATATATATATATATATATATATATATATATATATATATATATATATATATAATAATAATAATAATAATAATAATAATAATAATAATAATAATAATCATGTATCTATCATATTTCAGGAGATATAGGTCTTTAAAGTGGCAGTCATTTAATTATTACATTTTCAGAAAAATGTTGCGGCTGCAATTTTATACATTTATACATGTGGCAACATGTGTATGTACATGGCCGGACACAGTAATTTTTACCTAGTTTTATTACTCTTTTTTAGAAACCACGCTGCTGATCGCTGTTGAATGTTTTTCATAAAATACGTCTTTCATATCGCAGACTATAAAATACATTAATTATACTGCATGAGAGCATGCAGCTTGATGCGATGGAGTCGAGTGATAGCACTTGATTATTTGAGTGCACTCGCACACATAAAACACATTCTGGTGAACAAATGACATGAGATTGATATTTGGCAAGATATTGCAATTTCCTTGCTGGGAGTAAAGTTTCTTTAAAAATTGATAATAACAAGTGAACCCGCTCACTGGCTATTGTTGTTTACCACTAAAGATTAATGCATTTTTAATTCATGGTGTTCATACATTAACAGTAGTAAGTGCATTGGGGGGAGTTGGTTGGAGACTGAATGCCTTATCATTCATGACATTACATTTCAACAATTAAGAGCCACATTACGAGCATAGTAGCTTAATCATAGATGGTCGTTTACTATAAGTCAAATATAAATATATCCTTTTGGGCTACACAGCAGTGATACATTATAAACATGTTTTTTACTATATAATTCAGTGAAACCTGCCCTAAGCGACCACCTCATGTTACACCATTACATGGCGCTATAAACTTTCTTAATCGTTTAACTTTTTAACCCTCGAATTTCATCAAGAGAATTTTAATTTTCTCATAGAAAATGTCCATTTGCAGACCAAGAGAAGACTATTTTTTTTAAATGTTCATTGGAATAACTGGCTCTGATGGCTATCCATTTGTCTAGACATTGCGCCAGCAAACACCCACCACCGACCACCTACACCAACCACCACCACCACCATCATCATCACCACCAACACACACCAGCATCAACACCAGCACCCACCACCTTCACAACAGCTGCAATTAGCACCACCACCACCAGTACTGACATACACCATCACCCAGTAAGCACCACCACCACCACCACCACCACCACCACCACCACCACCATCACCACTACCACTGCCACCTACACAATCACCATGCAATAACCCCCCCCCTCCCCCCATCACCACCAACACCCACCGACCAACCCCTATTGAATTTCTTCATATTCATATTTGCAGACCTATAGAAGACTATTTTTGAAAATTTTTCATTGGAATGACTGACTCTGATGGTTATCCATTTGTCTAGACATTGTGGTCGGAATTTTGTGAGAGCGTGGTGTGTAAAAAATGTCACATAGGTTGGAGAGGTTATGTCAATGAGGGTTTAATAAATGTCTCACTCGTATGCCCATGTGGATATGTTAGCATGAATGCATTATGAGTACCTAGTCAATGAGGCCCCGACAACAAAAATAATATAGCTGGCTATCCATTGTCTAGACATTGTGGCTGCAACCACCTACTACGAACACCCACCACCACCACCACCACCAGCATCACCACCACCAACACCACCAACACCACCAACACCACCAACACCACCAACACCATCACCATCACCACCACCACAACCATCCCTCTACCACCACAGCATCACTACCACCCACCACCTTCACTACAACCACCACTAGCACCACCACCACCACCAACAGCCACCACCAACCACTAAGCACCAACACCAACCACCAAGCATTAAGCCACCACCAGCATCCACCACCACCCATCCACCACCACCACCACCACCCTCTACTTTCACTAACCACCAATCTCACCACCACCCACCCACCACCACCATCACCCACTACTTCCATCAACCACCAACCTCACCACCACCACCAACATCAACAGTGCCCACTCCGATTTGTATATTAAGGGATGTTGGGGACACAGCAGGATATATAGCCACAATCATCAAATCAACGTGCACATAAAGAGCCAATGTTTTATTTGTATCCATATTTTTACATTGAAGAAAATATTACATATGATAAAACATATAGTTTCTGTAGCATAAACAAATAGTCAATGTTATGGAGATCCATTTATCGATGGGTAGACTGATTCCTTATGGATCAGATCCATCACCGACAGAATCACCATCATTATCATCAGCATCTAGATTGTTCCTTATGTACTTGTTGATCAGAAACTCTCTTTTTCGAAAAGGTGAGAAGACTGCTTCATCCTATCGTACCCCTCGGTGATAAAATCATTAGTTTCCCGATGAATTATTTTAATGAGCGTAGAGGTCTGTAATCTTCTCCACTGGAACATTATGTCTATACACTTTGCAACTAAAGCATCAGCATATACGGAAATAGACACATTGCCTACACCATTTGGGTCTGTGTTCACTTCACCATCCTCATCTTCTTTTTCATCTTCACCTTCATCTTCACTCTCAGACTCCGCTGAGTCATCACCGGCTTCACTCCCTGACTCCATTGGCTCATCATCCTCACTCTTCATCTATGTCATTTCTTCATCTTCACTGTCTAGATTTTCGCTATCTTCATCATTGTGGAATCGGATCTTATGCCACTTCAGGTCATTTGACCTATCAAAAGTTGAATCACATTCAAAACATTTATGTCTCGGCATTTTGATTATAGGATAAATCTAGCAAGCATTCACGTTACAAGGTTCTTCAAAGAAATCTTCTGACTGCCTAAGGCTACCTAATTACTCTGCAGTTAAAATACACGTCCAACCACGTTGTGATGTTTAAACTGGAGTGAGAAAAGGGATTGAATTTGAACCATTTTTAATGGATTATATGTACTGCGACCACAAATCCACAACATGCGGCTGCAAATCTGCAACATGCGGTTGCATGTAGCCGTAAATACCTCCTTAATACGATGGATACATGATTGTTATCTATATAATATTATACATACAACATCACTTAGTTTACCTATATATTACCCGTGTAACATTGTACTTTGCTCTGATTTTGTTGAAAATTAATTAACTGGGAGATGCCGCCCCACCCCCATCTCAGGTAAGCGAATATTCTTTGTACTAATTTGACATAGAAAGTCACATACAGCCGCAAATCCGCAACATGTGGCTGCAAATCCACAACATGCAGCTGCCACACATGTATGCATGCATTTTGGCGTGCATGTGTGTCCGGGCATGTACACACACATGTTGCCGCATGTTTAAAATTGCTGCCACATTTTTCTTGAAAATTTAATAATTAAATGACTACCATGACCTCTCCTTAAATAGCATAGACACATGATTATTATCTATATAATATTATACAACAATGATAAGTTCACCTATTACCCATATAACACACTGATTTTTTGAAAATTAAATGACTGGGAAGACATTTTGTTCATGCAGGTGGCCACTGGACGCTATTGTTCTAAATGAGCGGCTGGATGCTATTGTTCATAAATGACTGCTGTGCGCTATTGTTCATGCAGGTGGCCAATTATCCCATTGACATCTGCATTCCCAATATATAAATTTCAAAATAACAAGACATGTACATTGTTTTAGATGTAAGTAGACAGTAACCTACCAACCTCAACACCATTCGCAGGCAAATTCGTGTTTTATATGTTTACACTGTTCACATTTCCAAAACAATTTTGAAAATTTAATAATTAAACGACTGCCATCTGATTTTTTTGAAAATTAAATGACTGGTGACATAGTTTCAAAATATCTTTTTAACCATGAAGGGTGGGGGGCCGCCGCCCACCTAATTAATACATTATGCATGCATCACCTATTTAAAAACAGATTAATCTATGTCATAGCAGACAATAGCGTCTAGGCAGACATTTAGAACAATAGCATGCAGTGGCCACCTGCATGAACAATAGCAGCCACCTGCTCATTTAGAATGATAGCGAATTGCACTTGACCTCGTGTACACATCAATCATTTTTGACAGGAGGGGACCAGCTGGATGCTATTGTTCTCCAACAATTGCACTTGACCTCGTGACCTATACCCATCAATCACTTTTGAGAGCCAAATGGGTCCCTTGACTACTGATGTGTATGTCTTTGATGCCTTTACTTTTTAATAAACATTCTGTTGAATACTTTGAAACTGAATTGACTGGATGCTGTTGCTGCCTTTGGCAGCAACAACAACTAGTCAAATTAGTTTCAAAATATTCAACATCTTATTTGGATAATTACGTTAAAATTGTGATTCTGGGAATTTAGGGTTCAAAGTATATTATTAAATCGCTTCTAACACAATACACAGATGGCGGACCTTAGCTAGAAATGGACGGAGCATAGTGAGAAATGGGTCCCTTTATTGTGTGTCTTCAATGGTGTTGTATCTTGTGTCGACTATAGAACTACTATCGGAAAGATTCTGTATAGATAACTAACGTAACTAATTAAGTGGACGTAGTCACAAACTCATTAAGTATTATTAATTAAGGTGCCAACTTCAGTTAAATGGAGTCTGCTTTACCACCAAAGTCGAATACCGGAACCGATTTATACCAATCTGTGACATAAGTAATGTATTTGTATATAGAAATATATGCGAATTTCAAATAAAAATTGCATTGTTTAATTGTCCAAATGTATTTCTGTGGTATTTTACATAATTACTCCACTGCATTAACGAGATTAATTATTAATTAGGGCCCCCACCGGATGGTGTCCAGGAGACCCTATAGTAATCACTGCATCTATCTGTCTGTCCGTCCATCCATTTATCCATCAGGGTTGTTTGATTTAAATCAAATGATTAAAATCAGTGATTTAAATCATGATTAAAATCAGTCCAAAAAAATCAAAAAAATCATGATGCGATTTTTTTAAAAGTCAGTGTTTTTTTAATAAAATCATCATATTGTATTACTTGCTTTATTTCATCTGTATACACCCAATAACCTTTAAAAACTGTTGTTTTGACCTTGCCTCACAGTTGTTTTATAGGTGTTGCTTCTGTCCCTGATACTATAACCCCATTATCCCCATTTACTGCCCAGACTTTGCTAGATTATCAAAACATTCAGGCTAACTCCTTTCTCTGACTTTGATAAACAATGTATGTAAACTGATGGACATTGATGGATAAAAAAACATAGACAGCACTCGTGTAAGAGAGATCTGGTTTACATGCAGCCAGGTTAAGAAAACACATTGAATCCCACAGTACATATAAGCAAATAGAATGTTTCTTAACTCATCATTTGTTCAAAATAAGTTAAGATGCCTGGAAGAAAGCAAGATCACATTTGGATGTACTTTGATAAGGATGTTGAGATTGGTAAATCTGGTTGTAAGGCTAAGTGTAAAGAATGTGGCAAATCTATGCAAGGCATAGTAGCACGTATGAAGCAGCATCATAGTGAATGTAAGACTGATACACAAGATACACCAGCAATAACAGTCTCTACGCCTAGGAAGCGCCCTGCCCCAGAGGCAGGGGAGTCATCACCGTTGTGTACGCCTACCAAGAGAACCAAAATCAGTGCAGGTAAGAGAATATAATATTTTGTGAATAAAAATTTAACTGACAAACAGACTGATAATCTGACCGACAGACCACACACTAACTCAGCCTAACTCTTGACCAAGTAATTAAAACTGATTAATAGCTAATCCTTCAGTTACAGTCTATATGTTTTCTACAGTTAAATAATTTTGCAAACAAATACACTGCCTTATTTAAAAATAAATTAAATAAACAAGGCAATCAAAGGGTTACCACCTTAGTTAGTCTATTACTGTGAGATCTTTATAGGACAGCAGTGTTGTTCAAGAGCAGACCCCTTTATTGATTGTGTGAGGTGATAACACCTGTGGTGTTACATAACAGTTAAGCAGTCAGGTAGTTAATTGGCTTAATTTGGACACATTAACCTTATCACTGCATAGTACTGTAATTTTAATCCCAAATTCCTAAAAAGATTTATGTCAGAAAACTATAGTGAGACTCATCTAAAAACTACTAAATATTTTGAAAACAATTTGACTGAAACTTCTTGGTGAGTAAATCACCAACAACTTTCAGTCAAATTGTTTTCACACTATTTAGCAGGTTTTGAGTAATGCAGCTTGAAACTATTCTCAAGTAGCTCAGAGCAGTCAGCCAGTTAACCCTTAGCACACTAATGTCAACATTATCCCACATGTGTCTACCTTTCCTGGCTGAAACAGTAATATTGCTAAATTAATAACTAAAAAAATGTACTTGAATATTTTGAAAACAATTTGACTGAAACTTCTTGGTGAATAAATCACCAACAACTTTGAGTTATATTGTTTTCACACTATTTAGCAGGTTTTGAGTAATGCAGCTTGAAACTATTCTCAAGTAGCTCAGAGCAGTCAGCCAGTTAACCCTTAGCACACTAATGTCAACATTATCCCACATGTGTCTACCTTTCCTGGCTGATACAGTAATATTTTATTTTGCAGGTCTAGACCACTATGTTTTGAGAACATCCCAAATTGAGAAAGACGCCATCGATGAGCAAGTCGGTCGCTACGTGTACGCTACTAACACACCATTCTCTGCAGTCACACATCCAGAGTTCATTAAACTAGTCCAGATGCTGAGACCAGGCTACTGCCCACCAAGTCGGTATGAAGTAGCCGGTAGTTTACTGGACAAGGTTCAGCAGTCACTGCAGGATGAGTGTAAAGAAAGGCTTGAAGGCAAGACTGTCTCCATGTGTTTAGATGGTTGGAGTAATATACATAATGAACCTGTAGTTTGTGTCTCTGTAACCACTTCGGATGGTGATTCCTATCTTACTGAGACTGTGGATACGTCAGGCCACAGTCACACTGCTGAGTACATGAAACAGGTTGCTAGTAGTGCTATTAAACATTGCGAAGAACAGTTTAAATGTAACATAGGTAGCATTGTAACTGACAATGCGGCTAACATGCGTAAGATGCGTGAAGAACTGAAGAAAGACCACAAAGACATTATTGCCCATGGATGTTCAGCCCACCTCATGAACCTACTTGCTCATGACATAGAGATCAAGGGTGTTAAGGAACACGTCACACAGATTGTGAAGTACTTTCGCAATACACATTTACCAGCAGCATGGTACAAGGCAGAGGGAGGCAAGCGACTCGTCCTACCACAAGATGTCCGCTGGAATACGCTAGCTGACTGCCTTCAGTGCTACCTGGATAACTGGTCCATCATTTTGAAAGTGTGTGAGGAAAATAGGGATAGTATAGACACAAATGTGGCTAGTAAAGTGCAAAATATTGGGATAAAGAGACAAGCAGAGGACTATTTGAGGCTCCTTAAGCCAATCTCCATTGCCCTGGATATAGTACAGAGTGATAGCTGTTTTCTCAGTGATGCAGTTAGTGTATGGAAGAAGTTGGAAAAAGACTTTGAAGAAGGTGGGGTATCATTAAGCATTATGAAGAAGTTCCACGAACGATGTAAGCAGGCACTCACTCCTGCCCACTATCTCGCCTATATTTTGGATCCGCGTACTGCTGGTAAAGGATTGTCTACCAAGGAAACTGACAGTGTGATGGAGTATGTGTCTGTGTCATCCCCAGACATGATACCTATAATCATGAACTACCGGGCCAGAGCAGATCCATTTAAGGATTACTTGTTTAGTTCATCTGTTCTGGAATCTGTGTCTCCCTTTGCCTGGTGGAAATCTCTATCAGACAGAGTCAGTGACCATGTGCTAAACATGATATATGCAATACTTGGTGCTACTGCCTCTAGTGCAGGTGTTGAGAGAATATTCTCAACTTTTGGTTTTGTGCATTCAAAAGTGAGAAACCGTTTTGGTACTGAGAAAGCTGGCAAGCTTGTTTTTGTTTACAAGTTACTTAACAAATGAATCATCATATACATGTATAACTATATTGATCTGATTTGAAATAAATTAATTAAATTGACTTAAAATTGCATATCTTATCATTAATTAGTAATATAAAAAACATGGTTATAAAAATCTGATTTAAATCAAAAAAATCGATTAAAATCAAAAAAATCCGATTTTTTTGATTTTTATAAAAAAATCATGATTTTTATCAACCCTGTTATCCATCCACAATAGCTCGTAAACAGCATATCATACAGAACAACTGTAGATATTTTAATGAAACTTGTTATATATGCCTCAGCTATGATACACAGGTGTGCCGTTTGAAGAAATCACCTTGATGGGTATAAGATGTTGGGTGGAAATGGTATTTTTAATGCAAAAACTCAAAATTTTTGTCAATTTTCTCATAAACACTATATCATAGAATTGTTTAAAATAATGTAATGAATTTGGCAGGTAGCTTCTTTATGATGGATAGATGTGCCTTTTGAAGGTTTGCCTATATAGGTCCAAGATTTTGGGTGAATATTGGCTGTTTAATGCAAAATATCACCATTTTTATCACTGTTCGTGTAATCAGCATATCATAGAGAATCGCTTTAAAAAGTGAATAAATGTTGACAGGTGGCTTCTTCCTGATGGTACACGTACCTTTTGAAAGATTCACATATATATATGTCCAAGATTTTTGGTGAAAAAGTGATTTTTAATGCAAAATTCCAGATTTTTGTCAATGCTCACTTAAACAGCATATCATAGAGAACCGCATCAGATATTTTAATGAAACTTGGTGTATGCCTCACTTATAATAGGCAGATGTGCCTTTTCGAGGACTCACCTTTATAGGTCCAAGATTTTGGGTGAAAATAGGCTTTTTGATGCCAAATCTCATGCTTTTTGTCAAGCTTGTCATAAACAGCATATCATACGGAATCGTTAAAAATGATTTAATGAAACATGGCAGGTGGCTTCTTTATGATGGGTAGATTTTGGGTGAAAAAAGAATTTTAATGCAAAAACTCACAATATTTGTCAATTTCCTTGTTTTTTTGTATTTCCTAGTTTCTTTATTTTTCTTATTTTATTTTTTTAATAATATTAATGTTTGTATGATTACTGTATTCTGCGGCTGTAGTAGTAGAAACATCCTGCAGCTGCAATCAGTCCTTCTTCGCTTTTGCCCACAGTGTCTTGTCCTCAGACGAAATCCTTAGCGTCCTCAGGTCCATTCTTGAATTGAGTGTACCGAGTCCTGCTTTCTTGAGGTCACCTTGTAGCAAGTTTAGCAGATTTATGCAATGGCGTCCTCCCCTGCCTTTGTAGAAGGACTGGAAAGCTATGTTCCCCATGACCCAGCATGCAGAAATGTCAGCAGTACTGCAAAGCAGTGAGCCCAGGATTGTACTTTTCCTCCATGGTTCGTCGCCACGAAGTAGGTCATCATTTTCTATAGTTTCATGCTTTGTCGATAGGTATTTGTGGGTGAACTCTGTTTTGGATTCATTCATAAAGAGATTCTCAATATTTAGTTTGCTTGCAGCTATTGGGAGAGGTTCGTCAATGGGTTTCTTTTCCTCGTCTATGAAGTCCACATTGTCGGCATATTCCATCTCTAGCGGCATGCCCAGTATTGACACCGGGGGGGGGGGGTTGGTCTTGTGGAACTTTCCCGCACAGATTTCAAGGTGGCAGCAAGGTAGCAGGTGAAGAGCACTATAGATAGATCATCTCCCTGTGGGGAGCAGATTGATGTCTGACACTCTACAGACTTCACAGAATTGAGTCGTACTCTCAGCTTGGTGTCTGCAAGTAATAGCCGCACTAGTCGTAGCTAATCTTCATTGCAACTGGCCTGGCGTAGTACATCTAGGATCTTTGAGCGTTTAATTGTGTCGTATGCTGATGTGGAGCATAATGGCCCGCAGATTGGCTGGGGGCCCAGGTGGCTTATTGGGCTTGGGTAGTGCGATAAGGGTGCCTTGGCCTACAGCGTCGATGGGAAGGTGGTGCATAAAAGCTGAATTGATTAGGTGCGTGATCGGATTTGAAATAATGTCACTTGCATATTTGAATAGTTCATTGCTCATGCCATCAGGTCCAGATGCACGTCCATTTTTCAGGGCTTTAAGTGCCTTCTCAACTTCTGCTGTTTTAATTGGTGTTAGTAATGGCCTGGGGTCTCCTGAGAAAGGGTGCAAGGGCTCATCTTCGTTGTCAGTGAACTGTTCCTTGAACCATTCTCGGATCGCCTCGGCTTTTCCCTGGTCAGTCCAGATAAAGTGTCCTTCAGAGTTGTGTACACTGAGTGGTGGTGTGTAGTCAGTAACTCTCAGGGCTCGGGCTGCCCGAAACATTTTGTGACAGTCATCCGTGGCAGAGATTTCATCTGCTAGAGAGTCTGCCTGTTGAATAGAAAGATCTTTTAAGCGTTCGCTAATGTGGCGCAGAATAATACTGCGCTTCCGGTGTAGTTTGCTGCGGTCTTCACTTTGGCCACTTTGAGAGATGCGCAGCCATAACGCTTTCTGCTCTGCTGACAGTTTTACTACTAGAGGGTCGTCAGTATACCTAGTTTGGTTGTTTTTAAGAACACCTATGGTGCTGCTAGCGGATGATTCCATAGATTTCAGTATTTAATAATACTTCATAATATTCAGTATAATAATAGTAATGCTTTGAATAAATGTGCTACCTACTACATAAACATAGGCATTTTCAGTGATTGAGGATCCCTCTGAGTCAAACAACGTTTAATAGGTAACCATGTTTACCCTGAAGGCTCAGAATCACAGTTTTAAGACAATTATACATTTCAGCGTGTGAATATTTTGAAACGCATCTAGTTAGCTTGCTGTCAAATTAAAAATTGAATGTCTATTAAATTACCAATGTTCATTTGGTCTGTCACGTTCAGCCCTAATCATACCCAGATATTCACATTTAAGCAAACTACCAACTCAGTTTTCGCATAATGGATATATCCACGTTAAGCTATGCCCCGTCCATCTCAAGCTAAGCTACGCCCATGCTTTACGCATCTCGGGATCGATTTATATACTTGGAATCCTGAATTCTCAGAAAACCCAATTTCGCATGACACGTGTGTTAACATGTTTAATATTTTGAAACTAATTTGACTGGGGGGTGGGTGGGTGGTGGTGTTGCTCCGCGTCGAATTAGTTTCAAAATATTCAACAGAATGTTTATTAAATAGAAAAGCCGTGCAATTCGTACAACTGGCGGACTATTCCAGGTTCGTGCAGGAGTATTTCTATCAATTATGATTGTGACGTCAGTCTACAAGTGACGTACTTGATTATGACGTCATATCCATGACTAACAGGTCGGATTCATCCATCATGTACTTGATGGTCAACATGTATATAGAATAGAGGGATTCATCTCTAGCTATGCGCCGCCCATTTCTGCCTAAGCTCCGCACACGTTTTGCGCGTATTGGAATCGATGTATATACTTTGAATCCTGAATTCCCGGAATCCCAATTTCAAGGTAACTATACAGGTAAGATGTTGAAAATTTTAAAACTAATAGGCAGCGACAGCAGAATGAATGGCGCCTTCCTACTCTGAACAAGAAGATTCTGCTGATTGGGTCTTCAAATTTAGCTCGTATCAATCAGACACCTCATCCAGATATGCAGGTAGTAATCTATCCAGGTGCTAAGATAAACCACATTAGGAATATGGTTAGAAAACACAATGAGGTCTTCCAACCTCAGCGTATCATCCTTAACATCGGAATTAATGATAAGGACGAACTTCAGCATGACACCTCCCAAAGAATTGAGAATCTGTTTAGTACCATGCGTTCAAACACGACACGACGATGTTTTCACTTTGCCAAACTAAATTATTCGAAGCACCTGACTACAACCCAGAAACGAAACATACAATTCGTTAACAGCCGTGTAGAGGCCTTAAGGGCCAAGGTCCCTATCCTGCCCAGCCTCCCCGTGTCTGAATTCCAGGTGGTTGAGGACAACATCCACTGGACTGAGTGCACTGCAAATAGGATGTATAATAGTTGGTTATCGCACCTTAATTTAAACTAACTACGGGTCAGGGTACTAACCACCCAGAAATTGGCCTAGGTGGTAATATCATTAACCTAACTGGTTCTACATTGTCTGAAGCAGAAAGATCGTTGCTAAATCTTGGTCTAACATATGTACCAACACCACGGCCCAAAGTCGACATAGATGCTCTTTTAGATAATGGCTTATGGGAAATTGAAGAATTTTCTCACCGTGTAAAATTAGCAGACTTTTTTCGAAATTCCAAGAAAAACAACTTTCTACCTTTTGTTGAAAAAACTGGCTGGGCACCTAACTCGAAGTTGGTTGACCCTGCGATCCTTGATAGTATAAAAGCTATCAAGGAGCGTGTTGAAAATTTAGAATTTCCTAAAAATCATCAAAATTTGTCATATCAAGAACGTTTAGCCTTAACAGGTTTGCGTAAAAACAATGACATCGTTATAAAGCCTGCTGACAAGGGATCTGCTACTGTATTAATGCGTAAGGATAATTATATTCGTGAAGCACATCGGCAACTCAGTAATCTGAAACACTACCGCAAATTAGACGAACCACTCTGGCAAAATAATTGTGATAAATTTAATGGAATCCTTCAAGAAATGGCTGACAAAAAGGCCATAACGAAAAAGCAGTTTAAATACCTTACTGCTAAACGAGATTCAAATCCACGTACGTTTTACCTTTTGCCAAAAATTCATAAACCTATTGAGTCATGGTCCGACCCTATGATACCACCGGGTCGACCTATTATCTCTGATTGCGGCTCTGAATCTTATCGAATTAGTGAAATTATTGATTACCACCTACAACCAATTGCGAATAGACATTTCAGCTTTTTGAACAACACTGAGGATTTCCTATCCGAGGTCTCCAAAATTTCTGTTCCTCCAAACTCACTCTTGATAACCCTCGACATCGATGCTATGTACACAAACATTGACATCGAAAGGGGTTTGTCTTCTGTTCGCAGAGCATTTGATAAATATCCCGATAACAATAGGCCCACTAGCGAAATATTAGCTCTCCTGGAGCTGAGTTTAAAGGGCAATGATTTCGAATTCGCTGGCGAAATCTACCAACAAATCTGTGGATGCGCTATGGGTAAACGTTTTAGTCCTAGTTTTGCCAACATCTATGTAGCTTAGTGGGAAGAAGATGCGCTTAACAAATGTCCTAAGCAGCCCTTATTTTACCGCCGTTACCTCGATGATATTTTTATGATCTGGAATCATTCGAGGGAAGAGTTTGATGAATTTTTCACTATTTTGAACAATCACGATCCTAACATCAAACTTAAAGCCAACATTGACCAGTCGTCCGTAGACTTTTTGGACGTTACTCTCTACAAAGGTGTAAATTATAACACGAGTGGGCTTCTTGATTACAAAGTATTCTTTAAGCCCACCGATTCCCATCAACTACTGCATAAGAAATCTTTCCATCCACCTCATACTTTTAAAGGTATTATCAAATCACAGATTATCCGGTTTCACCGAAATTCTAGTGATAGAAAGAATTTTGAATCTGCGTGTTCCACCTTATTTAAAGCCCTCAAACCGAGGGGATATTCAACACGATTTTTGCGCAAAATAAAATCCGAAACTTTACATGATTTGGAAACTATTACTGATAAGGCTGCCGATCAAAAGCCTACCAAAATTCGTCACAATCGTCCGATTATAGGCGTAGGACAATCTCAGAAATGTGGAAAGAAGAGGTGTAAATTAGACCTCTATCTACCTAATCAGACAACATTTGTCAGTTATCAGAACAAAAGCAAATTCCAACTTCAGTCTAATTTAGATTGCGATTCTAAAAATGTTATCTATTTAATATCTTGCAAATTATGCCAAAAGCAGTATGTCGGTGAAACAAAATGCCCTTTCAGATGGCGAGCAACTAGACACCTTTGCGATATTAGACACGACGAGGACACCAACGTAGCTCAACATTTCAATCTTCCTCGTCATTCTGTCGATAGACACTTTGAAATTATGCCTATTGAGCAACTGCCTCTTTCTGCTACGGCCGAAGAAACTGATAAACAAAGAAAACTTCGAGAATCATTTTGGATTAAGCAACTGAAAACAAAATGGCCGAGTGGCATAAACGTGGACCCTGGTCTTGCTGATCAACGTGAAATTATTCCATTCAGTTTAACATACAATCGAAAAAATGTTGAAATTTCTGAAATTTTGAAAGATGAATATCATAAATTGCAGGATAAAATGAAAAAAACTCTCAATTTGCGTCCAGTGATAGCCTTTAAGAAAAACTCCAATCTACGTGACATCTTGGTTAATTCGAAATTAACTCTTCAAAAACCTTCAGAATGAATGATATATATTATTCATATTTTATAGGCCATACCGCCTCTATCAAACAACCATAACAAATCTCAGACAATAAAATAAATAAAAAATATCTCCCAACCTTGGGAGATCCTGAGCCAGTGCGTTTAATCATATAACCACAACCATCCCTCTACCACCACAGCATCACTACCACCCACCACCTTCACTACAACCACCACTAGCACCACCACCACCACCAACAGCCACCACCAACCACTAAGCACCAACACCAACCACCAAGCATTAAGCCACCACCAGCATCCACCACCACCCATCCACCACCACCACCACCACCCTCTACTTTCACTAACCACCAATCTCACCACCACCCACCCACCACCACCATCACCCACTACTTCCATCAACCACCAACCTCACCACCACCACCAACATCAACAGTGCCCACTCCGATTTGTATATTAAGGGATGTTGGGGACACAGCAGGATATATAGCCACAATCATCAAATCAACGTGCACATAAAGAGCCAATGTTTTATTTGTATCCATATTTTTACATTGAAGAAAATATTACATATGATAAAACATATAGTTTCTGTAGCATAAACAAATAGTCAATGTTATGGAGATCCATTTATCGATGGGTAGACTGATTCCTTATGGATCAGATCCATCACCGACAGAATCACCATCATTATCATCAGCATCTAGATTGTTCCTTATGTACTTGTTGATCAGAAACTCTCTTTTTCGAAAAGGTGAGAAGACTGCTTCATCCTATCGTACCCCTCGGTGATAAAATCATTAGTTTCCCGATGAATTATTTTAATGAGCGTAGAGGTCTGTAATCTTCTCCACTGGAACATTATGTCTATACACTTTGCAACTAAAGCATCAGCATATACGGAAATAGACACATTGCCTACACCATTTGGGTCTGTGTTCACTTCACCATCCTCATCTTCTTTTTCATCTTCACCTTCATCTTCACTCTCAGACTCCACTGAGTCATCACCGGCTTCACTCCCTGACTCCATTGGCTCATCATCCTCACTCTTCATCTATGTCATTTCTTCATCTTCACTGTCTAGATTTTCGCTATCTTCATCATTGTGGAATCGGATCTTATGCCACTTCAGGTCATTTGACCTATCAAAAGTTGAATCACATTCAAAACATTTATGTCTCGGCATTTTGATTATAGGATAAATCTAGCAAGCATTCACGTTACAAGGTTCTTCAAAGAAATCTTCTGACTGCCTAAGGCTACCTAATTACTCTGCAGTTAAAATACACGTCCAACCACGTTGTGATGTTTAAACTGGAGTGAGAAAAGGGATTGAATTTGAACCATTTTTAATGGATTATATGTACTGCGACCACAAATCCACAACATGCGGCTGCAAATCTGCAACATGCGGTTGCATGTAGCCGTAAATACCTCCTTAATACGATGGATACATGATTGTTATCTATATAATATTATACATACAACATCACTTAGTTTACCTATATATTACCCGTGTAACATTGTACTTTGCTCTGATTTTGTTGAAAATTAATTAACTGGGAGATGCCGCCCCACCCCCATCTCAGGTAAGCGAATATTCTTTGTACTAATTTGACATAGAAAGTCACATACAGCCGCAAATCCGCAACATGTGGCTGCAAATCCACAACATGCAGCTGCCACACATGTATGCATGCATTTTGGCGTGCATGTGTGTCCGGGCATGTACACACACATGTTGCCGCATGTTTAAAATTGCTGCCACATTTTTCTTGAAAATTTAATAATTAAATGACTACCATGACCTCTCCTTAAATAGCATAGACACATGATTATTATCTATATAATATTATACAACAATGATAAGTTCACCTATTACCCATATAACACACTGATATTTTGAAAATTAAATAACTGGGAAGACATTTTGTTCATGCAGGTGGCCACTGGACGCTATTGTTCTAAATGAGCGGCTGGATGCTATTGTTCATAAATGACTGCTGTGCGCTATTGTTCATGCAGGTGGCCAATTATCCCATTGACATCTGCATTCCCAATATATAAATTTCAAAATAACAAGACATGTACATTGTTTTAGATGTAAGTAGACAGTAACCTACCAACCTCAACACCATTCGCAGGCAAATTCGTGTTTTATATGTTTACACTGTTCACATTTCCAAAACAATTTTGAAAATTTAATAATTAAACGACTGCCATCTGATTTTTTTGAAAATTAAATGACTGGTGACATAGTTTCAAAATATCTTTTTAAACATGAAGGGTGGGGGGCCGCCGCCCACCTAATTAATACATTATGCATGCATCACCTATTTAAAAACAGATTAATCTATGTCATAGCAGACAATAGCGTCTAGGCAGACATTTAGAACAATAGCATGCAGTGGCCACCTGCATGAACAATAGCAGCCACCTGCTCATTTAGAATGATAGCGAATTGCACTTGACCTCGTGTACACATCAATCATTTTTGACAGGAGGGGACCAGCTGGATGCTATTGTTCTCCAACAATTGCACTTGACCTCGTGACCTATACCCATCAATCACTTTTGAGAGCCAAATGGGTCCCTTGACTACTGATGTGTATGTCTTTGATGCCTTTACTTTTTAATAAACATTCTGTTGAATACTTTGAAACTGAATTGACTGGATGCTGTTGCTGCCTTTGGCAGCAACAACAACTAGTCAAATTAGTTTCAAAATATTCAACATCTTATTTGGATAATTACGTTAAAATTGTGATTCTGGGAATTTAGGGTTCAATGTATATTATTAAATCGCTTCTAACACAATACACAGATGGCGGACCTTAGCTAGAAATGGACGGAGCATAGTGAGAAATGGGTCCCTTTATTGTGTGTCTTCAATGGTGTTGTATCTTGTGTCGACTATAGAACTACTATCGGAAAGATTCTGTATATATAGCTAACGTAACTAATTAAGTGGACGTAGTCACAAACTCATTAAGTATTATTAATTAAGGTGCCAACTTCAGTTAAATGGAGTCTGCTTTATCACCAAAGTCGAATACCGGAACCGATTTATACCAATCTGTGACATAAGTAATGTATTTGTATATAGAAATATATGCGAATTTCAAATAAAAATTGCATTATTTAATTGTCCAAATGTATTTCTGTGGTATTTTACATAATTACTCCACTGCATTAACGAGATTAATTATTAATTAGGGCCCCCACCGGAAGGTGTCCAGGAGACCCTATAGTAATCACTGCATCTATCTGTCTGTCCGTCCATCCATCTATCCATCCACAATAGCTCGTAAACAGCATATCATACAGAACAACTGTAGATATTTTAATGAAACTTGTTATATATGCCTCAGTTATGATACACAGGTGTGCCGTTTGAAGAAATCACCTTGATGGGTATAAGATGTTGGGTGGAAATGGTATTTTTAATGCAAAAACTCAAATTTTTTGTCAATTTTCTCATAAACACTATATCATAGAATTGTTTAAAATAATGTAATGAATTTGGCAGGTAGCTTCTTTATGATGGGTAGATGTGCCTTTTGAAGGTTTGCCTATATAGGTCCAAGATTTTGGGTGAATATTGGCTGTTTAATGCAAAATATCACCATTTTTATCACTGTTCGTGTAATCAGCATATCATAGAGAATCGCTTTAAAAAGTGAATAAATGTTGACAGGTGGCTTCTTCCTGATGGTACACGTACCTTTTGAAAGATTCACATATATATGTCCAAGATTTTTAATGAAAAAGTGATTTTTAATGCAAAATTCCAGATTTTTGTCAATGCTCACTTAAACAGCATATCATAGAGAACCGCATCAGATATTTTAATGAAACTTGGTGTATGCCTCACTTATAATAGGCAGATGTGCCTTTTCGAGGACTCACCTTTATAGGTCCAAGATTTTGGGTGAAAATAGGCTTTTTGATGCCAAATCTCATGCTTTTTGTCAAGCTTGTCATAAACAGCATATCATACGGAATCGTTTAAAATGATTTAATGAAACTTGGCAGGTGGCTTCTTTATGATGGGTAGATTTTGGGTGATAAAAGAATTTTAATGCAAAAACTCACAATATTTGTCAATTTCCTTATTTTTTTGTATTTCCTAGTTTCTTTATTTTTCTTATTTTATTTTTTTAATAATATTAATGTTTGTATGATTACTGTATTCTGCGGCTGTAGTAGTAGAAACATCCTGCAGCTGCAATCAGTCCTTCTTCGCTTTTGCCCACAGTGTCTTGTCCTCAGACGAAATCCTTAGCGTCCTCAGGTCCATTCTTGAATTGAGTGTACCGAGTCCTGCTTTCTTGAGGTCACCTTGTAGCAAGTTTAGCAGATTTATGCAATGGCGTCCTCCCCTGCCTTTGTATTTGCTGGCTCCGAGTAGGGCGAATTCCAAGGCTCTCTGTGTTGGTGTCTCTTCTGGCATCCTTAGCTCATGGCCAAACATGAACCAGCTTTGCTGGGCGACGTTTACAGACAGCAGCGACGTATTACACATCTTGTATAGTGCATCGTTGGAAATTATGCTATCTGGCCAATTTTGTCCAGTGATGGTGCGTAGGTGTTAGCGGTGGCAGGCATCGAGTTTGTCTAGAGCTGCCTTTGGAGCTGCCCAGCTGTTATAGTTATACAGCATCAAGGCTACGCAGGTTGCATTGTATAAACGTAGCCTCTTTATCAAGAGCACCTTTGATCTACGAATCAATAGCTTTCAGAAGGACTGGAAAGCTATGTTCCCCATGACCCAGCATGCAGAAATGTCAGCAGTACTGCAAAGCAGTGAGCCCAGGATTGTACTTTTCCTCCATGGTTCGTCGCCACGAAGTAGGTCATCATTTTCTATAGTTTCAAGCTTTGTCGATAGGTATTTGTGGGTGAACTCTGTTTTGGATTCATTCATAAAGAGATTCTCAATATTTAGTTTGCTTGCAGCTATTGGGAGAGGTTCGTCAATGGGTTTCTTTTCCTCGTCTATGAAGTCCACATTGTCGGCATATTCCATCTCTAGCGGCATGCCCATTATTGACACCGGGGGGGGGGGGGGGGTGTGTGTGGGGGGGGGGGGGTTGGTCTTGTGGAACTTTCCCGCACAGATTTCAAGGTGGCAGCAAGGTAGCAGGTGAAGAGCACTATAGATAGATCATCTCCCTGTGGGGAGCAGATTGATGTCTGACACTCTACAGACTTCACAGAATTGAGTCGTACTCTCAGCTTGGTGTCTGCAAGTAATATCCGCACTAGTCGTAGCTAATCTTCATTGCAACTGGCCTGGCGTAGTACATCTAGGATCTTTGAGCGTTTAATTGTGTCGTATGCTGATGTGGAGCATAATGGGCCGCAGATTGGCTGGGGGCCCAGGTGGCTTATTAGGCTTGGGTAGTGCGATAAGGGTGCCTTGGCCTACAGCGTCGATGGGAAGGTGGTGCATAAAAGCTGAATTGATTAGGTGCGTGATCGGATTTGAAATAATGTCACTTGCATATTTGAATAGTTCATTGCTCATGCCATCAGGTCCAGATGCACGTCCATTTTTCAGGGCTTTAAGTGCCTTCTCAACTTCTGCTGTTTTAATTGGTGTTAGTAATGGCCTGGGGTCTCCTGAGAAAGGGTGCAAGGGCTCATCTTCGTTGTCAGTGAACTGTTCCTTGAACCATTCTCGGATCGCCTCGGCTTTTCCCTGGTCAGTCCAGATAAAGTGTCCTTCAGAGTTGTGTACACTGAGTGGTGGTGTGTAGTCAGTAACTCTCAGGGCTCGGGCTGCCCGAAACATTTTGTGACAGTCATCCGTGGCAGAGATTTCATCTGCTAGAGAGTCTGCCTGTTGAATAGAAAGATCTTTTAAGCGTTCGCTAATGTGGCGCAGAATAATACTGCGCTTCCGGTGTAGTTTGCTGCGGTCTTCACTTTGGCCACTTTGATAGATGCGCAGCCATAACGCTTTCTGCTCTGCTGACAGTTTTACTACTAGAGGGGCATCAGTATACCTAGTTTGGTTGTTTTTAAGAACACCTATGGTGCTGCTAGCGGATGATTCCATAGATTTCAGTATTTAATAATACTTCATAATATTCAGTATAATAATAGTAATGCTTTGAATAAATGTGGTACCTACTACATAAACATAGGCATTTTCAGTGATTGAGGATCCCTCTGAGTCAAACAACGTTTAATAGGTAACCATGTTTACCCTGAAGGCTCAGAATCACAGTTTTAAGACAATTATACATTTCAGCGTGTGAATATTTTGAAACGCATCTAGTTAGCTTGCTGTCAAATTAGAAATTGAATGTCTATTAAATTACCAATGTTCATTTGGTCTGTCACGTTCAGCCCTAATCATACCCAGATATTCACATTTAAGCAAACTACCAACTCAGTTTTCGCATAATGGATATATCCACGTTAAACTATGCCCCGTCCATCTCAAGCTAAGCTACGCCCATGCTTTACGCATCTTGGGATCGATTTATATACTTGGAATCCTGAATTCTCAGAAAACCCAATTTAATGGTATCGATACAGCTAACATGTTTAATATTTTGAAACTAATTTGACTGGGGGTGGGTGGGTGGTGGTGTTGCTCCGCGTCGAATTAGTTTCAAAATATTCAACAGAATGTTTATTAAATAGAAAAGCCGTGCAATTCGTACAACTGGCGGACTATTCCAGGTTCGTGCAGGAGTATTTCTATCAATTATGATTGTGACGTCAGTCTACAAGTGACGTACTTGATTATGACGTCATATCCATGACTAACAGGTCGGATTCATCCATCATGTACTTGATGGTCAACATGTATATAGAATAGAGGGATTCATCTCTAGCTATGCGCCGCCCATTTCTGCCTAAGCTCCGCACACGTTTTGCGCGTATTGGAATCGATGTATATACTTTGAATCCTGAATTCCCGGAATCCCAATTTCAAGGTAACTATACAGGTAAGATGTTGAAAATTTTAAAACTAATAGGCAGCGACAGCGCCCAGTAAATTTAGTTTCACAATGTTCAATAATTTTCTTAATTGTAAATTTAACAAAGACAAACAGTTCGTACACTTGACGGACTTTTATAACTTCATGACGGGTATATAACTTACGTCGTTAAGATTGTGACGTTATCCTACATGTGATGTATTAATTATGACTCCATATACTTGAGTGACAGATTGGATTCCTCCATTGACTAACCGACGTGAATAATATCACGTTTCTTTAGCATCATTTGGTGGCTAGAAAAAGAATTTTAAGCGTGATTTGGGTTTGTTGAATTTTAATATGAATTTCATTTTTCATTTATAGGGCAATTAAATGTGGCTGAAAATTAGAAAACAGAAAGGTTTTTTCTACAAACTTTGATGTAGGCCTATATGCACAAACCATTGTAGTTAATTTCAACATAGACGCCATGGTACGGGGATTTTATGTGTTTTTAATTTACATATTACGATCAAGCGTGTGATGGTAGACGTTATGTAAAAATTTATGAAAAATTAATTATCTAATATTTCGCTATTTTCAGCATTCAAACTTCACGAATTAAGTACCTCAAGGGCTAAATAACTTGCGAATGACGGTAAAGTATACGCTTAAAATGGAACTGTTCGCGGAGCAGTAATGTTTTGTTGTTAGAGTACATATTGTAACGGAGACGGAGAGGTTGAGGTGTCCTCGGATAAGGGCTCTCATTACCTAATCCTGTTTAACTATTTCATATACTTTGTAGGTTAATATATAGCCGATATATCGGTTTGCATTCACAGTACTGGAAGATAGTCATGGACTGTACGGCGGTGCTACCTGACGGAGAGCGAGATAAAATGATGACCGCAGCGCTACATGGCGGATAGTGAGAGATAAAGCTGACAGTAACGCTACCTGGCAAATTTTGAGGGAATTAGCTGCGTTGACATAGGGAAGCAATAGCGATATATCGGATGATTAACCGCCGATTCTGTGAGATTAAATTTCGAAATAAATTACGTATTTATTCCGGTACAAGAGCCAGTCCAATGAGAACTCTAGCCGATATACCTGGTATTTACAGAAATAGTGGCTCTACGAGATCAAATAACCGCCATTTCACTAAATGCCAGGCATAACGGCTAGCGTTTTCATTGAACTGCCTCTTGTCACGGAATAAACGTTTCCTCCAGATTCATACGCTACAGCCTGATTTCCTAAAGAAACAATAAATACGTCACTTATTTCGGAAACTTAGGCCGTGTTCTCACTAGAGACTAGATCAGGAATAACGCCATACTTCAGTATTGCGTTATTCCGGATTAAGTCTCTAGTGAGAACACGGCTTTAATCCCACAAAGTCGGCGCTTTATCTTCTGATATATCGTTATTGTTTCCCTATGTGAACTCAAGCTATTCCCTCAAAATTTGCCAGGTAGCATTACCGTCAGCATTTTCTCTCACTGTCCACCAGGTAGCGCTATTGTCTTCATTTTATTGCGTGCGTCGCCAGGTAGCGCCACCTTCCTACCCAGGATTATCTTCCTCCAGAGTGAATGCAAGCATGTATATCATATATCAGTACTTCTTCACTTTTGACCCCTATGCCTTGTCCTCAGCCAAAATCTTTAGCCTCCTCAGGTCCATTTTTGATCTGAGTAAACCTGCGTTCTGCAGAGGTCACCTCGCAGCACATTTTACAGGTATACAATGACGTCCTCTCCTGGCTGTATGTTTGCTGGTACCCAGTAGGGCAAATTCCAACTCTCTCTGTGCTGGTGTGTCTTCTGGCATCCTTAGCACATGGCCAAACATGGACAATCTTTGCCGGGCGACTTTTAGAGACAACGGCGAAGTGTTACACATCTTGTAGAGTGCATCGTCCGAAATTATACTGTCTGGCCATCGGTGTCCAGTGATGGTACAGAGGTGTTTTGGCATCGACTTTGTCTAGCGCTGCCTATGGAGCTGCCCACCTGTTACAGTTATACAACTTCAAGGATACGCAGGTTGCATTGCATAAACGTAGTCTTTTTGCCAAGAGCATCTTTGATCTACGAATTCATAGCTTCGAGAAGGACCGGAAAGCTATGCTCCCCATGACGCAGCACGCTGCAATGTTTACTTTTCCCCCATGGTTCACCACAACGAATGGGGTCGTCATTTTCTTTCGTTTCATGCTTTGTGGATAGGTGTATGTGATTTAACTATCTTTTGGATTCATTCATAAAGCGATTCTCCATACGTCGTCAAGTAGTTTATTTTCGTCGTCTATGAAGTCCACAGCGTCGGAATATTCCATCTCTCGTGGCATATACAGTATTTGCAGGTGCGTGCGTGCGTGCGTGCGTGCGTGTGTGTGTGTTGGTATTGTGGACTTTTCCTGCACATATGTCAATGCAGCAGCATGGTAACATGTGAAAAGCTCAGGTGATAGACCATTTCCCTGTGGGGAGCCTATTCACTCCGGTTGATGTCTCAAACTTTGCAGACTTGGCTGACTTGGATAGTACTCTCAGCTTGGTGCCTGCAAGTAGTAGTCTCACTAGCTGTACCTCATCTTCAATAACTTGACTGGCGCATTACATCTAAAAACTTTGGCATTTAATTGTGTCGAAGGCCCGTGACATGTCAATCGATTTTGTGGAAATCCCAGTGTTTGGACATGACTACTGACACAAGCATGCGTTGAGCCTATACAAAGTCTGCCCAGCTGTGTCCAAGCCTAAAGCCACTTTGACATGATCCAGTGAAGTCATCTATTTTGTCCCGGATGCGACATAGAGTAACATTGGATAGGATTTTCCGCATGCTGTTGAGGAACACAATGGGCCGCAGATTGGCTGGGGGCCGGCGGGGGTGGGTGCCTCTTGGCCTTGTGTAGCGTTAGCGCAATAACGGTGCCTTGGCCTACAACTTCGATAGGAAGCTGATGCATAACAGCTGAATTGATTAGGTGCGTGATCGGTTTTGTGATAATGTCACTTGCATATTTGAATAGTTCATTGCTCATGACATCACATCCATTTTCAGGGCTGTGAGTGCCTTCTCAACTTCTGCTGTTTTAATTAGAGTTAGTAATGGCCTGGCGTTACCTGACAACAGGTGCAATGGCTCATCATCGTGATCACTGAACTGTTCCTTCAACCATTCTCGAATTGCGTCGGCCTTGCCCTGGTCAGTCCCGTAAAGTGCCCTCCAGTGAGTGGTGGTGTGTTGTCAGTACCTCTCAGGACTCGGGTTGCCAGAAACATTTTGTGACCGTCATCCATGGCAATGATTTCATCTGCTATGATGTCTGCTTGATGAATAAATAGTAAGATCTTTTAAGTGTTCGCTGATGTGGCGCAGAATGTTCTTGCGTTCCATGCGTATTTTGGTGTGGTCTTCACTTTGGCCACTTTGATAACTGCAGCTGTGACGCTTTCTGCTCTGCTGATAGTTTTGCTACAACAGGCTCATCGGTACACCTAGTACGGTTGTTGTTGTTATTGTTATTATTGAGAACCACTATGGTGCTAGTTGTTGTATATTTTGGTCAGGGCTTCGTTTGGATTGGGGATGATACCGATGTTAGCTATTCACTCCCTGAGGGCCTATTTGTATTAGTCGGTGTGGTAAGCGAAATGGTTAAACAGGATTAGGCAATGAGAAAAAGGCCTTACTCTCGGGAATTGGGTATGAATAACCTTTCTGTGCTTGAATCCGTTTTCTTCCTACTTAATCTTGGTTCCAGAATAAATATCGGGAGGGCTGGATTGGAACAGAAAATTAACTAGCTGGAGTGGAATAAGGTGAGATAACCATTTTCATAAGATGTAAATTGGAATGGTATTTTTATCTCCCTTGATGCGATGAGGTTAAACCTAGCAAAATGTTTCGATAACTTACAACGCTTTGTATAGAGAATTAGGGAGGTAATAAAGTGCCGAGTTTGAGAAAAGGTGCGTCAAAACTTCACAGACCGAACATCGGCCGAGTAGAACAGGATTAAAGAATCTAGCATCTATCAACCACAAAGCTCGATAAAGGATAAATACCAGATCCAAAAGAGAAAAATACATCAGGAAATCACTAGTCTTAGATTGGTCTATTGACCGGACTGTGTCTTTCTGTTCGGTGTGGAGATTGATTCTGAACAGATTGATTCTGGATTTCCTAGGCTGGAAAAGAGCCATTCTCTTTGTCTGCATACAACCGCTTGAGCAAGGTTTGTAATGAGGTAAAAGAAGAATAGGCTGGAGAGAGCAACTGAGATCAGTCAAGAAAACGTGTTAAAATTAATTAGTCATGCATAAAGAATTTTCTGAAAGGTAATCGGCAGTCGGATGATTCATGATTATCTAGATGCAAACTATCTTGGAGCCAAAGAACTGATGGCCATGTCCGGATGGATGAGATAGTCACTTCGTCAGAGCCAAGCACGCCAGAGAACTCTCGTGAACTGGAGCATCCAGCAAAGCTAGCATCCAGATTGTTCTCAGACTGATTTCTAGTCTACGAGCACTTAGAGGCCTCTGCTCGAGCAACTAAATATCGTGGCTCATCGCTACAAACTAATGTATACTAGTGTCGATGCTAGCTTGAACGGTTTCCATATAATTTCACCATAACTGGCCGTGCGCTAATCTCGCACCATCTAAGAAGCGTCAAGCACATATTCTGTCTTCATCTGCGAGTAGGGAGGGAACCTCGAGGCAAAAGATGGAGCCAGTTTACTTTCTGGCAGAGTGTAGTCATGATATAGACTATTAGGATCGATTTTCAGGCTTTAGTATAAATAATGGGGTTACACCACTCTTGAAACCAAGGATGGAAGGACTGTCATAGTGTCCTCACCTCTGGGTATGGAATGCCATCTCTGCGATTAATGCAGGTAACCAGAATATTGTTCCGGATCACACTCGCCAAGATTAGACTGTGAACAGTTAAATCGAGCCTGTAGGCTGCTCTAGAGGCTGAAATTGTTTTGTAAGGACAAATATCAGGAACTGGAGAGAAATAGTTTATCAATCAGTGAGCGAAGGAACCATTCAATCAGATGGGCAGGTAGCTGGGAAAAATTATCTCAATTGCTAGCTAAACTAGCCGCGTGGTCCACTGTTAAGTGACCTGAAGAAGGTAATCCGGGCATACGTGTAGAGAAGAGCAGGAAATAGGGTCGTTGATTTGCAGAATGTGGGTGGAAATCTTGACGTACATAGAGGTTAAAATGATGACTTGGCTTATCAAAATTTTTGGCCTTTAAATGCATACATGGAAGGGAGAAACGTGTCCGGATTGTGTCTCCGGATTGTGCGCATATTGAAAGGAGCCTTTACATCTCGTGTAGCGTTAAATCATCGAGACGTAGAATTTAATAAACATAAGAATTTTATTTCTAATGGACTATTTCACAGAATGTCTTCAAATTAAACACTGTCCGTATACATTATTACATTTAAATCACGTGAGGTAACTTTTATATTCCAGCGATTCGCCTGTGCTTCCAGCGGACGATGCCGCCAATAATAATAATTATCTTTATTTCACGATGGTAAATCGTCAGTTGCCTGATGTTAACGAGGCCCTCAAACATATATACACTATGTACAATACTATAAAATAATATACACTACATGTTTGTACAAATACAGAAAAAATTACTAAAATTGCTGCTTGAATCATACTAAGAATAGCATTATTATAATTTTTTTGCTTTTCACCTACATTCCTAGTTAAACAAATCCAATCATCACAACACTCGCATAGACACGAACAAACGCATACATTTACGCAATTTCGCACACATACCCACGCACACAGACAGACAGACAGACAGACAGACAATTTTATCGCAAACGCATTCACTCTTCAAGGTAATTATACTGGTAAATTGTTGAATATTTTGAAACTAATTTGACCGGGCTGATGTTGTTGCCTATGGCATCTAACTAAGTCCCTGTTCTCACTGGATATTTTAACCGGCGTAACACAACACTGAGGTATGGCGTTATTCCCAATTAACTCTCCAATGAGAACACGGCCTACACAATACTCGTACATGTGACAGGGGACTTCAAATGTTCATGACGGAGCTAGGTACGTAATTTTCTGCATTTTTTTAATGTGACGTCAGCCTGCAAGTGACTTACTCACCCCTGCGCGCCCGTGCGCGCGCAGGTGGATATGCATTTAAGTATAATTTAATAGTGAGAAATCTAACGCATAGCAATCAAGTTTGCCATTTCAGCATAAGGGGCTCAGCACAATTGCTTATGTAAATTATTTTATATTTTGAGACTAATTTGACGGAAATATATTGCAGCCCTATGCAGCAACCACTTCCGGTCAAATCTGCCTAACATATTCTGCATAGTATTCGTTACAATAGATTAATTCAGTCTAAGCTAAGCTACACCCAACGTTGCCTGCATTGGATCGATCAAACAGGGGAGTCCCTAAATCTGATTCTTAGTTTCCATAAATCTCTACCTGTACCGTACTGTAGGTAAATTCACCTTTCCAGAGTACCCACCCATCATATGACGTCATAATGAACTGCGTGGTGTGTACAATGACATCATAATGAATGACGTCATGAATGACGCCGATAAGTACGTCACGAACGCATATTTGATGACGGTCTATGGGCTGTTGTACAAATTGTTTGCTTTTACTATTTAATAAATATTCTGTTGAATATTTTGAAACTAATTTGACTGGGCGCTGTTGCTGCCTATGGCAGCAACAGCACCCAGTCTAATTAGTTACAAAATATTCAACAGCTTCCTATAGTTTTCAGGAAATTGATAGCTAGGGCATTCGGGGATCGATCAATCCAAACACGGCGAGGTGTGGGTGGAGCTTAGCTAGTGATGGGCGGGGCATAGCTAAAAATGGAAAGGTCCATTGATTGAATACTTGACTGGAGAACTTTGCTTCCAGTCACTGGGTTATATAGGAAGCGTACTCAAGGGATTACGCTGAGTCAAGCGCGTTGCGTAGTCGCATATGCCAGGTCCCTGATCACGTAGATTTCAGGAAATCCAACTCGCGCTACAATGCGGTATTATCCCTTTGAACACGAAAAGCCAAAACACCAAACTCCGTTGCGATTCACTAAATGTTCTGAAACTAATTTGATTGGAAGATGTTGCAGCAATAGTCACCTTGAAATGTAGATTCTGGAAATGTAACCATTTAATGACCAAATTTGATCAGGAAAATCACAATATTTGCTTATTGAATGTCCATTTGCAGGCCAAGAGAATACTATTTTTGAAAATTTATTACTAAAATGACTGGCTCGGTTATAGAGTCAGTCATTCTAGTGTTAAATTTTCTAAAATAGTCTTCTCATGTCCTGCAAATGGGTATTCCTCAGGGCCACTACAGAGGACGATTCACGCCGGCATCGTCGTGTAATGATCAATGTTCAAAGGGTGAATGTCGTTATGACCGACCAGTATTCTAGAACCTGTAATAACAATGCAAAGGTACAACACATTATTTAATCACGATTACTAGACAGCAAGCATGTTAAATTAAAAACTGTATTCATACACACATTTCAGATATAACTTAGTGACAAGATCCGGGGTGTGATTCCCATCATACTACCTTAACCTTAGGCCCGCTTTATAAGTCGAACTTCTCTTGTGCCATGCCAGGTAAATCTGCCTGAAAATAAGTCCACTATATAAATCAACCAGTCCTCATTAGCGCGGCGCGACAAAAAGTTCGACTTATAAAACGGGCCTTAGTTTGCATTTTCCACCCACGATCCACATTCACATCAGCACCCCACATCCATACTAACCACACCACACAACAGTGACAACTCCACATTCACCTCAAGTGCCTGTACTGGAAATAGTGTAGATACGCGACGCGAACGTGTGTCGAACGTAAGGCTAAAACCGAGACACTGCGTACTGCCAACGTACTATGCCGAGAAAGAGAACGCGTCGAGTTTCAAACAGCGCAATACAGGGGAAGTAATTCACATGACATTGTTTACGTGTGCCTGCTAGGAGTGGCTTCCCTCAATTCTTCACCCTATCAGGATACTCGCGCGCCAGTCTGAGTTTTGTGGTTGGTGTTGCCCGACCGCCAGGCCCGGCCGCCCGCCCACCGGCCCGCCTACCTGCTCGCCTGCATGTCTGCCTGCGTGGCTGTCTGTCAGTTTGTCTGTCTCTCTGTCTGTGTGCGGCGCAATAACTCTCGTTCTACTGAACGGATCATCAACAAACTTGGGTGGGAGGGTGTGAATGGATGAGTCCAGTTATAGCTATGCCCCGTCCATCTCTAGCTAATCTCCACCCACACTTCGCCCGTGTTGGGATCTTTCGATCCCTGAACTCATTGACTATCAATTTCCAGACAACTATACGGGTAAGCTGTTGAATATTTTGAAACTAATTTGAGTGGTTGCTGTTGCTGTCTATGGCAGCACCAGCGACTAGTCAAATTAGTTTTAAAGTATTCAACAGAATGTTTATTAAATAGTAGACATACAATTCGTACAACAACGCGTAATTCGTCATCAATTAAGCGTTCGTGACGAACTTATCTACATCATTTATGACGTAATTGATTATTATGCCATCCTTCACGTCATGTAGTTGATTATGGCGTCATATGATTGGTGGATAAACTGCAAAGGTCCATTGAGTCCCGAAGAATTGTCTGAATTAGGGCGTAAAAGATCACGGTTTGAGGTCAAGGTCTTTGAAAATGTAGAAAAAATGTTCGGCGTGATAACTCAAATTCTACTGAACGGTTCTTGGCAACACTTTTGTGGCTTTTTGCCCTTAGGGGTTGCAGGTTAAAGGAGATTAATATCTCTGGATGGCAAAAGTCGTAATTCTCCAGAATACTTGCTATAGTTCGCAACGCCTTAGAAATGCACCTACAATATCGTCGGATAGCGCTAATCGTATTAGCCGTGTAAGCGGCATCGTATGTCTATTAGACCACAATAGCTAATTACTCATGTTAGAATAGCTTATATCTGCCAGACGAATACATCATTTTAGAGTAAATATTTCGAAAAATTAAGCTTTCGGTTGTTAAATAATCGACTATAGTTAGTTACAGTTTGCCAGTCTAACTTGCGCATCGACAGTCATTAACCGCTTGTTCGCCTCGTTATAGAGACAATATCTAGAGCATAATCTTCATGTGCCAACATATGTGTTCACCTCCCGAAATACAACCGGCAGCTCCTCTTCCTACCACTCTCTGAACCTGCCATACAGAGCGTTTCTGAGCTAAACACATCCCCTAAATAGAGTGATCCAGTCTTTTAGTCAGTCATATGACGTCATAAATATCTACGTCGCATGTAGACTGATGCCATAGTCAACTACGTCGTGAACGACGTGATTAAGTCCGTGATAAACGCTGTACGAATTGTATGTCTTTATTATTCATATTTTGAGACTAATTTACCTGGGCACTGTTACCGCAATACGCAGCAACAGGACCCAGTCAAATTAGTGTCAAAATATTGAACAGCTTACCTGTATAGTTTTCTGGTAATTGAGACTCAGGGAGTGT
>CM067371.1:412000-440000 GCA_034401795.1 Chaetoderma sp. LZ-2023a
GAAGCCATTTTTGGCTGATATGAGTGTTAAAGGGTTAAAATTGTCAGCAAATTTCAGATTCACCCCCCCCCCCCAATGTTAACCTGTTGACTAGTATTTTAAACTAACGTACAAGAAATGGAAATTTTCATAGATCAATGTTTTATGTTATTGCTTTATATTTTTGTTATAATTTAACAGTATGCGATGACTGCAAACTATGGATTGACTGTGAAAACCTGTCAGTAATTTCAATAAGAAATGCATTCTGTCATGACTGTATTAATGATTCGAATAGCTGATTACTATGACGATACTAGAGTTGACTTTTCCAATGACAACTTCTTTATGATGTTATAAATATTCTGATGGACATTCAGAAATCAGTTTGACTGTTCAACAGCTTATCTGTATGCTAATGTAGACTAATAATTGCTTGCACTTGTGGGTTATTATTGAAAGCTTAAATAATGATACATTAGATTTTATATTTATGTTTCTTTCTGACAGGTATTACACCGATGTTGCAGATCATACGCCAGACCTTCAAAGACCCAGAGGACAACACCAATATCCAACTTCTCTATGCTAATCAGGTATTGTATTCTGACATTACCATATACATGTATCTCGATTGTGTTAAACTTTCCGATTTTTCACAATGCTGAGCTAATAAAACTGTGAACAATTTTATAAATGGCAAATTAATATTTTAACATTTATTTTGACTGAATTCTTTTGTTGCCTTTGTCAGCATTCAGATAAATTAACCGCCAGATATTTAAGAGTATGACACTGGTATTCATCATTAATATAATTAGCAATGTGTCCAAACTCACACCACCCCAAGCCACCAAGACATTTTCCAACATTGAGCTACAGTACAGCTCATAAATAAGTTAAAATGTGTATAACAAAAAACATGTTAGTACAATTTTGAACACGGTGTATGAAAAGTTCTGTCATATTCTAGATTTAATTTGATTGGAAGTCATTGCTGCCTACAATTTTGAACACAGTGTTTGAAAAGTTCTGTTGTATATTTTAGATCTAATTTGATCGGAAGACATCAGTGCCGTAGGCAGCAATGGCTTCCTATCAAATTATGTCCAAAATATCCAACAGTACATTTTATTTATTTTTGGAAAGATGTTAAGATTTTCTGAGCCATACTGTGTATAATATATTGATATATCATCATTTCTAAGCGTTTGTCTATCTTGGTATTGTCTAGGCCAACATTGTGCACCCATAGCTTCACCGTTATCTAAAGTGATATCATGCTACCCTCTGTTAGCTAACTGTTGATCATATGCTCATGACCGTCCAAATCAAATCCATGTCCGCTTCAGTATTACAACACATTTGAAGCCAGAATTTTCATATCATGCAGAACATATAGTACATTCTATTTCATATGTGCAAGTGTGGAGGTCAATTCTTAACCCTTTAACACTGATATCAGCCAAAAGCAGCTTCAGCACAGGTCTGGAAAAAGGTCCATTTGCGGACCAGGAGAAGCCTATTTTTGAAAATTTACCACTGGAATAACTGGCTCGAATTTGTTTTCTCTTGGTCTACAAATGGACATTTTCTATTCATGAGTAAATTGAAATTTTCTTAAACAAATTCGAGGGATAAAGAGTTAAGCTGTATAAACAAAAGTGTTTAACGTTTGCCAAGTGTGACCAAGTGTGATTGTTCACTAAGTAATACCACGCTACCAACAAACTTTCTCTCTTTATTGATCGTGATTGATGTGGAATATTGACCTTTTTCCTTAGTGAATGTCCATTTGCAGACCAATGGAAGACAATTTTTGAGAATCTATCACTGGAATGACTGGCTCTGTCATTGAGCCATCCATGCCCGTGATACATTTTCAAAGATAGTCTTATCTTGACAGCAAATGGACATTCCTCAAGTCCGTTCGAGAAGCCCGTTCTTGTAGGCTTGGCCATTGTTGTGTTAAGATTTGCTTTATAGTTGACACTTCTATGTAAAATAGTTCATGTTCATCCTTTTGTTATCCTGATCTTATTGTGCAATTTGTGTTTAAAGCTTGCTACAAATAGAAACTGTACAATTTACAGCATTTACTTTATTATAATTTTATGTATTTTAGTAGATATTGTCATCATTCCATATATAACGGACAGTTTATTTCTTACTTAGCTTGGCTTCAAAAGCTGATTCTTCTTTTACTAAAATATAAATTTCTACCATATTTTTAAGACAGAGCAATATACCAATAGTACATTTATAAAGGTATTTAAAGTAAGGTATCAATTTGTTTTCAATTTCTACAGACTGAAGAAGACATACTTCTGCGTAGTGAACTAGAAGAGGTACAAGAAGCTAACCCTGATCGTTTGAAGATCTGGTACACGTTGGATAGACCAGGCAAAGGTGTGTAATTAGTGTGAACAGAGAAGATAGGTGACTAGCCTTGCGTTTAGAGTGGAAAGCGTTTCAAATCGTATTGCACATGCAAAATCCGCTTGTTTCAGTTTGTATATTAATGCCATAAACTTCGATTTCTAGAAATCTTTTGGCTTTTATTTAAGAGGAACACAAACAGAGGGTGGTCCGCACAGCAGGCCAAATGATGCTTTTGCATAGTTTAATTAAATTAAAATACATTATTTGCATATATATTTTCTAATTCTTTAATAGTTGAGATGCAAGAAATATACTAGTTTGTTAAAAGTAGAGCTTGAACCGGAACTGATGTCCCATGTCCGTCTGTCTGTGCATCCACATTCTACTTCGAATAATACTTACCAGATGTACTATTATGATAATATTCTATTATCTAGTCTGGCTCAAAATAAACAATTAAAACTCTGCACTCTCCTGGTCCTGCCCATACTGTGTCCGGGAATTACCATAGTCCCAGGTATCGAGTCAATTCCCAATCACTGTCAGATTCATCTATTTTTGCTCTCCATGCTAGTCGTGTTTTTCTAAGCTCATTAAAATTCGCAATTCTGGTCTATTCATTGTTTGAAGGATGGAAGAGAAAGGAAAATCATCTCAGGGACAGGTTGTATCAATCTAGAATTTATACATTCGTGCCGTAATGAACGATTGAAATTTTCTTAAATTGGCACATTGTTTTAAAATGGTAGCCATTGTTGGAGTCGCTCCGGTACCCTTAACTGTTTAAGCATTATGCGGGTACTCGGTTAATTTCTCTTGCGACTCGGTTCCTTCCAAGATGGATGCGCTCTTAGCCAAGATGGCAGCGCCCATGAGTTATGTTTGCCTTCAGCTTGGCGTATCTATACACTCTAATTGTGCCGATCTTTAGTCTTCACTTCATTGATGAAGGTGTTTGTAGCGATCGGTACGTTTTTTCTTGGTTATTTTAACGGTTAGTTAATTACCTAGCTGTGTTTATTAATTTTCACTCTAAAAATGTTCAAATATCTCCTGCCTTAAGTCTTGATTATCATTAATTTAAGAGAAAGTTAATGTTTCTAAGTAATTCTAAGATTACAATCAAGTCATTGTGCGTCTGCTCGTCATCCATGTCATGTGCAGCATTTTAATTCTTGCTTTGTGTTCGCAGAGGGCTAAAGGCCTGGATACCTTGTGTACCAAATGCAATCGGTTCATGAAACGGAGATTTGCTGGTCACCACTGTGTAGCTTGCGCGAAGTGCAAGGTGGGAAGTCTGTGCGATGTTTGCGTGAAGTGGTCGTCGGAGTTAGACCGTGATCGGCGTGCGCGACGACAGAATCGCGAGGCACAAGGCGGCCAAGGCAGATCATGCGTCCAACAGAGGCTTGGAGCAGCGCCTGAATGAGAGGATGGACCGGTGGTCCGGTCAGGGCTGCGGAGGGTGGTACACCTATACCTCCTGTTGCATTGGCTCAAGAGCTGGCGGCAGAGGAGGAAGAGCTTTTGCTCATGGAGGATTCCGGCATGCCGGATATTTCCGCGATGGCTGTACCCTGTACGTCCCAAGGTTCTCCTTCCGGTTATGTACGGGTTTGCCAGCCGAGTGGTGATGTTGACGTTCCGTCGGGCATCTTCCATCCGGATTTTGTAAAGCCCGTGCTGCCGTTGGAGTCGTGCTGCTGTTGGAGTCGTGCTTGACGGCTTCGGACGGCATCCCGGCGCCGGTGGCTACTGGCTCTCGGGTTTCTGTTGGCCACCGTAAGTAATGCGGCTGTGATCCCGGCTCCCGTGCTGGAGCCGATGGATTTCAGTGAGTCCGTATCCGGCGAGTCGTTGGATACTGGAGCCGCGAGTGCATGGTCGGCGGGCATTGTTTACACTAGTAAGCAAGTTCGCAGTCCTCAGCATGGATCGTTGGTGTCTGCCTCGTCCAAGGGCGAGAAAGAAGATGAAAACGGCAGTCCCTTGTTGGATGAGTCGTCATTTTCCACCGAGGATGAATGGGTGCAGGTCCTTGAATGGATGTCCGGCCGTCTAGGGTTGGCATCGGATCAGGGATCTCAGCGCGATCCGGCAATGGAGCGGATGTCAGAGCGAGCGTCTAGCGCTCTGTCCAGTGGCTCTTCAGCCATGCCTGCTCTGCCTTTGGATACGTTGACCTCTGACATGTTGGAGGTGGCGGTGTATTGTATGGTCCAGCCGGACTTTACGCTTCCGAAGGCCCCGAAAGGGATTAGGAGTAGGGTCCATTTTCCGGAGCTTGCCTATCATCAGTATGCCCGAGTCCCACAGCTTTCCGTCAGGGAGAGAGAGGTGCTGAATAGGCCATTAGCTGGCAAGGCTAAGGGGCGTTCTCGTCCGTTAGTTTCCCAGACTAATAAAGATCCTTTCAATGAGTTGACCCTCATTGAGGATGTGGCGAGAGCTGCCATGGTTTCACACAGCTCTACCGTCCTGCAGGGTATGCTGACCTGCGTGGCGGAAGGTGGGGTAGTGCCAGAGGCTGCTCCCGGAATTATCCGGGACACAATGCGCCTATCTCAGGATTGCCTGGCCAGGGTGATCACGAGATCATTGGCTGAGCGACGGAGAATGGTTCTCGATTTTGTAGAACCAGGACCTGAGATGAGGGCTGCGTTATCTTCCGCGTCATTCATTGGTCCAGGCGTGTACGGCGGCTCGGCACGGCAAGCCTTATCCAAGGTTGCATCAATGGTTGCGGAGCAAGAAGTAGTCGGCAAGTCATGGAGGTCGACGAAAAGGACTCAGCCACAACAGTCCTACAAGCAGCACCGACAGGAGCAGCAGAGGCAGCGCCAAAGATCGCCCTTCCGTCCTTCTGGCCGTGATACCCGTCAGGCATCCAGTTCGCAAGGTCCTGGTCATTCTTCCTCATACAAGTCCTCTAGTAAGAGGTCGTATGAGGAGGATAGGAAGGGTGGCGGTTCGGGTCGCGGCGGCTACCGTAAGGAGAGCCGTGGTGGCGGTTCCGAACCGTCATTTGCCAAGAAACCATGGGGTGGGCGTGGGGGATGGTCCTGACGGGTTTCTGGCGCAATCCGCTCCGGTAACACCAGGAACGAGGGGAGTCGAGGATCTTCACCTAGGTGAATTAACGTCGTCTCGTGCAATATCGATCGTGAATTGTGTGCAGATTCCTTCCATCGGAGGCAGACTTCAACTGTTCTCAAACCAGTGGGAACAGGTCGTGCAAGATTGTTTGGTCTGTCAATAGTTAAGAAATAGCTACGAACCAGACTGGCTCATCCGTCAATCGTTAGTTCCGTTAACATCGACTCCAGTATGGGCTCCCGTTCCAAGGGAATCCAATCGTCTAGAGGCTTTTTGCTCAGAAATCGAAAGTCTTCAGCAGAAGAATGCGATTCACTTAGTCCGCAATCGGTCATCCCCAGGCTTCTATTCGATGATGTTCCTCATTCCGAAACGCACCAGAGGGTGGAGACTGATTCTCAATCTCAAACCGTTAAACAAGTTTATTCTGTCACCAAAGTTTCAGATGGAGACTGTAGTGGCAGTGATATCAGGTTTGAGGAAAGGCGTGTGGGCAGTGTCGATAGATCTGAAGGATGCATATTTTCATATTCCAATATCAATTCCTTTTCAGAAATACCTTCGCTTTGCGTTCCAAGACAATGTTTGGGAATTCAATGCGCTTCCATTCGGCTTGACCACAGCTCCGAGGGTCTTCACCAAAGTGGTCCTCACCATGACTTCTTATCTTCGCAGGAGAAACATAGCTGTTCATACTTACATAGACGACTGGCTGCTGAAGGCAGGGAATCCAGTCAATCTGCGCAACAATCTTCAGGTAGCCCTATCCTTACTAAAGGATCTAGGATGGCTTGTGAATCTAGAGAAATCAGAATTGACTCCATCCCAGGAGTTTGTTTATCTGGGAATATTTTTCAATCTCAGGGACGGTGTAGCTTTTCCGGCGGAGAGCAGAGTCAAGAGCTTGATTGCAGTTTTGGAGTCGGTTTCTCTAGGAGCCTATCTGATGGTGTGCCATTTTCTCAGAATACTGGGTTTACTAGTGTCTCTGGAGAAAGTGGTTCCTTATGCGGCATTCAGGCGCAGGCCGATTCAGATGTATTTAATGTCGTTCTGGTCTCAGAAAATGGATCCGTTATCTCTGAGAATTCCAGTAAAAGAACCATTGATATTCCATCTTCAGTGGTGGTTATCAGAACAGAATCTCCTGTGAGGTGTTCCTCTACAACCTCCTCAACCACAGATGTCCATCTTTACAGATGCATCGACGATGGGTTGGGGAGCGGTATTGGACAATCGATCAGTGTCAGGGAAATGGGATCGGACCAATGCGCAGAAACATATCAATGTTCTCGAATTATTAGCGGTGGTATTAGCACTTCGAAAGTTTGAGAATTTAATTCAAGACAAGATTGTCCTAATAAGGACAGACAACTCAACAGTGGTGTCTTATTTGAACCGCCAAGGCGAGACGAGGTCACCAGAGTTGTGCATGATGATTTGGAACCTTCTGCTGTGGTGCCAAGAGAGGAATATTATTCTTCGGGTAGCACACATTCCAGGAAGACTGAACATATTCTTCGGGTAGCACACATTCCAGGAAGACTGAACATCTTAGCAGATGCGCTCAGTCGAAGGATGGTTTGTCATCCGACGGAATAGCAGCTCAACCAATCGGTAGTGGAGGTTCTATTCAAACATTGGGTCAAACCAAATGTGGAGCTATTTGCGATGAAACAAAACGCAAAGATGTTCACATATGTGTCACCGATCCCGGACCTGCTAGCCTTGGCAGTAGACGCACTGGTGATAAGTTGGAAAAGAATGTACGCGTATGCGTATCCTCCAACGATTCTCATCCCGAAAGTTCTGGCAAAGATAAGAGAGGGAGTATGCCAAGTACTACTGATCGCCCCTCATTGGCCATGCCGATCATGGTTTACGGATCTGCTGGACCTTCTGGTCTGCAATCCAATCCCTCTTCCAGACCAAAGGGATCTAATCACTCAGAACAAGCGTCTATGTCTTCACGACAGACCGGAAATGTTCAAATTACTGCATGGATGTTGTCAAGCAGCGTGCAATTGACGGTGGCTTTTCTGAGCAAGCAGCGAAGTTTGTCGCTTCAGCCAGAAGAGGGTCAACCACCAAAACATATAATTATAGAATCAACAAATTTGCAGAATGGTGCCAGGGAAGAGATATTAATCCCTTATCTGCATCTGTTCAACACGTAGCAGATTTTATCTGTCATTTATACGAAGTTGAAAAACTTGTACCTTCAACCTTAGCAGCATATAAGTCTGCATTAGCTTCAGTCGTTCCCAGTCTAGCCATTGAAGGAGTGGAGAATGACACTTTGAATGAAGTTATTAAAGGAATGAGCAATCTGCGACCTAGACAGCCAATTCCTATTCCAGCATGGAATCTATCTCTTGTTCTACAGGTTTTAGGGCATGCTCCCTTTGAACCGATTAGATCTATAGATATTAAACTGTTAACTATCAAATCAGTTTTCTTGGTTGCAGCAGCGTCGACGAGAAGGAGAAGCGAGATTCATGCGCTATCTGCCGAGCAAGACCGTTTTGTCGTCACGGGTGAAGGTTTAAGACTACTTCCACGTCTTTGTTTCCTGGCAAAGAATCAGTCACTTAAATATCCATGTCAACCAATCAATTTGCCAAGTTTAGTTAGACATGACCCAAACTCTTCTGCTTGGTGTCCTGTCAGATGTCTGAAAATGTATAAGAAACGTACTGAGGAGTGGAGAGATCACCCTAAATCTCTGTGGTTATGTCTCAAAGCTCCTCATTTGCGCGCCTCGAAAGATACTATTTCTCGTTGGATAGTTGATGCTATTCAGATGTCGCACAAAATTGCTACAGAGGAAAGCAGATTGATCGTGCGAACACCCATCAGGTCCGAGCATTAGCAGCATCATCAGCCCTTTTTAAGGGTGTCTCATTAGAGGAGGTGATGTCTGTAGCACAATGGCATGCCGAGTCGTCATTTACTGATTTCTGCCTTCGCGACATCTCCAGCGCGGTCTAGACCATGGAAGTTTAGCACTCTATGAGTCAGATGGCAGAACCCAAGCGTATGCCAGGGTTCTAGTCTCTTCACAACCTTCTCTGTTGGATGGTTGATGAGTGCTGGTTCGAGCCTCACCTCCTCCCACCGGTATTTCTTGGCTGTTGAAATCCGGAGTTTATCATAATAGTACATCTGGTAAGTATTATTCGAAGTAGAATAAAAAAAGAATCCGCTTTTGTTTCTACGAGAATTCTTAAATACCCTCAGCCGCCCCGCTGAGGTGAGGCTGAGCTGCTTTCGCTGTTTGTCAAGGCAAATATAAGACGAATCTGACTGTGATTGGGAATTGACTCTGTACCTGGGGCTATGGTAATTCCCGGACACAGTGTGGTCAGGACCAGGAGAGTGCGGAGTTTTAATTGTTTATTTTGAGCTAGACTAGATAATAGACATTATCATAATAGTACATCTGGTAAGTATTAAGAATTCTCATAGAAACAAAAGCGGATGCTTTTTTTAATATCTCGTAAACAGCATATCATACAGAACTGCTTGAACTATTTTAATGAAACTTGGTATATGCCTCAGTTATGTTGCGCAAATCTGCATTTCGATGAATTCACCTTTATAGGTCCAAGATTTTGGGGGGAAATCCGCTTTATAAGTCCATGATTTTGGGTGAAATTTGGCTTTTTAATGCAAAAACTCAGGATTTTTAGTACCATATCATACAGAACCAGTTAAGATATTTTATTGGACTTGGTATATGCCTCAGTTATGATACGCAGATGTGCTTTTTTAAGAATTTTCATTTATAGGTCCAAGATTTTGGGCGATAATGGGCTTTTTAATGTAAAAACTCATTTTTTGGTAAATTTTCTTCTTTTGATGGTTTTTATTCAAATCTAATTTTTATTTGTGCTCCTCTTTAAAACGTATCAACTCATCTGCATCTTGACAGATTTTAATGAAATGTTGATGGAGGGTGCCGAGGGTAGTAGGTTTTCAATCATTCAACGACTGCTACTGAACCACTTGCCCAATTTTTAACCAAACATTGCTGGAGAGCAAGAAACACAATGGTCTTGATTGAAAACCTCTTGAAACTACAGCCAGGACAAGAATTTTCTATGATGTTCAGTTAACCATGAAAAAGGTGTCGACCTAACCTATTTTTGATACATGAAACACGTCCTTTAGGTTATGATGCATCCATACACTAAGTTTTGTGACCATATGTGAAAAAGTCTTGAAACAATGGTCGGTTAAAGATTTCCTATGATAGTCAGTGAACCGCGAAAAGTGACAACACACTATTAGCCTGCAATGCATTCACACACCGCATTTGGTTACTGTATATGAAAAACTCTTGAAACTACAGCCTGATTAAGGATTGGCTATGATGTTCACTGAACTGTGAAAGGTTAAGTCATATTGACCTACCTTTGATAGAAGACATATATACCTTTAACACACAATGCATGCATGCACTAAGTTTGGTTACTGTATATGAAAGATGACAACATGTGCTGCCTGAATAATAAATTTACGATTGTTTCCAATGGAAAAATTGACCTTTGACCTATTTTATCCAGAAACTTGATCAGACTGACCTAGTTCTTATATGAGTTGTTGTGTATAGCCAATGGACCTTTCTGGTTTTTGCTATGCCCCATCCATTTCTAGCTAAGCTCCACCCACACCTCGCTCATGTTGGGATCGATCGATCTCTGAACACCCTGACTATCAATTTCCAAAAAACTACACAGGTAAGCTGTTGAATATTTTGAAACTAATTTGATTGGTTGCTGTTGCTGCCTAAGGCAGCAACAGCGCCCAGTCAAATTAGTTTTAAAATATTCAACAACATGTTTATTAAATAGCAAAGAATTACAAAGACATACAATTCATACAGCGTGTCAGACTATTTGATATTTGATGATGTAATGATTGTGATGTCATACATGCGCTGAACTGATTATGACATCATGCGAGGTCAGATGATGGATAGATACTCTGGAAAGGTGAATTAGGTATGCACCCAGCAAGTTATAAATAATAGCTCTAAATATGACAAAACGTCCCTTTCACATTTCTCACTCAGCTCATTGATTGGCTGTATATGTGACAACAATTGGGCATTCATAACACAATTTGAAAATTCAGTGGGATGATGTTACAAGAATGGAAAACATGCTCAAAGTGAATAGTATGGTCATGTGAATCATTAAAACACCAAAACAAGGGTCTAAAGAGTAAATAAGATTTGTATTTTAAATAAATAAACTAATCAATAAGTAAGTTAAAAATAAATATGTATGTGTGTGTGTGTGTGTGTGTTATGAGAAATGTCACTTAGCTAATAGGCAGTTTCGTTTTGCGATAAATGTATCTGCTGTTAAGCACAGTCTGTACAAACTGACCAGACTCCTGGGTACCCGGATTGTGTCATCTGAATCCAGCTTGAATTCATGACCTAGTGATGCCACGCATGGTAGTTCTGATCCAATTCGAAGTGATCTGGTCTAGGAAGGCCAGCAATAACCTATCACTAAAATTGCCGACTGTGGTGGCAGAGGCTACTTGATCAATGATCAATGACATGCTACAGGTGTTAAATATGATGAGGCATGGTTGGTTACAGGCAATACAAGTTGAACAAAACGGCACAGAACTTTGCTATTAATCAAACCCTCAGCAAGAAAATGAGAGACTCCAATCTAACGGCATGACCATCAAGTGACGATTGTGGAAAAGAGTACAAATTACAAGACCCTTACGTAATGCAACTCGATGGAGTAAATTTACATATGCATAAACCATGACGAAGTAGGAATATAAAAACAACTGTTGATGAAGGAACAGAACACAGTTTGCATAGAAAAGGAATTTGCATAGCAATGGAGCTTATCACAGATCTAACTAATTTGGTAACTACCTATCATTATAAAAGAAATGTTTCGGCAAGCTGTTACAGTTAGCACCAGCAACACTTTCAGCAACAATACATCAAACAAGCACCACAGATACCAGATTGTCTTAGATCAAACCAATCAATAAGTACTAGTAGAATGCTTTAAAAAAATAAGTAGTAGTAGTAGTAGTAAAATTAGTATTCACCAGCTGAAAAAAATGAAACCTAGCAATCCAGGCAGATGGATTTTCATAGCAAAAGAAATTAACAAGACAGCGCTGCACAAATAAATTAGCATAACAAGTGAAATTAACAAGACAGAGCTACTCGGATGAATTAGAATAGAAAAAGAAATTAACATATCAATGAAGCAGAGCTAAAATAATGCTATTGGGGAAATAGAAACAGATCACATATCAATTATTTGAAATTGACTTAAAGCTAAACATAGAATTTATTAGCTTAATGCTGAATGGTCAACTTAAATTTAAGCCATATTAAAATAAATAAATTTATATGACTGAAACATGACAGTGCCACCGAGATATTCTCATTCCCATTATCATGATTGGGGTGGGATCTTGTTACTGTACACTCAGATTTTTGTCGTGATCTGGATTTAATTGTCTGCTTACTGAATTTCTGCACACTACATTTTCTATGCGGTTTAACTCTAGATTTTCAGGATATTTTGAAAGCAATTCGACTGAAAGTTGTTGGTGACTTAGCCAACAACAACTTTCTGTCAAATTGTTTTCAAAATAATCTGCAGGTCAATAGTTATTTCCCATTAAAATTATTGTTTGGTGGCTTGTCGTAAAACCTGAATCTGCATTCAGATCATACACAGGATTGAATCTGAATAAATTGTATGCATTCTTGAAAGGGAGGAAAGGTTGGCTCTCTGACTGACCCTGTTTTTTATGTTTCAGACTGGGCCTATAGCAGTGGCTTTGTGGATGAAGAGATGATCAAAAATCACCTACCTGCCCCCGCAGATGACACACTTATTCTGATGTGCGGACCACCACCCATGATCAAGTTTGCTTGCCTGTCAAACCTCGACAAACTGAAATATCCTGAAAATCAATGCTTTGCTTATTAATTAATTAATGAATTACTGGTGAATTTTGATCTTATGTGATTAACAGTGTGTAATGGTTAATTATGGTAACTAATGTACACATATTTTATGCAGGGTTTTGCCTATAGTGCTGGGTTTTGCCGCGTGGTCAGGCCCCGGTGAATTGTATTTGTTTCCGATGTATCTCTGCCTGACAGTTTAATCATGTTAACACAATTAAAAATTTCTCAAATAGAATCTGATACTTGACTCACGTTAACTCATATTCAACGACAACTTGAAAGACTTGGCCTGTAAGCCTTCAGTACCAAAGAGAACATATTGATTCGTGATTGAAATGGTCACGGTCGCAGTTAAGAAATTGAATTTCGCCATCAGTGCTGAAACTCCACAGATCAGGAGGTTGCACATGTCAACTAACAGAACCTTGATGTTTTGTTATGTGTTGGTTTAGATTGGGTGAAAAGTTCGAGGTAATAGTGGAAATTGAGTTTCCAAATTTCATGGTTTACTGAAAGTTTCATACAGGATCTTTGCCTGAAAGTCTCATTGGAAGCCTGACAAATCCAATTGAATATCGGATGAGGATGAGATTGTCAGTCTTGTGATGCCCTAATACCTCAAGCTAACAATACTATTGCTTTATGTGGTCAAAAGATCTAGTTTATGGGGACCTTATTATGGAAAATTGTCTCAGAAAACTAGCAATGTCAATGTTTTGGCAACATAGACCATGTTTTACTTGCTTCTATCTGCTTTTTGATCAAACAAATACTTTATCCATCTCCTCTATACACCCTTTGACAATGCGCCCTCAAATCCCCCACTCATCTCGGCCTTGGCAGAACCCTAAGAACATAAGAACATACATGAAGAGTGATTTATGAATGAATAGAATGGCTGTAGGTTTCAAGACAAGTCTAATTAATTAATTATAGGCAGAGTACAGATGATTAGCTTTTGGTTTGTTATCTGTTTTTGGTAGAATTGATAAAACTGGTTATGAATTATAGTTGCCATATCTGCATTGGACCTCTAGAATTCTGTCTCTAGTATGTTATTCTTATCCTACAATACCATTCGCAGTCATTTATGTTAAGTCTGTTTGATATGCATAGAATAAGAATCATATTCAATGCAAAGGTCAATTAATAATTTGTACGTAATATATCTGAAAATGTGTCATTCATTTACTAAGATTTGATAGTATTGTAACTGAGGTTATTTTTGTATTTAGACAAGATTTTCAAAGTATAAATTACTCGGTACATGAAATCTGGTACAGACTGTTGTGGATAAAGATTTAAAGATACTGCAATTATGTATGGTGCTAAAAGTATTATTATCAACCCTGTAGCACTAGTATACCAATAAGCCCATGACATAGAATTACTTAGCTGCTGCAAGCAATGATCTTGTGTTTGTACAATGTTATGCAAGGCACACTATAGTCAGAGTGCTTGTGCTGTATAAAACACTAGGTAGTACCTCTTCAGCATTGTTATAGCAAATCTGCTATTTAGCAACAGCATTCTTATTTAATGGATGACTCCACTTTTATCTATGTCCCACACATTTTTAGCTAAGCTCCGCCCTTGCTGTCCCCTTTTTGGGATCGATCAAACCCTGAATACACAGAATCCCAATATCAAAGTAAGTATGCAGAAGCTGTTGACTATTTTGAAACTAATTTGACTTGGTGATGTTGCTCCCTAATAGTGCCTAGCCAAATTATTTTCAACAGAATGTTTATTAAATAGTAAATCCATCAAAGCCGTACAATTCGTACACTTGACAGATTATTCCAAGTTCATGATGGTGTATTTCTGTCAATTATGATGGTGACGTCAGCCTGCATATAACGTAATTAATGGTGACATCGTATACTTGTCTGACATATTGGATTCACCTACCATTATCAGGTCCACGTCAGTCAACCGATTACAGATTTTCAGTTTGCAGACAAAAAGAATAGTTTCTGACTTTCCACTGGAATTATCGCGGTCGGTTTTCTAAACTATCCTGTTGTTCAGCAAAGTGAGCTTGCTGAAGATTGATACGGAAGCCATGTTTGGTTACCTTGGCCACTAATAGTAGTCTAAACCTGGTTTTGAAATCTGACAAAGTTTTGATAAAAATGTGTCGCATGGGCCATTGTCTTTCTATGTATAATTTCTGATTCCTAATGTTGGAGCTGACATGCTAACAAACAACTATTGTTGTACCATTGGCACCTTTATCAGAAATGTCAACAAATATGACAGAAAGACAGACTGACAGATATATAGTTAACTAGGTGTGAGTGGTGACTAACAAGTGAATATTATTCGGTTATTTAACATCTCAGAGTACAATATGGATCTTTATTATACGAGTCCAAGTCATGTTTAAAAATCAGTATTGGACGAGACGCTGAAGGGAGTCGAGTTCAATACTCATTTTTAAACACAACGTGGATGAGTAAAATAAAAAAGCCATATTGTACTCAGAAATGTTAAATGATCTAATTATTATATAAAATAAACGATTCAAAGCAACATGTTTGTTGTATGTACTATTTACCAAATGTACTGCACGAAAGACCAATAACATTTTTTCTTGGCTAGTCACATCATAGAAATGCAACCATTTCATTGGCTAATATATACAGGTGTATAATAGTATACAGCTATGGGAATATCATGTATTTATATGTTGGTCTACATTGATGACAATTTGATGTATATATTTATAATTACGCTACTGTACTGATATGCATTTTTAGCATAGTATATCACAATTATGATAATGAAATAATTTATTTTCAATGGCATATAGCATTTGTTGCTAAATGTTTAAGTTGATGCATTTTTACAATGACAACACTTTCATATCACTAGTCCAATGAATGTTTTTATGGTGATTTGTAAAAATAATTAACAACCATAAGATGAGTTGTGACAGAGACTTTGAATTGTAAAACCCTTTAACTCTCAAACCGGCCATAAACGGCTTCTGTAAGCCGTCTTGAGAAATGTCCATTTGCAGACCAAGACAAGAATATGTCTGAAAATTTGCATTTGGAATGGTTCGCTCGATAACAGAGCCAGGTATTCCAGTGATGAATTTTTTTAAATAGTCTTCGCTTGGTCTGCAAATTGACATTTTCTTTGAGAAAATTTTTATTTTCTAGAACAAATTTGATGATTTAAGGGTTAAACATGTCAAGATATAATGCATCATTAATAATATAGATTTTATAGATATTCATATTAGTGTTAATATTATAAAGTGCTAAATATTTATATTTTGATTTGCATTGTTTCTGTATAATATAGATTTTATAAGTGCTACAGAAATTGCTTATACATCTTTACTACTTAGACCTTAGTGTAGATGCTAAGTGCGGTGTCTTTCTTAACCCTTTCACTGACAAATCCCTGAAAAAGTATATTCTTTATGATGTAGAAAGTTAAACTGTTAAATATTTTTTAATTAATTTGACTGGAAGCCGTTGCTGCCTTAGGCAGCAACGGCTTCCAGTCAAATTAATTTCCAAAATATTCAGCAGTTTTCCTGTATGCTTGCCTTGAAAATGTGAAATGGGCACGTCATTGGTGAATGGGATAAACCTTTAGTGATCAAGCCAGTCAAATCCGGCCTTTGTAATAGTCATGAGAAATGTACATTTCCAGAACAATAGAAGACTATTTTTGACGTTTTTTCACTTGATAACCAAATCAGTCATTCCAGTGGGAAATTTTCAAAAAATAGTCTTGTCTTCATCTACAAATGGGTGTCCTCTATGAGAACATTGAAATTTCCGTGACCAAGTTTCATCATTAAATTACTAAAGTAATAATTATACCATTAGCATTATAGCTCAATTAATTGAATTAAATTACTTATGTGTAATATTGTAAGTGCTTAATTTTGGAGAAAGCTGACATTATGTAATTGCTCTTGTTTATACAGTAAGGCTTAAAAATAAATTAACATATTTCCAAAACCAGAAACATATTAGTTGTTGCTGCGGTAATCAATATGTTGATTTTCAGGAGAATTAACAATATTCATATGATCATGTGTCTTAAAGAACCACAATCTTTTCCTCCCCCCCCCCTCACAAAACACAGGTGGTCACTCGAGCACTTGATTGTACAATCTATTCGACAAGTGCTCTATAATTGGTAAAAAATCCTTTCAAAGTAATTAGTGTGATCTTAATAATATATCTCCACTTGCTCAGTATATAAGGTTTTTAACTCCACTAATTCAGAAATCTCTTAATTCTTTAGTTGTCAAGATTGTCTTATTGAATAGTCATTTGCATTACAAGAGAAGATATTTGAAAATTTAGGACTGAAATGACTGGCTTGGTAATCGAGTCAGTCATTCCAGTGGTAAATCTTCAAAATTTCTGTTGTTCGATTGCAAATGGATATTTGCCATGATCAATACATAATAGATTCTGAGATTTCTGCAGAACATGGGTTAGTTTACTGTTCGCCCATTGTGATTAAAAGCACCAGTCTTTCAGTCTAACTGTACACACATACTCGGCCATTTGTGACTAAGATGATCTTAGACAAAGTTTAAATTTAAATATTTGAATCTTGAAGTGCCAGAATCTTAGTTCATGTCTTGAATAAGCTGATGGACATTTTGAAATAAATTTAACTGGAAACCTGTACCCACAGCTCTCAGACAAATTATCTTCAAAATATTCAACAGACTATTTGTTAAATTCATACAGATATTACATAAGCTGATAACTATTTTGAATGTATTTTGACTGGAACTTGTTGCTGCCATAGGCACAGTAGCAGCTATCAATCAAATTCTTTTCAAAATGTTTAACATAATATTTGATAATTATTTCGAAAGTGATTTTACGTACACACGTTGCTTCCATAGGTTCAATGGCTATCAATGAAGTTACCCTTCAAAATAGTCAACATATTTAGGAATCTGAAAATTCAATTCTATAATGGGTACCCTTTAATGGTTAAATAAGTATTATTTTTTCATAGTAAAGTTCCATGTGCAGATTAAGAGAAGACTATTTTTGAAAATTTTACACTAGAATGACTGGTTCATTAAGCTAGCCAGTTATTCCAGTGGTAATTTTTCAAAAATTGTATCTTTCTTTAAAAAGTTCCTAAAGATACTCGCAACCAGCAGATACATAGGTCAGGTTCGTCTCCTAACCATAGTTAGCTATAGCTAACTAGAATACCAGTCGAACTTGAAATAGTTAACTAGCTAGTCAACTATGTCAACCGAGCACCCGACCTCGGGGCAGATGGTTAATGCGATCTTTGCGTAAATTTTAAAATGGCGGACACCGATCACTTGCCACGAATAAATGCATATAAATGTGTAAATATTTCACTAAATAACTTAGGTTTGATGAAATTATGCTTTCCCATTGTATGTCAATGTTCCCAAGCCCATATTCCTTCCCACTTTGTCATATGGACGTGTTTTGACGTCTTAGCAGACAAAAATAACCCATTTTCGTAGGCCATCAAAACAGACGACAGGAAGGGTTAATGGAGAATTTTCTGCAATAGTAATTCAATAGGGAACTGGGTACCAACGAACTATAGTCGACTACGATCAAGTTCGACTGGGCATAGCAACTGCGCATGATCAGTAAACCAGCAAACTGACTATAATTAGCGAGTCGAACTTGACCATAGATGACAGATGCATACCCTGTTCCAATATTTCAGTACCAGACATGTGCCAAATATCCAAATGCATTTACAATAATTTGCACTTGCATTTAATTGCAATGGTGTTAGGCTGCATTTGCACTTGCATTTGTATTTGAATCATTTACAAACATTTGCATTTAAATGCAATACCTTGCACTTGGACCCAAGACTGATATTAGTACAACTTGTTAAATGATTTAAGAAATGCTCTGTTTAAATTTTTTGAACATAATTGGTTTGGTAGACATTGCTATCTTCCGATCCAATAATGGTCAAAGTATTCAACAGTACGTTTTATTTTGTTTAGGAAACGTTTTATGTTATTTTTTAACTGTACTTTATTTCAATTTTCATATTCTTGCAAGTCATAGTGGTGATCGCATGGATTAGTATTATAGTATTGTCAGATTTAGGTTCCACTTATCAAAATTACCCTGTAGAATGGTTTAAACATCTTGATGTAAAATTTTATTTATGATTATTGAACATGTCAGTACGGTAAGTTTCTTAAAGGGGTTTTGGCAAATTTGGTTTAGGGAGTTCCCTACATTTAAAACATTCTTTCTAATTATATAAAGTAGAAAATGAGATTTTCTACAAAAGGGAAAGATTGGCAAATTAGCCATATCTATGTTATCAAACATAGTTCTATTATCTATCAATGTTAAAATTATTCCTTTTAATTTAGGGGGTTCAATCGAACCACCAGACTCATGCACATGCACAGTGTGTTAACATTAATACGAATAATAGAGTTAAAATACAAACTTTTGTTTATTTGAAAAGTGCTATTTTCGTTTATTGCTACATTTAGATAAATTATGTTTGCATTTTCCTATAAAAAACAAGTTTATTAGAGCCAAGTTGATAATATCATAAACCTGCACTAAAAGCTCAAATATATGTTTTGCAACTGAATTTGTTGTGATTATATTTGAAATTAATCTTACGGAATGTCATTGCTGCCTTAGGCAAATTGATTCCAAAATATTCTCTGTTTCATATTTAGCTCCATTGAAACCAGTTGTTTAGGAATTCACAAGAAGAATGAACGCTCAAGCCTGCCAAAAACGGCTGCAGTGGCCTATAGGAATGTACATTTGCAGACCAAGAGAGACAATTTTTTCAAAATTTACCACTGAAATGACTGGCTCCTTCTGGTGATAAATTTTCAAAATGAGTCAAAAATGGTTAAACAGGTTACAAAGAGCTATGCACCGCATGCTTAACTTTTGAGTTTTCAGTAGAGTGCAAATGAGCCTTACAAAGTATGGATTAACTGCAATTGATTAATCCAATCTGTCACTCAAGTATATGACCTCATAATCAATTACATCACATGTAGGCTGATGTCACATTCCTAATTGACAGAAATAATCCATCATCAACATGGAATAGTCTGTCAGGTGTACGAGTTGTATGTCTTTATCATTTAATAAACATTCTGTTGAATATTTTGAAACTAATTTGACTGGACGCTGTTGCTGCTAACAAACAATCTGTCTAGTTACCTTGAAACTGGAATTCTAGGAAGTCATTATTCAAAGTATATAAATTGATCCCAACACCTGCAAAGCATGGGCGGAACTTAGCTAGAGATGGGCGGGGCATAGCTAAAAGTGGATTCATCCTTTGCTGTTTTCATACAGTATCTGCATTTGAATACAATTTTTGCTAATATAACTACGCTATTATAAATAATGAATTATATATACTGAATGAATATTTGTGTTTTTATCTCTCATGTTATTATATCCTTTGATAACAGGTATTGCCATATAGTGCCCACCTTTATATTAACTGTCCCTGTTGAATTTCTGCGAACTACACTTCAATGGGGTTTAGCTCTGGATTAGTTGCTGGGTATTTTGAAAATAATTTAACCCATCCAAAGGTTGTGGCTAAACCACGAACAACTTTCAGTCAAATTGTTTTCAAAATGTTAAGCAGGTCCAAATTTGTTGCCTATTGGAATTATTGTCTGGTGGCGTACAGCAGTTAACAAATGTATTCAGTTTTTGCCCATTACACAGTATCAACTTTCTCCCCTATGATTACCAAACTTAAGTTCATGTTTGTATCTTTATTAGGACAACACCACAGTTGCTACACCTTTTCATCATCCCAACCGACAAACCTACTCCACGCGAAGTTTCCCCTCCAACTACCACCTAAGGTGGACAGCTACACTTAGCTTTCCCCATATTATGCACTCTTCCATTTAGTAATGTACATCCTCCATTGTAGAGTAATACTTGAGGCAACCTTACATTTAAAGAACTAGCATGACATAATTTTCAATGTTAGCTAATGATCTCCATGGAAGTCAATCCCATGTAAAACAATGTTTGGTTTATTTAAGTAACGGTGCATCCTTGGATTGGTGTGTGTCAAGCTTCGAGGGTGATGACATGTAATGGGCTTGAGGAAATTATCACTCCTTCCCACGGTCTATTTGACTTATGTTGATTGTTTTCCCTGTGCTATAGAATGAATACAACCATGATTAATGGCTTAAATACATTTTAAGCCTTTAATAGACGAGCTGGTTTTTGACCAGCCTGTGTGGAAATCAATGATGGTAGGCTTAACCCTTTGCTGTTGAAATTTTGCCACGAAAATCAAAAAATGTGCTTAGTGACTGTTTATTTCTCAGGCAAAGAGAAAACAATTTTTTTAAACTTTACCACTATCATGGCTGGCTTAATAACCGATAAATAACTATAATCCCCTCCTATCAACCCTTATCAAGGAACTCAACTCCTGTTAATCCTTGTTAATGTGCTTCCACTTGTCACCAGAGTACCCTCCCTTGAATGCTGATGTACTGTTTTCTGCGGCAGTAGAAACATATAATTATAGAATCATAAATTTGCAGAATGGTGTATGGGAGGAGATACTGATCCCTTTGTATCTGTTCAACATGTAGCAGATTTTATCTATCATTTATGCGAAGTTGGAAATCTTATGCCTGCAATGCTTGCAGCTTTAGCTTCTGTCATTCCTAGACTTGCCATTGCAGGAGAGGAAAATGACACCTTAAATGACGTTATTAAAGGAATGAGCAATTTACAAACTAGACAGCCTACAATCATTCCTGCCTGGAACTTATCATTAGAGGTTTTGGGCCATGCTGCTTTCGAGCCTATTATAGCTAGAAACATGACCGTTTAGTCATCATGGATGAAGATTTATGACCGTTACCACATCTTTGCTTTCTAGCACAGAACCAATCTCTAAAATATTCAGGCAAACCGATCAATTTGGTTGGTCAGACACGATTCAACATCTTCTACTTGGTATCTTGTTCCATGTCTGAAAATGTACAAAAAGCATACAGAGGACTGGAGAGGCGATCCTAAATCGTTATGACTCTGTTACACGCCACTTCATCTTCATGTTTCGAAAGATACGATTTCTCGTTGGATAGTCTATGTGATTCAGATTAAGATTGCAACGAGAAAGCAAGTTGATCGTGCTAACACCCATCAAGTCCGAGCATTTGCAGCATCATCTGCCCTCTATAAGTGGGTCTCCATAAAGGATGTAATATCTGTCACACAATGGCATGCCAAGTCGTAATTCACGTATTTCTATCCGCGATATATATTGCGAGCTAAATCCAGTTGCCGTAGCCAATTTGTTGAATAATCGCAAATAAGCCACCTCTGACTACCACTTGCATAGTAATCGTCATGACCGCCAACTAGCATCAAGCGCAAGTAAGCCATGTGACCAACATTCTGATGTGGATGGGCAAACTCATGAAGATTCAAGCACTCAATCTGGTATTTGTATTTAAATTATTCTAATTATTGAATGATTAAAGTAAACTAACAGTCTTTTATCATGTGCAGTCGACTTATCAGACTGCTAATGTTTAGTCGCTCAAGAGTATATTTTTATTATGACTAGACAGTAGTCTCCTTTCAATGTGAAAATAATATCAGTATTTTGCTGGCATTTTCATTGTTTGAAATTGTAGTACCTTCATTGCACTTTCAGGGACTGCCCTAACAGATGTGGGGCTGACATGGGTCTGGTTTGTGCTGACTCCCCATGACACCCATTGACTTTGTCGTGGACAAGAGTGGGAGTGTGGTCAAAGATGTTGATGCGCTTCACAGTCAATAAGCTTATAATCGTGGAACCCAATCAATCGCTCAGTCTCTCCATAGCCTTCTCTTTCAGCCAGCAGATGAGAACTGATTCGAGCCTGACCTCCACACACCAGAATTCCTGGCGGTCGAAATCAGGACTTTATCATAATAGTACATCAGGTAAGTATTATTTCAAGTGGAGTCGAAATGCCTGGTGCTTTTTGTTTCTACGAGAATTGTTAATAAAAAATTCCCCAAGTATCGCCCCAGAAATTACCTCCATGTAAGCCTTACACGCATTCTATGCAAAATACTTGAGTCGTTTATTGAACATACAATCGTAGAGTTCTTTGAACAAAACCACATTCAAAATGCGAGCATGGATTTTGACCAAGAAGATCATGTAAAACCCAGTAACTAGAATACTTGGAAATTGTAACCCAAATGTTAGATGCCAGTGAGCCTGTAGATGTAATCTACCTTGATTTTAGCAAAGCATTTAACACCATATGCAAGACCATTAAACAAGCTTCAGGCATACAGAGTATGGGGGAAAACTTAACATCATGGATTCAAGAATTCTTAAGCAATAGGAAATGTTGATCCAAATAGACAGCACAAAATTAGAATACACGAGTGGTGTGCCGCTGGGGAGTGTCCTCGATCCTGTTCTCTTTGTTCTGTTCATTAATGATTTACCAGAAAGTGTTGACTGCATTTGCAAACTGCTGACAATACTAAACTAATTGGAAATCTAAATACAACTGACATTCAGAAAAATATTTGCTTTACTGGCAACTTTGTTTTAATTTGTCGAAAATTCATACCCTGCATCTAGGGAAAGACAATCCTAAGTCACATCAAGACAGACACTGAAAATTGCCCCCAAAGTACTTCAGACCAAATGCGAAAATGACATAGGAGTAAACATTGATGAAAAGCTGAACATTGACAACAGTAGCCAGAATGAGAAGAGCACCGAGAAACATCATTATTGACTGATAGGTGTTGATAAATTGCCAAGATGAAATGAACATAGACGTTGAACAGCTGTTACTGACAGCTTGCTTTGACGAATCAAAATCTGAAAATACCTCTTCAGGGCACTGGTGATTTACTGAACTAACGTCATCAGCAGTCACAGCCAGCCACGCAGTGAGCTTATGCGCGTGATCACTCTATAACTATAGTACTTCTATGGTCTAGACAGTTCACCACCGACAGACAAAATGCTAGTGCCACAACGATCATCTCTCGAAAACATCAAAAAGATGAATGCCGGCAGAGCAGAAACCAAAAGAAATTATGACATCTAAGAAATATATACTATTTTTTGATAAACATGCATGATGACTTGCAAGGAACCACTATGTAGCAAATACACTGGTTTCTCTGCGAAATGGAGATAATTTGAATTGTCAGATTTCTTTGATGTTTTTAATTTTTTATATTTGTGGAATTTATAATTTGCATCTTCTTGAATTTTGAGTAGTCATATATATATAAGAATTTTAAATTGATAGTGTTGGAGTTGGGTAATTGAAAGGACTAGCTGACCCAGAACCAGTAAATGCCGCCCTGGTCTATGCTATGGCTACCCCGATGGATTTCATTACCCACGTGCACAGACAGGCAAGAATTTCTCCTCTGCGCATGCGCCGACCCACTGGGAGTACCCCCATATTCTACAGCTTTTTTCATTGGGCAGGACATGGCCACGTACGCATGATGCCACTGACTGGGTGGGCACCTTTAGGTTGTACATAGTATCTGTACGACTTCATACTCATAATAATGGCCATGATCACAATGTTCCCGAGAGTGTTTGGTACTGTTAGAAAACAGGAAGATCCTCCTTCCTCAAGGTGACCATAGAACCGACGAACGCCATCCACCCTGAATGAGAAAGTCAAAAACTTAGCCATGCCATTGATCGGCTGGCTCCTGCTAGGACGCTGCTGTAGACTGTGCTTACGTTGACGACCCCTGATTGGCTGAGGGCACGCCTAAGACACTGATCATTCGCCAGAAAATAATGAGATGCAGGGCTGACTAGTATAAAAGCAGCCACCTCTGTGCTAAACAAAGCCGCGTCACCAAAGGTTTTACGCTAACAGTTCGACAATGGGTCCACTCAATGGTCCTTTGTTCCCACTTCACTCGCTTCGCTTGAGGATTTCACCGCGAAACTTTACGCACATTGACCGCTCGGTGTGAGATGACATCTATATAGCCACCATCGCACGACCTTTTTGTAAAGGCCGCTAATAAAAGTGGCAACCTAATAGCCCAAATTTTTCTGCCTTCTGAAGACTCCGCCACTCCTTGTGTTGCTCAAGAGCCTTGTGTACGGAAATTCCATGCCTTCTCCAGATATGGAAGAAGAGTGGAAGCTGCTTCTAGAGTGTCAGAACCTGCCTATGTTGTCTTCTGACATCACTTGTGACCGTCGAAAACACAGTCTCCTGGCATTGGCCAGTTGCGGAAGAACTGTAAAGCTATGCTCGGTACCAGTCTCTGACCAAGTTCCACTTTGTGCCGCTCCATATCTCCGCTTCCAGAAGGACTCCGTGATAGAACATATCGCGAAAACTGACTTCTGCCATTGGCGGTTCAGTGCCCGTTCTCTCCACGAGGATCCGCCCAGACGTTCTCCTTTCAAAAAGTTCCGCCTACCCGGCATTGTGATCTCTGGCCGCTGAGGACTAATTCAATACATGATGTTGTGCCATAGGAATATACCTACCAAGGCTGGTTCAAAGCCAACAACATCCACATTAGCAAAACCTAGACCTGGCATTCATGAGATTGTGTGACAGTTAACCTTTAGCGTTCTAATGAGATTTGAAAAACTGTACCATAAATCTTAAATGTATCCACTAATCTAGTTTTCTGTTCTTTACATGTTCTTAGATATACCGCCTTAAGCATTCGCCTTCTTTCGCTTGTGTAGCAGCCTTTTCTTTTTGCTTAGGAAATTCTAAAAAGAGATTTCCCGTCTTAGCCGTCACTTTCGGATGACAATCTTGTGCTCGGCATTGAACCCCCACCTTAGTACACCTGACACCATTTTGGAACCCGATAGTGAATTTACACAGATCACGAGATTACCCGTCCGAGAGAAATAATCAGTCTTCGCAACCCCAACCACATTCCCTACATCCACCTGCACCTTTACCTTGGAAGCTCGACAGATTTGCGGCCAAATTTTCGAAACCGACTTCAATTCAATTCAGTTCAAACGTTTGTTCTTTTATAGTAGCATTTCACATTTGTATTACAAAGGACAGGTAGTCCAACAAAGGCAAAGCCTATGTGGTGATGGTCCCCTAACATATATTAGACAGAGACATTACAACATTAAATTACTGTGCATTTTACAAATAACAACATTACAACACTACACGTAATGCACACAAAAACATAATTATGTTGCTAGTAGGTAATTATAATAATATAAGCACCCTCAGTACATATGCATTATTTTAAATTTTTTAACATTTAGCGCTAGAAGATCTGTGGTTTTAAGTTGCTAGAGGTAATGGAGAGAGGGTTGTGGTGGGGTGGGGTGGGGGGATGGGCATTCATCGAGCTTAAAGATAGTAATCCAGTCTGTGATGTATTATTATTATTATTATTATTATTATTATTATTATTATTATTATTATCATTATTATTATTATTATTATAGATACTAATATAGTCTATGATGAGCCATAATGTATGATGAGCTATGGTGGTAGTGATGATCTTCCTAAAATTAATGAGATTGGTAACTCCATCAGATTTCCACAGCCATACTTCCCCCTCATGTGTTCTTCTAAAGTGATCTACCTATAGGTGATTAACCCTTTCCCTCATGAGTATCCAATTTATGAAAACTGTTGAATATTTTGAAATTACTCCGACTGGAAGCTGACAGACGAACAATACAAACATTAAATTACATGTTTTGAAGGATCCAACTATTGCACATTACAAATATAAATATATAAATAATAGATGACTTTGGTTCCTATAAAAATACACAGACATACATCCTTCCATTTACATCCACAGCTAACAATATGATTCCAGTCAGAACAAATTCAAAACACCCAACAGAACTAGATGTGTATCATAAGCAATGAATTTTGTCAAGGACTCATCAGCAAAAGGGTTAGTAGGCTTCTATAATAATTGTCTTGAGGTTCTTTTTGTATGATTTTTTGGTGATAATCTGTGTGCGGTTGTCTGTTTCTGTGTTGTTCCATAGGTGTATTGTTTTTGTTGATGGATTTTGTCTGGAGGCTTCTGTATGGCAGAAGGTTGTATGCAGATTTTTTCGTGATTGTGTTTTGTGTGAATGTATGTCTTCATTATTCTTGAAGAGGTTTAATAATGGGATTGGTAGATTATTGTTATAGAAGTCTCTGAGGACGGAGTATAGTTGGAGCTTTCCTATATCTTCAAGCTTCAATAGTTTTTCTGTTTTAAAAACATTTTGACTATCATCCGCCTGGAGAATTCTGCCGACCGGAAGACATTGACTCCTCCCATCCTCTGCTGCCTCATCTACAGGACCTGTAATCCTGTGCTATGGAAGGATTAAACACCGAACAAAGTTACCAAGTATATGTGATGTTGTGCGAACACCTCCAGTGGTGAATTGGACCTAGCAGAAAGCCATCTAGTATGATATAACATTGATAATGGAGACTACCGCCCTGTGAAGGAACCCGTCCGCTGCCTCCCCATCCATAAAGAGCAGGAAGCGCACCAACAAATAACAGAGATGCTGCAATCCAGCATTATAGAACTATCCACCTCGCTGTGGGCCAATTCCATCATCTTAGCCAGTAACAAGGATTGTAATTTCTGCTATTGTATTGACTATAGATGCCTAAACGACTGCAGCGTCAAGGGTGCCTACCCTCTTCCACGCATAGCCCATGCCCTCGTTTCTCTCGCCAGTGCCACCTGGTTCAGTACGCTGGACATGGCCAGCAGATACTGGCATGTAGAAATGGATGATCGCGACAAAGAAGACAGCTTTTGTCTGCCATGACAGCCTTTTCCTATTAGAAAAATGCCATACGGCCTCTGCAACGCTCCTGAAACTTCCAAGTGCCTAATGGAATGCGTACTCTGTAAATTACAGTTGAAGACTTTCTGTGTTATCTTATTGGACCCACATCACCACAGGGAGATATAAATCCTTCTATCGAAAGAAAGTAGTCCCTTCTTACGGACAAGGAATTAGAAAATACCCTCACCACCCGCCATTAGAAGGAAACTAAAATTACGCTCACCCCCCCCCCCCCCCCCCCCCATCTTTACGTCACGCTTCAATACAAACTCCCGCTTATCTAGGCTGGATTAGTCTGAAATAAGTAATTCAAACTTTGGTAAGGCATCCTACCGAAATCTTAATTACGGATTATTTCGCCATAAACTACATATATAAGCAAAAGTACCATTTTTATCAGCCTCTTACAATCTGAACAATTCCATCAAATATATAATATATAACGCTCAGATCATCAACTTACTCGTACCGGATGTGCTCCAAAGAATTTACTAGATCGAATGACCTACAGCCCCATATTGAACAACTACAAGGGCGCCTTTCTTGCAAGGCTGTTTTCATCCACGTAACACAGGGCCATCGTCATGCAAAACACCTTGGCCACCATATCCAGGACATCACGCTTAATCCAGGGGAGTGAGAATTATCTGTCGCCTCTCAGCAACTTGCTGTCCGCCTGGCTGTCACATTTCCTCTGCCCGC
>CM067371.1:440500-509500 GCA_034401795.1 Chaetoderma sp. LZ-2023a
CTGTATAGTATAGATCACTTTTGTAGTTTCATTGAGATCGGATGAGCAATTGCTGAAAAATAAGTTAATTTAAAAACCTTAACCAAAACTACACTTGCAAAATACATTAAAAAAGCTCAAGTCCAAAACTGTGAAAAAATTAGTTAAAATGCCCCCAAATTAAATCTATTGTTATGTAGATCACATCCCTGTATAGTATAGATACATCTGTAAAGTTTCATTGAGCTCAGATAAGCCAGTGTTGAAAAATAAGTCGATTAAAAAACCTTAACCAAAACTGCACAAATGACGGCCGCCGCCAACGCCGCCGCCGCCAATGCCACCAACGTTGCCGCCGACGGAATTAGTGATCTCTATGTCTCGCTTTCTGCTTCACAGGCAAGACAATAATCTAGGATGACATCATAATCAATTATGTCATGACGTAAATAAGTTCATCACAAATGCTTAATTGATGATGGATTAAGCATCGCTGTATGAATTGTGACTTTATTATTTAATTAACAAGCTGTTGAATATTTTGCAACTAATTTGACTGGGCGCTGTTGTGACCATAACAGCAGCCAGCCAAATAACTTGCAAAATATTCAACATTTTTTGGAGAAAAGAACAGCCCTTAATCACCTGAGCCCAGTGGGCACATTAAATGATACATTATCATACAGGAACCACATAGTAGCTACCAGAATAAGATTTTTATGCTCGTTTACATACCCCCTTAAGCCTATTCCATCATCATGCATGCCCGTAACCAGGTTACTGGTAGGGATCACCCCAGCATAAGCCCTGATAGAGACTGGCACCAGTCTGTACTCACTCCTTGCATGCGCAATAGATCCCAACTAGGAAACAGGTTCACTGTTCAAATATTCTGCAAGCAGAACAGTTGACCTGCTATCCAGTCCAAGTTTTTATAGCTTTGCGCTGAAGTTCAGCTCCATATTTGATTGATACTGATACAGGAATCATGCCTACAATGAAATCTATTCTCCCTAAGATATGTTTATTGTATACTTAGTGGTGTTTTGAGGTTTTTAACTCTGGTTCATGAGTTACCAGTTTTCGTGTCAGTACCCCTGTTTTCGAGGTATTCTATAAACCTAACATAACATAACTATCATCATCAATACAAATGCTTTAAAAACCTTTATTACTCACTTATCTAATCCCAAGTTTAGTGTCTTCATAAAAATATTCAAACGAAACCTTGGAAATCCTTTGGTCTTCAGTGTCATTTCAAATACGTTTTTTCCCGCCTTTTGTATAGAGGCTTTGTATATTTTATCTGATCTCCTAACTAGAGAATTCTAGTATTCCTTGGAGCTGTTGCTTCATTCTCCTATTTATTTTAATTTTAGGAGTCAGTGTTTGAAGTGTACCTCTTGTACTCCACAAAAAATGTGTGGGATATGTAAGGGCTGGCCGTTGGTTATTTCAAAAGCCTTTTTCAAAGATTTTATGACCAAGCCCGTTTTACCTTCCGATCGCTCCCCCTCTGTTGCTGATAAATTTAAGTCTGTCTCTTTTGCGAGTGCCACTGTTTCATCTGCGCCAGCAACGGAGGGGGGAATCTTCCTCTTCGAATTCTGATGCCATTATTGCGTTATTTGCTCTGTTCGAGTCCTTCACGAATGTGCTTACCAAATCTCTTGATGAGCGAATATCCTCTGCCATTCGTGCTTCGAAAGAGGATTCGTCTGGTTCAGATGAGTCATAAGTCTTGCGGGCATTCTCGCAAATGGGGCAAACCAACGTCCTTCACATCTAGGCAGGAATTGCATTCCCCGACGTCGAAGCCTACAGATTCTAAGAAAAAGTCTGTTAAAACTACTTCCGGTAAGTCTCAGACTAAAGACCACATAAGCCTTGAGGGGGGGGGGGGGGGGGGGGCGGCATTACCCTCATGCAGTGGCGTCAGTGACGGAAGTTAGCGATCATTCTTCCCATGCAAAGGTTCATTTTTCAGTTATCCCGATTGCTAGTAATGTTAAGAGATCTCCAATCTCTATATCCGCTTCCGTTATTGCTCCTGGCTTGCCCAGGCAAGCGGGTTCTAAATCCGGTATTGCTGCTGGTTTGACCGATCGTCCGGATATGAGCTCTGTGATTGTTTCTGGCTTGGCTGAACATCCGGGGGTCTCATGATCATATGATTTTTTCGTCTTCCGTTTCCGGTAACGGCTCATCCAGTTCCAGTTTTGCTTTTCCGGGTCTGCTAGATCGGGTCAAGCATCCGTCTGCCATTTCCGATTCCGGTTTTTCTGCTTCCGTTTCCGGTAGTAGTGTATCTACTTCTGGCCTGAGAGGTGCTTTTCCAGGTCTGTTAGATCCGGCTAAACATCCGACTTCCATTTCCGGTTTGGCAGTTTCCGCTTCCGGTAGTATTGCTTCCGCTTCCGGTTTAAGAGGTGCTTTTCCGGGTCAGTTAGATCTGGCTAAACATCCTACTTCCGTTCCGGTTTATCAGTATCTACTGGTACACCTTCTAGGAGTTATTTTCGCACATCTGGTTATGAGTTGCCTAATCGTTCAGATTCTTCATCTAATAGATTGCTTTTTTCGAATGCGCCTTTGGTTTCTCAGGATTTGATTTTGGACAATAATAATAATTTTGTTAGTTCTGATTCCAATCATTTTCCCGTTTTTCCAGATCAGGTTTTAACTAGTCAGGATTTTGATCATTCTTCGTCTCTTGCTCAGTCTATTTCTGTGGTCTCTTCTCCTCCTTCCTTTCATGATGTGTTACCTCAGGCTCCCTTATCTGTTTCTGGTCCTTGTTCTTCTTCATCAGTTAAGGAAGATAGTTTTCTTCCTCCATCTTCCTCCTCTTCGGTTTCCATTTTGTCTGCTAGAGATTTTTCCTCTGGTCATGTTTCCAAATCTTACTCTCTTTTTCAGTCTTCATCTATTCCTCCTCATCCAGGTTTTTCTCACCTTCCTTCTTTTGTTTATTCTAATCTTGGTTCTTCGAACCCTGTCTTCTCTTCCTCTTCCTCCTCTGTTCCTTCTAATTCTTCTCTTCCTCCTTTCTCGTCCTCCTCTTCTTCATCTTTTGATCATCTAGATCCTATTGTGTCTGTCTTTCTTTCTCCAGAACTAGAATTTCAAATTGTTGATTCCGGTTTAGACTTCTGTTTGTTTTCTGTAGTCCGTGATTCCTCGCTCAATCGTTCTTTTGTTTCAACTAGATTTTTTATTCTTTCCAGATTTTCTGCAAGTTGTTTAGATCCTATTCTTTATCCTCTAGTCAGAGAAATGATGTTGATTTCATTCCTTCGGATCAGGTTTCCTCGGTTTCAGAACCTTTGTCTGTCTCTGCTCCTCTTTATTCTAGAGGTTTACGTTCTCCTTCCTCTTCTAGGAATTATGATTCTTTAGCCCCTTCAAATTCCTACGGATGATTTTCTTAGAGTGGCCTCTGCTCAGTCTCTTAACGGTCCCACTTGGGAGGTTCTTTCATCAAATTTGAAAGATTCTGCAACGGTTGAGTCGTCTTCGGCCCTTTTTAGATGGGAATCTGTATGTAGGGCACAGATTAAATCAGCGAATTCTCGAGCTCTTCTTTCGGAAGTTGTTCTTAAAGCTCAGGAGAGGGGTGATCAGGTCCCTCCTGAGGTTTTTCGTTCTCTGGCCGACGTTTCTAGAGGCTCTTTGAACTCGGTTTGTAGATCGTTAGGCTTCATTATATCCAAGAGAAGATCTAGAAAGCTATCCGAAATTAACATTTTGAATAGTCTTAGGAGTAATCTTATTTCGGCTCCTCCCTTTGGCCAGGATTTGCTTGGTCAAGTTTCTTCTAATATTCTTCGGGTTGAATCTGACCGTCTTAGATCCGCTAAGGATCTTCGAGATCAGATTTCATTCTTGAAGCCTTCTGCGAAGAGAGACTCTTCCTCTGTTAAAAGTCCTAATTCCTCCCCCAAGAGGAAGAGTCTCAGGCCTGATGAGTTTGGCGCTTATCCGTCTAGGATAAATACCAACTCCAATCGTTCTTCTGGTTCTCAAGTCCTATCCACAGAGGATCGATTTGACTCCATTTCCTCACATCACCCTAGATCCCAAGTCCGGCAGGCCCCTCCTTCTCAGGCGAGAAGGGGCCAGCCAGTCTTATTCCCGTGGACCTAGATCTAGTTCGAGAGGTCGTTCCTTTAGAGGTTACCAGAGTAAAAGAGCTTGAAGGGATGGCCTCTGCCCAAGCCTTTGGATCCGTCGGTGCAATCCCTTTTTCCCAGCGTGCCAGTAGGAGGGTGCCTGTCTCTGTTCTGGGAGACTTGGCAGACCCTCGTTCAGGACTCCTGGCTTATAGATCAACTCCGCTGCGGTTATGCACCTTCCTGGATCTCACATCCTCCTCCTCTTTCCCTCCTTTCCAAGTGGACTCCGGTTCCTTCCAACCCGGAGAAGCCGAGTGCCTTAGAGGACGAGATGGAGTCGATGATCTTAAAGAAGGCCATAGAAGAGGTTCCCTTATGGAGAGTAGACCCGGGCTACTACTCAACTCTTTTCCTTGTCCCCAAGAAGACGGGTGGATGGCGTCTGATAATCAATCTGAAAAGGTTAAACATTCTCATCTTAACTCCAAAATTCAAGATGGAGACCATCTCTCAGATTATCGCCAGTCCGAGTCCAGGCATGTGGACCTCTTCCATAGATCTAAACGACGCCTACTTCCATGTTCTCATCCACCCTTCATTCAGAAAATTCATGAAATTCGCTTTCAAAGGTCGGGTATGGCAGTTTCGAACCATGCCCTTCGGCCTGACCACGGCCGCTTTCTTATTCACTCGTCTAGTGTCAGCCGTAGCAGGAATCTTACACCATCGTTCTATCCACCTTCACGTTTATATAGACGACTGGTTAGTAAAAGCAGTCTTCCTCAATTCTATTAGTAATAATTCCAGAGGTCTGCAGTCTGGCATGCAGCCTACGTTGGATATTAAATCTCGAAAAATCAATATTAGTTCCCTCGCAGCTTTTCACCAACCTAGGCATTTCATTCGATCTGGCTCTGGGTCTAGTTTTCCCTTCAGACCTAAGAGTAGAAGCCATATCTTAGAAGCGATGAAAATTCTGTCTTCCTCTTCCATGGTCAGAGCCAATATCTTTCTCAGAGTGATAGGCTTGCTGGTCAGCGTCAAGAGTATTATTCCTTGGGTGGCGCTGATGAGCAGACCGTTCCAAATGTACCTCATGTCCCTTTGGAAACAGTCGGTTCACTCCATTTACCATCAGATTCTAATCAGAGAACACCTTATTCCCCATCTAAATTTTTGGAAGGATCGTTCTCTGCTTCTGTTGGGTGTCCCTCTGGTCAAGTCCTCTCCACAGGCAATTATCTTCACAGACGCTTCCCAAGAGGGCTGGGGAGCGGTCTGGGATTCCCTGTCTGTTTCCGGCAAACATTCTGGAGTTGTAGGCTGTCAAGAAGGCTTTCCTCATGGTCGGATCGAGTGAAAGGCCTCAGTCTCGATTCGATCGGACAATTCGACGGTGGTCTCCTATATCAACAGACAAGGGGGAACGAGGTCATCCCTCCTTTGTCTGGAAGTGTGGAACCTCCTCTTGTGGTGCCGCAAGAATAAGATTTTTCTAGTGTCCTCTCATGTTCCAGGCAGTCTGAATTGTCTTGCGGACCAACTGTCTCGTCCCAACAAGTTCGCACACACAGAGTGGCAGTTAAAGAGGTCGGTTGCCAGAGCGATCTTCAATCTTATGGATCGTTCCCATGTAGATCTTTTTGTGACCTGTCTGAATGCCCAGATATCCTCTTTCAAGTCTCCTTTTCCGGACAATCAGGTGTTGGCTGTGGATGCCCTGTCTCAGTCCTGGACAGGAATGTTCGCTTATGCGTTTCCTCCAACAATCCTGATTCCTTTGGTCTTGAGGAAGGTCAGGAACAAGATCTGCGAAATTCTTCTGATAGCTCCCTTTTGGCCAAAGCAGATTTGGTTTGTAGATCTCCTCGATCTCCTGGTAGACTTCCCTCGTCTTCTTCCAGTCACCCCAGACCTTCTGTCTCAAGTGAGGGGCACATGTCTTCATCCAAACCCAGGAATCTTCAGTCTGTGTGTTCGGAGAATATCGAGTGTGCGATCCCCGAGATTAAATTTTCTGCAAGATCTGAGAAAATTATTGATTCTGCCAGGAGGGAGTCGACCCGCAGAGTTTACAACGGTCGACTTAAAATTTTTGGAGAATGGTGTGCAGACCATGGTTTCCTGCCCGATTCTGTTTCTATTGCCCAAGTGTTAGATTTTTGTATCTTATCTCTTTGACTCTTTACAGTTGTCTGCTAACACTGTCAGAGGTTAAAGATTTTCTTTGGCATCTTCGCTTCCATACTTGTATGCTGATGTCAAAGATACAAAGATTCCTAATGGTTTCATTAGAGGTTTAGGCAATATTCGTCCACCAATATCTAAACCTTTGCCTTCCTGGAATCTAGCTCTGGTTCTTCAGTTTTTGGCAGGATATCATTTTGAACCTATCTCTTCTATTAGCGTGAAACTTTTAACTTTAAACACTGTTTTTCTGGTTGCGTCTGCTTCCACTAGAAGACGATCCGAAATTCATGCTTTTTCCGCCGAGAAGGACAGGTTTATAGAATCTGTGGACAGTTTAGTATTATATCCTAGAAGGGATTTTTTTTATCAAAAACGCAATCTAACCGTTACCCAGCTAAACTGATTATTTTAAAATCTTTAATTTCCTTTTCACCATCTGACAGATTTTGGTGTCCTGTCAGAGCTTTAAAAGTTTACAAGCGTCATACTGATTTTAAGAGATCCGATCCGTCCCATTTCTGGGTTCCGTATGCGGAGGAGGTAGCCAGACCTGTCTCTAAGGCCTCTATTGCCAGATGGATTCGTGAGACCATCCGATTGCTTCTCCTGATCAAATTAATCTTTCTCACATTAAAGCTCATGATGTTAGAGGAATGGCTACCTCTTTTGCTCTTTTCGCTGGCTCTTCTTTAGATGAAGTAATGCAAGTCGCAGGATGGAAATCCGAGCCTACTTTTACTTCCTTTTATTTAAAAGATCAGGGTGCAGCGGCTTCCTTTTTTATATATAGAAATATCACGATTTTAACACAAAAGGCATTTACCAAGCACATCCCACCATTTTCGTTAAGATTGTGCGTCTGTGTGTAATGGTGAGTCTTTCTTTGGTTTTTATTTATTTCTTTATGTTTAAAGTTTTCTTTGTTTGATAATCACTGTGATTGATTAAGATGCACCATTATGTTATGTTATTAACATTTGGTTATATTTTGTTTGATTTTTATCCTGGCTTATGGATTCTCAAATCTTCTCACACCATGTGTTTAAAGTGGGGCACGGACCAAATCTACGGGTTTAGCAAGTAGTGATTGAACGGTCAAGATATTTTTGTGGTGTAATAACAACCCCCCAACAGACAACACCCCACCCCCCCCCCCTTTAGTGGATTGGTCTGTAGTTTTATTAACCACTATAAAAACATACTTACTGTTCAATCACTATGACCCGGTCTCAGCCACCCCGCAGGGGAATGATTTGAGAATCTATTCAGGATATACGGCACTTAAATTTAGAAACGTGAATCTGTTTCCTAGTTGGGATCTATTGCGCATGCGCGGGCATGCTTAGTGACAGGCTTCACCTAGGAGTACGTACAGACTGGTGCCAGTCTCTATCAGGGCTTATGCTGGGGGTGATCCCTACCAGTAACCTGGTTAAGGGTATGCATGATGATGGAATAGGCATAAGGGGGTATGTAAGCGAGCATAAAAATCCTATTCTGGTAGCTAAATGCAGATTAATGATTTAGCAAGTAGTGGTTGAATGGTAAGTATGTTTTTATAGTGGTTAATAAAACTACAGACCAACCCACTAAAGGGGGGTCTGTTGGGGGTTTTAACGATTAGCGAAAACATGTATTTTCCCCATAGGGCTCATTGCTTAAAAATGCCTTAATGAACCAGAGCTATGCCCCTTGTTTAAAAGTATGGCTCTTCATATTCATAGCTTGAATAAATGGTGTCTAAATGAACATATCTACCCAATTTATTTTTAATCCATCAATTCAATAAATGACGCAATGTGCCACAAACAAATTGTCCCCATAGGCTTCAAAATTTTAAACGCCTTAATGAACTGGAGTTATGGCCATTGTTTAAGGGCGTGGCCACTTAATATTCATAGAAGGAACATCTCTGCCAAATCTGGTTTTAATCAATTGATAAACAACGAAACATACCACAACATATTTTCCCTATAGGCTTCAATACTTTGAAACTATAGCAAGGGCCATAACTCTGCTATTTGTGGGCGTGGCCAATTCATCTTCATAGCTCCCATAGATATTGCTGAAAGGAACATATTTGCCAAATTTGGTTCTAATCCATCAACAAATGGCAAAGCATGCCACAATTGTTGACGGACGACAGACAGACAGACAAATCACGATTGTATTTATAAGTTAACCTAGGTGAGCTAAAAAAGAGGCCCAAGGGGCTTGTATTGCTCACCTGCAATTATTTCCCACTGGCACAAACAAACAAAATGATATGATCACTGGAAAAATTTAACAATCAAATTTCTGTGAAGAAGATTTAGTCAAGTTTTATTAAAATTGGCCTAGTCGTTAATAAGTTAGTCTTTTTATGATTTTCTCAGAAATTTGCAGGAAATACAAGATGTCTGCCAAAAACGCTATATTTTGCTTGATTCATGCATGGCGACATGGCCGCAGAACCATTTGGCAAATCAAGTTCCCCTGAACAAACTTGGTTCAGCTCTTCAGGTTTGCATCGATCCCCCAAGTGGTTTCGGGAGATTTTTAAAGGTTTCTAAAGTTGGCTAAAACGGATGAGGATGTATACCACCAACATATAGATTGGGATCACTAGTGAATAGTAGCAGCAGTGGGTCCCATGCGATGCCTGAAAATCTTGAACGGTTGCTAAATAGTAATTAGTTTTATGTTTTTGCACAAATCTACCCACACCCTTCCCATAATTCACACTTTGCAAGTCCCTGTAATACTAATTTTATCATGGATGAGAAACACTGCATTTGAATTAATTTGCAAACCCACATTTCTGTTTGAGAACACCAAGATTTCAGTCTGGTACCTCCAGACTTTAGGATGTGGGGTCCATGGAAATTCAAAATTTAGATGTCAAGAAAAACACTGCCTGACAAGAAAAACACTACCTGCACCCCAAGTAAGCATGTTTGATGCCTCTGAAGCTGTATACTGAAATTTGGCCATGCAAAAAATAATCAAATATAGGGATCGATGGCTTTCTGGGAGAAGAGGAATAGGGAAAATCCCCATTTTTCTTTCTACGATACTTCAAAATACTCATCATTGGAATACTTTCTGCATCCTTTTTTCCAAATGTTCTCTGCTCGGTAAATAGGATTTTAACACACACACACATACTTAACCTAATCGGGTCCTATACTAGCCGATACCCGGGTACTCGCAGTTCCACTACTACAGTACCTGGTTACTCGCTCTAATTTGATAACTATCCTTGTCGCCCTAGATGTGGCTCTAGATGTACAGTCAACCGCCAACCTTAAGGCATCCAGTGTTGCTAAAGACACTTCTGGAATAGGTACTCCTGTTCTGGTAGCATTTGCCATGCCTACAGTTAAACTGAAAGCATGTGTGAGTGCTGCCAGATTTGAGCAAATCCCCTTTTCGATCATGAGCAATTCGGATTCGGTCTGCGAATGTTGGCTAGGGATTAGACGCCGATATTGATGGCCCTGAGCGGGATGAGGCAGACAAAGTCCATCGTAATCATTGTCGCGTTGACATGGTGGACGAATATACCGCTCAAACACTTCACGAGGAAGACGGCACATCTAATGAACCACCTGGGGAATCTTCGGGTGCTTCCCAGTTTCAGCAAACTGGTAAGAGGCTGCCTTCATTACCACAACCACCTTATGGTGAATCGACATACCAGGCATTTCTGACTGAGGTGTCATCCTCCTTGCATCTGTTTGGCGCGGGACCAGACTACTGCTCCTGAAATATTCAAATTTTCAAAGGTTACATTCAGGTCCACCATATTGATCCAATCGAGCACTGTATACCAGTCCGCTTCTGCTGCGAACTGACCTGGCAGGAAACATGCTCCGTCAGGTAGAATCGGAATTGCCTCCCGCCCAGGAACGAGATTCGATATAACCTGGTCTGAAGATTGCGCCCCCAGATCTACCCGCGATCTGGATGCTATTAGAACTTGAGCCGGAGAGCTATTTGGTTGAACAGGGTTGTCCAGAAGGGCCTAGATGACCTGTAACGTTATTCCCGATAGATCGCGACCGGAGGCCAATGGTATGGCAACCAATGGCGCATTAACAATATTTGAAGTCCCATCACCTGGGCTGCACTGGTCTCTGGGTAGCCTCGACACCTGGACACAGCACATCCTGATTGCTGTCATCAACGTCCATCCATCCACGTGCCGACTGGCCGACGTCCTCATCACATTCATTTCCACCATATCATCAGAGTCAGACTTAGTGTTTGAATATTCTCCGAGCAGGCCGAACCGGCTAACCATAACTACATTCACCAAGTCTCTCGGAGGAGGAGCAACTGGATCTGGTACCTGCAGCCTGCGCGGAGGTCTCTGTTTCGACCTCTCTTGCTCCATAACCTCCACCTCATCTCTGCTAAATGCGCAAACTTGGACTGGCCATTGGAACCCTACATGCAGGAACCTCTTTTGCAACGGATGAAGACCGGGCAGAGAAGGGCGACCTAGGAGATGTTAATTTTGCTATCTGTTTCTCCATCTTCTCCCACATTGACGAAAACTGTTCTTGAAGGGATGAAGTCACTTGCTTTATCACCTTCTTCGCCACCGATTCCTCACTAATAATGGCTGAACGTTCCTTCGCACACGTCTTAACACACCCACTTTGGGCCTGACTGGTCGAAGCCGATGCCCCAGGCCCCTGAAATAATGCCCTATCTTGAACAACAAATCAATGGTGGTGGAGTCCCAATTGTCACAGCCAATACACCCGGTATCACTGTTGCAACAGGCGCTGGACATGGATGATTTCTAAAATCGATCCGCAACACCGAGTTGCAGGCCACACGTCAGATCTTGACACTAGAGCAACAAGTAATACCAGTATTAGCAAAGTTAACATTACCCTTTGATTGTACATAACACCATAATGGATTTGGGTGGCTCATCCAAAGCAACTTCAACTATAGAATGGTACATATATTTTTGTACAGATATCCATTTTATTTGTTTATTGATATGAAATCTACATACATGTATAGACAAACACACTAAAGGATTTTACGTTCATGTGTGTAATCTATTCTGCTAGGTCATACCAATAATCACATAAGAACTCAATAAATTATTGACTTCTAATTTATTAATTTATTTTTTTTATCTATTTTTATTTTATTTATTTATTATTATTTTTTTTAGAAATACCAAGATTCCCAATGATATCTATGCTTAAAATCCAGCCTACACCTCATGTGCATGCTTGAAGGCTGATGGTGAGCTAACCAATTCTCTCCAACCCATATAAAGACTAGAGAATGGCGCCATCTGAATACTCAACGAACAAAGACCACCAACCAACGACCACCAATGCTGAGAAAAATAGGACTATTGTGGTGGATTAATCCTGTGACTGGAGACCAACTTATAGTAAAACATGACACGTGTGTAAAAAATAATAAAATTTATATGAGAAATATTAAGGGGAAATAAGTCCCAACATGAAGCCTTGACCTCAAATTTCAAAAGATGAGATTTTTTTTGAAATATTTTGGATAACTAGACAAAACTCTTAAGATTGTACCCAAATCAGACAATCATTGAAAGGAATTAAAAAAAATTAAATGAAAAGATTTTCCAATCATTTGATTCCCACCCACCACCAAGAAAATTTTTGCCACCCTTTTCCAATCCTTTGATTCCCACCCACCAGCAAGAAATTTTTCTCCACCCTATAATAACTGTGGCTGGCAAAAACATGTAGCGGAATTTCGATAACCGCTAAACTTCACGGAAAAATAAAACAAAGCAAAACTTCCCACCCGGGATGAATGTAAACAAACATTCGCCATTTTGAATTATGAATGCTTGGAGTTACATTGATAGAAATTTGAAAACCACGAAAACAGGTTATAACAATTTCAATGTAAAATAACAGTGAAAATAAAAACGAAAACACCTGAGAAGCGGCTGTTCCATCATTTCGAAAAGGTTTTTTCAGCCATTTCGAGTAATATTCCAAGACTAACATGTGCAAGAACACAAAGAATTCTCCTAACACGAGCACGAGGTAAAACGTTTCGCGGTTTGGAAAAAAGTTATCAAATTAGAGTGGGTAACCGTGTACTGCAGCAGGGGAACTGTGAGTACTCGGGTACCGGCTAGGATAGGACCCAGCTAGGTTAGGTATGTGTGTGTTAAAATCTTATTTACCGAGCAGAGAACATTTGAAAAAAGGATGCAGATGGTATTCCGATGGTGAGGTGATAGTAGGAGAAAAAAGGTTTCATTAAGAATAAGCTTGTACGCACACATGCACGCACACACATACACATGCATTCATATCCATATCTCACCTGCATCTTTTTCCGTTCCAGGCCTGTCTTTCAACTCCTGAAACCTCGGGTCATCTTGAGTTTGGTTAAATGTCTTATTGTTCAAAATCATGCAAATTCCTGAAAGATTCATATAGCAAACATTGCAATGGAGGGACCCAAGTTGTCAATCAATTATCAACTATGTCATAATGAAGTATTATAGATGTCTGAAAATCAAAAAGTCTCTCTGTTGGGAGGGTATGATCATACCTATCGACTAGACGACCCAGAGGGTCTGGTCTTATGTTTTACTAATTACATATACCTATCTCCTTGCATTACTATTGCTCTTTCCTTATCTGAAGGGAAGTGTAGTAGGATGAATTTTTTACAGCCAATGTTTGCTGGGTATTGTGGTTACAGAGTGACTGAAGGCTTCTTCAGGTATCGCCATACTCTCTCTAATGATGAGATCCATAGTAATTCGCTTGAATGTTATATCTCAGAATGAGGCAAGAAGAGGGTTAATCCAATACCCAGTGCCACTGAGTAGGTCATTAAGCACAATGACAACCTCATTGGCTGCTAGCTATCACATGACCTTGTTGGTAGCAATCAAGACTTCATTCCTTTGACGAATCCAGTCATATAATCCAGATTTATGCAGATCCATGAAGAGGCAGATGATCCTATCACTACTCGACTCTGAATATCTGACTAAAGCTGAAATTAAAAATTAACCTAAATTCTCTACATTATATGACGGGATATTTCTTTCAGAAATACACAAATATGTTGAATTCTGACATATCTGGGTATAACATAAAGGCTGAAGACTATAATGAATATCTTTCCTGAATATGGCTATACTAATAAGATATGACCATTTAAATGAAGCCTCAAGGCGCACCCCCCCCCCCCCCCCCCTGTAATTAGTAAAACATAAGATCAGACCCTCTGGGTCGTCTGGTCATTGTTACTACATTACAACCTACCTCCTTGCATTACTATTGCTCAAATACAGATTTCAACATTGCACAAAGCCCGGAGAGGCAAATTTTTGCGCAAAATTGATGTAAAAAATAGAAAGAATGAATACGAAGTTAGTAATAACAAGTAGAGCAAGATACTACAAATGACAGTAATTACTCAGAATTACTTTCATAAGTAACCCTAATAGAAAGGGTACAGAAGAAAGGAGCAGCAAGGAGGACATTAAACAACCCCAAGAATACAAGAGAAGAGATGATCATGCAAGAATGAAATGAATAAAATAAAGTGTGATGAAAGAGATGATATGAGAGGTGAAATACACACATGAGAAAGAAGTAACGAACTCGCACTCGCCCCAAATAAAATTTCTTATATGAATGAAGATGATGAAGGAAGAGAAGATGATGATGAAGAAATATGAGTTATGGTCCCTCAAGCTACATTCTGAATATTTTTATAGAAGGAAGAAGGACCAGAATCTTTAAGATAGAAATTAATAAAAGTATTCTCTGATTTCCAGTTAGCAACTTGCATGATATCATCAAGAGAAGATCCATTAAAAAGGGCACAAGAGATGGCAAGCCCTCTAACTAACATCATGGGCCTTAACACCAACTAGAGAATTGTCCACGGGAGAAGCTAATTCATGGCAAATTTTAATAGTATCAACGATCCAACGAGAAATAGTGGTTAAAGAGGCAGGATGATCAACGCCTTCTGCAAACGTAACCGAAAGATATCTATCATCGGATCGTTTGCAAGCATAACGGAATTTGTAAATATTGAGAGCCCTAAGAGGGAACAAGAGAGTCATCTGGAGATAAAGCAGAAAGCTTATGAAACATGATGGGTTTACCTAAAAACTCAACTGAGTTCTGGACAGAAATTTTGACCTGGGATAGAGGATAATGCTAATACCCGTAACATGGAAACTATCCCAATCAGCAGATAAGGCATGAATTACCGAGAGATGACTAGCTGAAGCTACTGCTAATAAAAAGAGAGTGAGATGTTTTAAACAACCAGATCCTAAAGGATCAAAGAGTTTACCAGCTAGAACCTGAAGTACAAGGGATAGGTTCCAAGATGGAAGGGGTTTCTAAAGGGAGGATGAGAATTTCCCAAAACCCTAAAGAGATCGTGAAGTTACTGATCTTGAACTGATGGATTATGTAGACATGTGACAAAAGAGTCCAGTCAAAAACGAACAGCTTCTTCTGAAAAGGAAGAAAGTTTATGAATTATAATTGGGTTTACCCAAGAATTTGACTGACTGAGCTCTGGACAGAAATTCTGCCCTGGGATAAAGAATAATGATATTACCCGTAATTTGAAATCTATCCAATTCAGCAGAAAGAGCATGAATTTCAGAGCGATGGCTAGCTAATGCTACTGCTAATAAAATACTACTTCGAGGGTAAGATGTTTTAAACAAACAGAACCTAAGGGTTCAAAATGTTTCCCAGCAGGAACCTGTAATACAAGCAATAGGTTCCAGGTAGGAAGAGGTTTCTTAAAAGATGGATGTGAATTACCCATACCTTTAATGAGGTCGTGAAAATGTATTTTTTTGTACTTGGACAGAAGGGTCAAGAAGACATTTGACAAAGGAGTTCAAACCAAATCGATAGGATCTGACAGTGTTAACTGAGAGCTTTTTCTGATAGAAAAGGAAAACAAGAAAATCTGTGACATCAGAGTCACAGAGGCCTCAGACGGCAGGATAGAACGGTCTGAACCCCAATAAAAAACAAATCTCAAATCAAGCCGTATAAATGTTTCAAGTGGAAGTTCTGAGGGATTTCTCCAAAAGTTCCTGAGATCTGACTGAAAAGATTGACAAAGTAATGGGCAACTCGACAACTTCCAAACTGAAAGGTGAAGGATTTCTGGATTCTGATGGAGAATTCTGCCTCTGTTCTGGGACAATAGATTGTGGGAGACAGGAAGTAACAGAGGGAGATCTACAAGAAGGTCCAGGAGATCCGGAAACCAGGATTATCTCAGCCAAAATGGAGCTATTAACAGGACCACACAAGAATGTTACCTTATCTTTCAGAGTACCAGAGGAATGAGAATCGTAGGGGAAAAGCATAAGCGAACATGTTGTCCCACGACTAAGTTAAAGCGTCTACTGAAAGAGCCATGACTTCCGGAAAGGGAGATATGAAGGTGGATATCTTTCTGTTCTTGCCAGAAGCAAACAAGTCTATGAGGGGAAGACATAATTGGAGAAAAATTGACTGGGCTACAGCCTCGATCAACTCATATTCCGTATCTGGACTCCTAAAAGGACGAGATAACCGATCGGCCAGAAAATTCAATTTGCCTGGGACATGGAATCCTCGAAGGGAAAGCTGCGGGACTTGCACCAGTGAAGAACGATCAGTGACTCTCGACAGAGCGAGATCGACCTGAACCCCCTCCCCACCTCCCTGATGATTGAAGAATGAGACTACTGTAAAATTGTCTGATCGGATAAAGATTGAAAGACCGAGAATCAGGGGTTCCCAATGAACTAGGGTATGGAAAATCGCCCACAGTTCTAAAAGGTTGACATGATAGAAAGATTCTGTGAAGGACCAGGATCCTGAAATCTTCTTAGAATCCGAGGGGGAGCCCCATCCTTGCAGGGATGTATCTGTGAAAAAGATGACCTGAGGAGATGATGGATGAAGAGGGACCCCTCATAACAAGGATTGATTGTCTTTCCAAAACCGGAAATGGTTCAGGAGTTGAAATTTGATGAGAATCCAATGATCCAGAAATCTAGACTGATTCCAGTGGGTCATAAGATTGAACTGGAAGGGTCTTCTCATCAGAGGAGCCCAAGAAATCACTTTCTCTACCTAAACCATGAGGCCTATGCATCTGAGGAAAGATCTGGCCAAAGCTAACTGGCCTACCTTGAGAGGTTGAATTGTGGATACCATTATCTGCACATTGGGGAGGGAGGGAAATAACTTCCCCAGAGAGGTCGAAAGTCACCTCCAGGTGGGTAAAAACACAGACCAGAGGAACCTTTCCATAATATGATATCATGTATAAAAAAGCAATCTTTGCAACCAGTAAGACAAAATATGGAAAGACCACCCATTAAGGATGCTTATAAATCGATCCTGATTACAAAATGAAATGTGCACATCAATTATACACATAACACATTAAAAATAAATTAAGAAGACCTAATAACGAAAGGCGACAAGAAGCCTACCAACGGAAGATATACTAGTATGATACCTAATATCTGAATAAAGAAAGCTATAAATGAAGAATAAAGGCTAAAAAGCCTCAATATTCCAATTAGGGCCAGACTGATAACAGCTAGGATGTTGATAGTTAAGATATTTCTTGAGTTATCTCAGTATTATCCCACTGTTCATGAGTCTATTTAAATAATTTACATTTACAATGAGATCAGATAAGAGTTCCAAGCATCGATTTATACTATTGGAAAGTAATGTTTCCTGAAATCGAGTGAAAGGCGATGTTTCTTAGTTATAAAAGCTATATCCTTATTCTTACCCCTTCCTGAGAGAGGTAACTTGTGTTTATTTCTGCTATTCAATCTCTACCACTATCTTCGTATGGAGAAATAAGCACCATAGAAGTATTGCCTTACTTATTAAAAGTTGTAGACATTGAAACATTATAGATAAATTTATTTATAGTGTTTTAACCAGATTTAGTGGCAAATAGAAATCCCATAGTAAACCTATGGGAGGGGTGAGAGTCCAGCTATAGCTAGATAGAATTAGCTAAAATAAGAACTGATCTATGTTTAGGATCCATATAATATCCAAAAGAAAAACACCATGTAAACATAAAGGGAACGAAATATATACTGGGCGAATTGTCAATGACCTATATAACAAGAGCCATCAAAGACGGCATATCCACCCCCCCCCCCCACCCGGCCCGGATCCAAACATTTCAGATAAACATACATCGTAGCTAAAATGTAGTTGTGTTGACATCTTGAAATGATTGCCAGAGATGGATGGACTGACAGACTGACACACATACATTCTATACAGACGCATGGATGTACAGGCATATGGATAGCACATGCACATCTTCAAGTGGTAATGAGAATCCTTGCTAAATTGTAGGAGTTGTGTTGACAAGAAATGATTGGTACTGCAGTTTATGTATCGGTTTAAAGGTATTTAAAGGGAGATAATGCTGTAATGAATAATTTTCTGGCCACAAAAAAAGCACATGCACATCTTCAGATGGTAATGACTAGATTTACCATGTTTCAAAAGAATTGTAACTAAACTGTAGGAGTTGCATTGACAAGGATGGACCGACAGACGAATATACATTTTGGACAGATGGATGGATGTACAAGTATACGGACAGCACATGCATATCTTCATGTCGTAATGATAACACTTACCAAGTTTCAAAAGAATCGCAGCTAAAATGTAGGAAGACTTGCGTTGACAATTGATTGGCAATGCAGTTTATGTATCGGCTTTAAGATATTTTGGGCACGAAAAAAAGCACATGCACATCTGCACATGATACTGATCATGTGGACAAAATTTAAAGTTAATCCATTGAGACCTCTATGAGTGGTGTTGACAAGAAATGATTGTCAGAGATGGATGGACTGACAGACGGACATACATACATTTTGGACAGACGGATGGATGTACAGGCATACGTATAACACATGATACTGATAATGTGCACAAAATTTTAAGTTAATCCACTGAGACCTCTAGGAGGAGTTGCGTTGACAAGAAATGATGGTCAGAGATGGATGGACTGACAGACAGACATACATACATTTTGGACAGACAGATGGACATACAGGTATACGGATAGCACATGCACACCTTCACGTGGTAATGATAACACATACCAATTTTCAAAAGAATCAGAGTTAAACTGTAGGAGGAGTTGCGTTGACAAGAAATGATTGGCAATGCAGTTTATGTATCGGCTTTAAGATACTTAAAGAGGGATAATTCTGTAATGAACAATCTTCGGTTGCGAAAAAAGCACATGCACATCGACACATGATACTGATAATGTCGACGAAATTTTAAGTTAATCCATTGAGACCTCTAGGAGAAGTTGCGCTGACAAGAAATTATTGGCAATGCAGTTTACGTATCGGCTTTAAGATATATAAAGAGGGATAACTCTGTAACGAACAATTTGTCGGCCACGAAAAAAGCACATGCACATCCGTACATGATACTGATGTGGACGAAATTTTAAGTTGCATTGACAAGACGGGGACAGACGGACGGAGAGACAGAGAGGCTGATTGCTATATCCCCCCCAACCCCCCCTCCCCCCCCGCCCTTCCAGACCAGGGGGGGGGGGGTAAAAATGACAGGAACGATGATGACAATCTGACAGCTACTGGAAGTAGATAAGGGGGGAATGAAAAGGATAAATTTTGAGCCCAAAATCACCAATCCCGCACTGGTGGGAAAGAACATGACTCTAAATAAAATGTTTTGGCCAAAAATACTAAAATAGCCTTGAAAAAAGGGTAAATAGAAGAGAAAAAAGAGATAATGTCACCGAGATGAAATGAGACTAGGACGAATAGACTGCCGAACTAGGAGTGTTGACGATAAACTGACAGCCACTGAAGAACAGCGAAATATGGCAAAGAAATTTATATTAAAGAAAATCACAAAATACCATGAGAGCAAGAATAATCTGACTTTTAGGAAATGACTATTTTAAAAGAAAAGGGTGATAAATAGGGAAAAAAATAACAAAATATTCACAATAAATATAGAATGACATGTAAATTCTCCTGAAGTTAAGAAAGTATGTCAACCTGCCAACATAGAAGGGAGGAGGTGCATTATACAAAATGAATTTTAGAGAAAATGATGGAAGATGATGAAGAATTTTGCGAGGCACGCAGCTCCGGAGCCCGACAGCCCCGGGACCGGGGGAAAAAATCAAAATAGAATCACAAAGATACTGACCAATATTAGTTGAAAAAAATCAGATTGAATCTGACAAGCCAAAAAGCCCAATCCCGCCCCGGACCTAATAAGGAGCCAAAATGAAGAAACCATAGGACTGACTAGAGAGGTGTGGACTCGGACCCCGGAAAAGACCCAGGGCTGGGGCTGGCAAGAACTCAAAACCCGAAGTCTCCCCAACGGCCGGACCTGGACAAAAGTCCGGGTCCGGCCCCATAGATAAGATCGGGACCCAAAGCCGCCCAACATCCAGAATGACCTGCCCCGCCCCAGGCCGCAGCAGGAGCCAGGTCGGGAAAATTGGAACCTGACCAGGGAGGTGTGGACCCGGACCTGGAAAAAGACCTGGGGCCGGAGCCGGCCCTTATAACATAAGATGACGAAACTGGCTTGGTAGGTGGTGAGAACCTGGGCCGACTTAAGACCCACTCAGGCGCAGGCTGTGGACTGTTGAATGGTGAAATACAGGACCAACTTACGACCCACTCAGGTCCGAGAGAGGATAAACCGAACTCAGGCCACAATGTATCCTTGAATGGTATGACTGGCTTATGAACAGGTGGCGAACGAGGCAAAACACGAGTCTTTCACTCTTATTCTTCCCATTTTTTGTGGCACCTCTGATACAAGAGACCCAAGGGGCCTGTGTCACTCACCTGGAGCACCATCAATTTTTGTCAAAATTGTTGGTGGGTGGTTTAGCAGTCTTTTAAATGAGTTTGTGGACATTTTTGCAAGTGCAGGGCCTCAAAACACACTGCATTTTGATTGCCCCACAGCGCCCATGTTTTTTTGATGGATCAACTTCCCTTGAACAAATTTGAATGGCCCAAATTTCGGCCTGATCCCTTCAGCGGTTCTGGAGGAGTCATTTTCATGAAAGCCAGGTCATCCAAGATGGTCGCCGAACCATTTGGTCAATCAAGTTCTCTTGAGCAAACTTGGCTTACCTCTTGGCCTAGATGAAGATTCCCCAAGTAGTTTCGGAGAAGGTTTTTAAAGACATTTCCAGAAATATGCCGAAATCCAAAATGTCCGCTGGGCAAATTGGCCGATCGGGTTCATTTGAACAAACTTGGATCCTTATGCCCTAAGGATGCTTCCTGCCAAATACAATTGAAATCGGCCTGGAAGTTCTCAAGAAGACATTTTAAATTTCCCATTGCTTTAGCATGGGAGCTTTTGACAAGAAAATTATCCAAGATGGCCAACCAAACCATTTATCCGACCATTTCAAAAATTTCAAATTTTATCTCAGAATACCCAAAAACATATATAGAACCAATTTTGGCATCAAAATCCAGCAAATAAAAAAATCCAATATGTCCACCAAACACACTACATTTTGATTGGCCAATGGCGGCCATGTTTTTTTACGAATCAACTTCTCTTGAACAAACATTAATTGCCCGTAGTTGCTAATTATATATCACAAATTTCGGCCTGATCGCTTCAGGGGTTCTGGGGAAGAGGTCGTTTTTGTGAAAACTTGGTCATCCAAGATGGCCACTGAACCATTTGGTCAATCAAGTTCCCTTGAACAAACTTGATTCAGCGCTTACCATAGATCATATTTTGTGAGTTTTGAATCGATCCCTTAAATGTTTTGGGAGGAGAAGATTTTTAAAGACATTTCTAAAAATTGGCTGAAATCCAACATGGCCACCGGCCAAATTGGCCGATTGGCTTCGTTTGAAAAAAATGAAATCTCTATGCCAAAAGGATGCTTCCTGCAAAATATAATTCAAATCGGCCAAGAAGTTCTCGAAAAGATATTTTAAATTTCCCATTGCATTAGTATGGGAGCTTTTGGCAGGAAAATGATCAAAGATGGCTGCCAAACCGTTTATCCGACAGTTTCAAAAATTGCAAATTTGAGATCAGAATACCCAAAAACCTATATAAAACGAATTCCGGCCTCAAAATCCATCAAATAAAAAAATCAAATATGGCCGCCAAACAAGCTATATTTTGATTGGCCCACGGCAGCCATGTTTTTTGACGGATCAACTTCTCTTGAAGAAACTTTACTGGCCCTTAGTCCCTAATCATACCTGCCAAATTTCGGCCTGATCCCTTCAGCGGTTCTGGAGAAGTCGTTTTCGCTAAAACTAGGTCAACCAAGATGTCCGCCAAACCATCTGACCAATCAAGTTCTCTTGAACAAACTTGGTTCAGCTCATGCCCTAGATCATACTTCATGAGGTTTGCATCAATCCCCCAAGGGGTTTCGGAGAAGATTTTTAAAGACATTTCTAAAAATCGGCCGAAATCCAAGATGCCCACCGTCTCAATTGGCCGATCAGCTTCGTTTGAACAAACTTGAATCTCTATGCCCTAAGGATGCTTCCTGCCAAATATAATTGAAATTGGCGCAGCGGTTCTTGAGAAGTCATCGTTTAAAGGAAAAGTTGACAGACGGACGGACGGACGGATGACAGACACACGATGGACGGTCACCACGGCATAAGCTCACTTGGCCTTTCAGGCCAGGTGAGCTAACAATGTAAATCAGTGAGTTGTAATTTTTAGATTTAGAAAATAGGCGCTTCTTGGGAACAGACAGCTCAAATGCTTCACAATCACTACGTCGAGAGATGAAGCATTGGTAACTGACTGGTCCCGGATAATCTTATTGATACTACTGTCAATAGACGAGTCAATAGTGTGATTAGAATTTCATAGCACCAGATGTAAATAAATCAGTTTTAATGGCGACTATCACATCTAATCGCGAATTCCGGAAACACATTACACACAGGATTAAAATGCTAAATTAGACAGATATGTAATTGAAATCACCTGATAACTCGGTCCCGGTCCTTCCTCCGGCGATTTAGATTGAGAAGACATAGTTATCCAGATGAAAATTCAACCAAACGAGTGAAGAAACAGCAAGAAACTTTAGAATATGAAAATTTGCATGTGTCTCTTTTGCCATTAAATTGGAAAAGAGGAAGTGCTAGTCTGCGCATGTGCGAGGTTGGGGCTGGCATCCGCCGGACTGTCATCTGACTACTTGCCAATTACGGGCACCTAACTTTAAATTTGAGTGTTTATTGAGTGAAAGTCGATATTTGGGAATATCAAAGAGTGTTAGGGAGGTCAGTATACTCTTGAAGTGAAAATTACATTACCATGTATTATTGTTTAGCCATTGCTGTATAGTTTGCTCTATTTAACGATGGCAATGCAGCTTTAACAGATTTGGTGACCAGTTCATTGTCAGCGTCGGTTGGAGCAGTGGTCAGTCACGTTAACTGTTTTATGACTCCCTACTTATTGTAAATCTCTGTCCTGTTTGTTGTCTGTCGTACGTGTGTGCATGCGTGCGTGCATGCGTGCGTGCGTGTGTGTGTGTGCCATTACATTGGAAGGGTTAATCCGTTTTGTGTTTAGGGCTGTGAAAGTGAGTGCGTTTGGACTCATTGCGTGTCAACCTGCACAATGTTGTTTTTCTACACAATTGACCTCAGACGTTAATCGGTTTACACCTTTTTCAAGTACTAATATCATCGATAAAGTTTTACTTATGTATCATCTTATATAATCAAGTTTTCATCGTCCTGAGAAGTTTTTGATAAACATAATTATGCTTATCGATTTATTATAGGTATATATGTTTTGTATAGTTTTCAAATGTGGTCATTTCGCAATCAGTTGTTTCGTCCATCCAGCCATCCGTTTGTCCATAATTTTCTGTCAGACGATTGTCTATCTTAAATAGACGAATGTCTTGTCCATGGGTTTACCGTCTGTCCATCTGTCCATTATTATTCTTATACAACATTTGAACTGAAATTGTTTTACGTTATTAGGTACTGCTGCCACATTTTTAAAGTGTCTGTTTATGTATATTTGCAGCCCACCATCAGATATGGTTGATACATCTTCACGACAACACCATTACTACTACATCAACTTTCGGCTAAGTTAAGTTTATTCATGAGAAATAACATTGGGGAATATGGATCAATTGCATTGAAGGAAAATGCCAAATAATGTCTTATAACAAAGTTTACGATGGACTTGATGTGAAGTGATGCAGATTTTCTAAATCTACTGGTGGTCAATCAGTGTGTGCGTGCGTGCATGCATATGCATGTGCATGTGTGCATGGTGGTAGTGGCTATGATACTATTAATACTATTCACCTCTAGGAGAAGCATCCATTTTATATGCAGGCATATCAACTTCCTCATTGTCACGTTTCTTCAGAAGAGCATTTTCAGTAATGCTTTCATTTTTAGATGGCATTGTGACAGTATCTCCTTGAAAAAAACGTATAATGAAACCATGAGTCATTATTACGAAAGCCAAGAAGGCTTATTCGAAATTTGAAATTCAAAACTCGACCTCAAAATTCAAAACTCAATTTCGAAATTCAAAACTCAACTTCAAAATTTAAATCTTAAATCAACCAATTATAAACAATCCTATATATACACAAGAGTTCCGCAAACGGCACATATTACCCCGTCATGATGACAAACCAATAAATGAGAGCTATCAGAAAATATTTATCTCTTCCTCAGACCCAGACCCAGACCAGTCATCCTTATGAAGTGTCAAAGCGATCTGTTAAATGGTCAAGGAGGTATCGTCCGGAAATCAACTTTCAAGATGGTCACCGGACTGGCGGCCATATTGGATTTTGGATTATTGTAAATTTCGATAAGTTTCTTCACCAAACATATTCCACCCACCCTATGAAGTGTTCCGATAAATGGTAACAGAGATATTATCCAGAAACCAACTTTCAAGATGGCAGTCCGTGGCTGGCGACCATCCTGGAGTTCAGATCATCGTGAATCTCGGCATGTTTCTTCTACAGACCTAGTCCAACCACCTTATGAAATTTCAACAGGTTGGTCAGTTATGACAGTCATGTAGGCTAGTGTAGCTCGCAGGGTAGAGTTGGGCCGTTCCGGTGTCTGGTGTCGGCTCGCCGCGTCGCATGTACACGACGAGTGATGACGCTGGCTAGCTCCCGGTCTTGGAGTTACGGATCCCATACGACACTGCCCTACGGTTAACAAAGACCGGCTCCTAAGGCCTGTGGAACTCAATCGTTCCGGGGGGGGGCGTGTGACCATCGTCACGAACATTAAACACAACGGTATCAGCCCATGAGTTTGTGTCACCAGTATGCCTGTCCATAGCAATTTCGTGATCTATGGACTTACAATATTTGATTGGTGACCTAAAAATTAAGTCTACACAATTGATTTACTTAAAACAGACCATCAAGTTTGCTAGACAAAAATGAGCATACAAAAATACAAGACATAGACAGCCTGATGAACTTCTAAATGTGGGGATCCCGGAGGTACCACACAGACTCGTAGGTCCGCAGAGGTATCCCCGCAAAGGAGGCTCCCATACACGAGTTCACTAATTAGCTTAATATAAGTTATTATACCTCTAAGCTGAAAAGGAAAGAAAGTTATCTTGTTGAAGTGGCGAAAGGCTATGTGCCTCGCACGGGCATTACCTCTGGTGCTGTTTTTCTGGGTGAGAAGTAGTAGCCTCGCGTGGGCCGCTGTCACTAGATCCTTGCGAGAGGCAAGTGCCTCACGCGGGCCTCCGTCACGGGAAAATGCTGCCATCGCTTAAAGCGGGAGAAGACCATTGGCCAGAAGAGAGGGGCACTCTATATTCAATCAGAATGCTATAAAGAAAAGACCATACCTAGTGAAATTATGACTATAATGTTGCGTGCTGTTTTACGTGAAGACGGGACAAGCGATTCCCGAGGGATTCCCACGTCACCATCTTATGTAGTTTCAAATATGCTGAATTAGTAGTTGCCGCTTTTATTTATGCGGGCCTTCTTCTATGCCTAACCTAACATTTAGTTTTTAAAGACAAGAACTAGTTTAGGCCGCAAATACCGGGTGCCCTACTTAGCTTTAGATACGGCTGCGGTTGAGATCGGATGTCCTAAGACATAAATACTCAAGACAGCGTGCATACATGTTATTTCGCAAGACCTCTGAGTTTGGTGAGAATCCGGACATCTTGCTCCATAACCACATAAAACGTCACAGGACAATGGTTACTTTTTACATAAGCAAGTTTAGGCAACTAAGATATTGTTACGGTGGGGGTAAGAGAGATGAATACCCACCGTGAATGTCCTTCCCGTGAGGGCGTGGCAGATTCTAACATCTTGCCCAGACATTCGTACAGACTTCGGTGGGGATGCGCATCTCACCCGTCACCAGATCCTATGGAGCTAACCTTTTTAACCTGATGTTAGGTTTAAACGCAAGTTGCCCAGATATGCACTTCGGTGCGGGGGACACTCCCTAAAAGATGAAAAAGAAAATAATAATTATAATATGTTTTCGCAGTGCTTCCTACATTGGCAAGGATAACTAGCTACAAAGTATCAAAAGATACGCGGGAAGTGTATGTGACACCACACCCAGGCCATCACCGCTCGGAAACCCCAATAGTTTCCCGGTGTCGGATCAGTCCATGGTGCGGATAGGGATATCCAAACAATTACGAAGCCATAAGGCTTAGTGGAACATGAAGAGAGACAATAACTTATAGATATGAGGCCCAATAGGTATTTTGGCCAATTTTACACAAACTTGCCGGAGTGGGGGGGGGGGGGCTAAATTATCGCAACTACCGGGAAAGATGCGTACACTATGTGTCTGCTGACGAAGAAATTGTCCCTAATCATATTAAACCTATCCTATCGAGCTAAATAGACAGGCTTTTTAATCGATAGCATGCCGGGCTAAACAGAGTTATAGCACGGACACCGACCTCAGTGAGAAATTGTTGGTGGCGGGAGAAAGTGATGCATATATAAATGTTGCTGTATAGTGTTTCCTACGTGGACTGCAGTCCTACGTTTTCTACAAATAAACAAAACATATGAACGGATGGCCACTTGCCATATATAAGACTAACCAGTACAAGTAATACAATGTGAAAATGATCAGAATAATATATATAGTACAGGTTGGTAGACCTACTACGGTGTGGTTAGTAAAAATACCTTACAGTAAAATAAGAATAACTATAAACAGATAAAGAAATTATAACTATCGGTCTTAGGACTGTTATGGTTCCTTTTAGTCATCGGGACCGTTTTATAAAGACTAAATATAATTATTAAGATCGTAATTAACGGAATAATTAAAGATGTTATGTATAGTTACTTGAATGCTCAGTAGCCATTCTCAAGGACGGGCTATCGTGTTACTGAAATTGATACATCACGGTTGGCATGACGCGAGTTGACGCATTCTCTGGAAGCTGGAAAAGTTCCCGCATGTCGGTTCCCGCAAACAGGATTCCCGCATGCAGTCCAGGATGGGAGCGGAGCAAACTCAGGACGGTAATCACATACAAGAATGTCTAACGAACAGTCAGCGAGTGATACAATAACATTACGGTTAGGAAGAAAGTTCCCGTACACCGACGGTACGGATGAAAGTGAAGAACAACCCGTCTATTAACGGGGTTTGTCGAATACGGATGAAGATGCATACTAAGCTTAACGGTGCGGGATACGTCAGTTAGCTCTTAAGACATATCGGGCAAAGTTTACTTGCTGCGGTCAAAGTCTAAATAACCCTACACGATATTGTGCGGGGGGGTGGGGGGGTGTGATTGAATAACCACTTTTTGGTGTGGCCAGATCCGGCGAGTTATCCACCAAAGAACATCGCTGCCTCTACATCTGTAGAATCACATAATCAGGCCGGGAAAGGCCTCACCGCTAAATTTGTTCCGACTTAGTTCTTGGTTTACACGTGAACAATACTGTCAAAAGTTTCTAAAAATGGCCCCGAAAAAATGTTCAGAAGTTCACAAAATTCTTTTAAGATGCGGTGGGTTGGGTAGCTGCCGCAATGCTACGGGAGAGAAACCGACCGAGACCGAGGTGATCTGTTTAATGATTGTCTCGGCTGATCGTAGCGTTATGCAGATCCAACCTGTTCGGCCCCTGGCCGAGGATGCTCTCGAGCTCTGGATTTCATCTCCTTTTATACTACTCGTGAGTCACAGGCGCAGGCCCCAACCAATCATCGGCCGAGCAATAACCAATCAGCGCGCAGCTAATAGGGACACAGATAAATGTTCCAGAACATTCTAGAACTTCTGTGCACACGTGGTTATGACGTCACGGCAATATTTTGAAGATAATCAAAGGGGTTTTCTGTGGATAACTCAGCCATTTCTTAACCGATTTTGAAATGGTTTACAGATTCGGAAAGCCCGTCGAATTCTGCTCTTGATTAATGCTAGATTTGGCGGGAACAAGCAATTATAAAGAATTACAATGTACCTACTCGGTACACTAAAAGTGCTATCCTATCTTGGACGCGATATACGCGCTCTGTCAATGCAATGGTTGGCGCGCGCATGCGCGCTACGCGTTTTAACGAACTTAGCCGTTTTTACGACAAAATCTCTCCCATAGGCTTATACATGCTTATGGCTCTACCCAGGGGGGGGGGGTGTTCATGGAACGAATCCAGGATGGGTGGCGCGTACCCAGCTTAGCTGGTAGGGCCGTCACCTGACCGGTCGATCCGAACTACACTAGCTGGCTAGTAGACTTGGAATAGCAGGCTAAGCTAGTAGGCTATGCCAGCAGTCTAGGCTAGTAGAGTATGCTAGTCGGCCAGACTAGTATACTAGTATGTTAGACAAGTAGAATAGTAAAGAATGCTAGTAGACTAGCCCAGTAGAGTATAACTGTAAGCTGTGCCAGTAGGTCAGATTGGGTTAGTGTGCAAGGACAGTAGACTTGTATATTAGACCAGTAGCCTAGGCTAGTATGACATACTATTAAAGTGACCAGCCAGTAAAATATCAGGCTATGGTATTAGGTTAGCTCAGTAGGCTAGACCAGAATAGGTTAGTAACCTAGTCATGGCTAGTAGGCTAGGCCACTAGGTCAGGCCTGGCTACTAGGATAGCCCAGTACTCTAATATACTGGACCAGTAGATTTTGCTAGTGGGCTAGGCTAGGAGGTTAGTAGGCCAAGCCAATAAATTAGGTTATGCCAGTACATTAGACCAGTAGGCGATATTATGTCAGTAGGCTTGTGCTACGTCTACGGGCTGTGGGTATGGATATCATCAGTAGTATGACCGATCAGATATAAATTGTAAACATCTTTAATTGACATAATCAAAGCCGAAGGTCCCTCCATTAGGAGCCTCGTAATTACTATCTAGGTTATAAGTATATAACACTACAGCTTGCAGGTTAGACCTGTGGGAAATACCTGTAGGTTAGTAGGCCAAGCCAGTAGGTCAGTCTGCTAGTATAAGCCAGTAGCCAAGGCTATGTTATTAGGTTCGGCCAATAGATTATTCCAGTTGGCGAGTAGATTCTGCCAGTAGGATAAGTAGGTTAGTTGGTTAAACTAGGCATATGCATAAGCTAGAATCCGACGTTAGCAGACTAGACCCGTAGAGCAGGCCAATAGGCTAATTCAGTAGCCTAGGTTAGGCTAGTAGGCTATGCCCATTCTATTAGTTTAGTTGGATAGGCTAGCAGGCTAGGCTGGTATGTTAGCCCAATATGATAGACTAGAAGTGGGTTAGGCTAGTAGGATTTTAGCTTATGCCAGTTCATGAGACCAGTAAGCTAGTAGATTAGCATAGTATGCTAGACCAGTACGCTATGACAGTAGGCCAGGCTATGAAGGTAGGCTATGGAGTCCGCCAGTAGGATAGGTTATGTTAAAATAGTAGGATATGCTGTGCTAGCAGGCTATGCCATTAGGTTATGCCAGCAGGCTATACTAGTGGGCTAGCCATGTAGCCGAGGCTAGTAGGCCGATAGGTTAGGCTAGGCTGGGCTAATATGCTAGGTTAAGATAGTGGTGGGCGTATTAGTATGGGAAGTGCCAGTGTATTGTTATGGTAAGGTAGCGACGATGGCATGGTACATGTGGTTATGGGTGTAATAGTATAGATAGATATGGGGATATATGTGTGGTTATAACCAAAGGTACGGTATGGTATGGGTGGGTGTATTGGTAGAGACACAATTTGTGTATATGTGGGGCATAGCTATTGATAAGGGTAACCACAGGTGTATATTGCTCTAGATAGGTATGGATAGGATAGATGTGTGTACGGGTGTTTTGGAAGCACTTCAAAATATGTAAAGCATAAATGCTCATTTATGGCCATACAAACACATAGTGACTTAGGTTGTGGCAAAAGCTCCCAGATTTCAGCTTTGCCCTCACTCCATTTACAAACATGCCCTAACAGCCAGGCCATCCAAAGTTAATCTATGACAATAGCGCATCTTTGCTGTCACAGGAACTGGTGATTTTACTGATAAAAACTTGTGAAAGTATATATAGTAAAATTCCCGCTATATTGTTCCATTTAGCACCTTCTATAAATTTTTCTTTATACAGTTATCCTTGATTGTGCCCAAAAAACGAGTGAAAATTAGATAAACTGAAATGCAGTGATAACTTAACGAAGCTAAAATTCTAAATTCTAATTCTAATAGGTAATAGGTATATTAGTACGCATGTGTAGTGTACAGCCAATCAGTTTGGAGTACATGTTGACCATTACCATCATATACATTGTGGCCCATATACACATCAGCAATAAGCTTTAAAATTAAATCTTTTTCAAGAAGAAAGTAAACATCTCTCCATTTGTTTCAGAAATAATCAACATCAACCTTGCATCAGCAATGATTGTTTCAGAATGCGCAAACGTAAAATTTGACTGGCTGAATTAAAATTTGAATTTCAAAGTCGAGTTTTGAATTTCGAAGCGGAGTTTTCAATTTCGAAGTCGAGTTTTCAATTTCGAATGAGCCTTCTGGGCTTTCGTACATTTTATGCTGCTGCATCCGAAAACGAAATATTACAGGACATAAAAGAAATTTTCGCACAGATTCTGAGAGAAACATGCTAACAGATGATGCTGACAATCCAGCCATAGGTTTGATTTATTGTTTACTGATGATAATAAGACACAGAAATAAGATTTCCGTAAGCTTTAACCCATTCATGATGAAGCTGTCCAAAACAGGCCTCCGTGGTCTTGAGGAATAGTTCATTTGCAGGAGAATTTTTGAAAATTTATGACGATAATCGAGCGAGTCATTCCAATGATAAATTTTCAAAAATAATCTCTTGAATAAGCAAATATTTCAGTTTTGTTGACCAAATTTAGTCATTCTAGGGTTAATGGTCAAATTTTGTCACTGGCAGTTGACTAGAATGAATGACTAAATTATCAGTAGAGATTGGTAGAAAATAGATTCATCGTGTAAAGGGAACACACGAGAGATACACTTATTTTGTATTTAAAACATGTGAATCTATAGTAAAGTGTACATAAGCTATTGCTTAAGAATATCCAGCAAGATATTTATCTTTATATCCGATTAACATTGTGTTATAATATGCTAAAAATTTCTGATAGCTAATTCAACCCATGACGTTATATGTTTAATCCCATTCCTATCCAGAAATAAAACACGATCATGGCTCTCAGAATACTTGGGTAAGCAAGAGGCCCAAGGGCCTTGACGCTCAAGTGGCATGCCTGAACCATTAGCATTTCAATCATCCAAATTTGAAAAGCTATAATTCTTTAAATTCATCACTACCAAGCTATAAAATACAAAATTGGTGAAATGTTTTCTTGCGACCTTACACTGAGTATGTTTGGACTCAAAAGTCTGAATGGCTGGAGGTCTGTTTGCCTCTTCCTTTTATACTCTTTGGCCCGGGTATCTTCGACTCCTCGGTGCCCCCTGGAGTTGTGCCCGGGTACCAATGAGGGGACACGGCACATATGATGCGGTGCCCGAGGAGTGAATGTGCAGTTCCAGCCTCAGAAGAATGCTGGCACCACAGAATTGTTTTGTTGTCTGACAGCGTAGGTATTATGCTGTATGAGATTGTGCCTATAGTGGTTCTAGATGGCCAGTTAAGTGGAATGTCCCAAGAAAGCTTGCAGCGTTTATATTTTAGGGGACCCAATGGACGGAGTCCAATCAGTCCATGTTCCCTCAGTCACTGGTGTCCCTTGTGTGGAAAGCCTATATGGTGTGATGCTCGCGGGCGCCGCCACCAATGCCACCTGTACTGAGGTCAGGCACACCTGACAGCATTCACGATGCTGGATGGGTTTTGCGGGAGTAAGGATAATTGTGCTCACACCATCTTTCCTCCTATGTGTATCCGTAAACGGCTTGATAAGGCTGTGGGTCATTAGATATATAGCATATTGTTCCAATATTTCTTAGATACTCATCAAAGATCATTCTATGTCTTGTGGTTTCAATAGGAAAGGCCCATGTGTTTGGGTTCATGCCTGGTTGTGCCCGCTGGTTTTAGAGGGATGTACACAACAAGAAGTTCTTCTCTCAGAAGTTTTTTGGGGAGATTTAATATTCAGGCTATTCTTCAAGAACACATGTATGTTGGCGTGTTTCATACTGTGTGCACGTTTAATTGAGGATATTTAACTATCAAGTGGTCACAAATGGAACCCTGTAGCGAATGGAGATGTGAAGTTGACCAAAATGCTTTTTGTCCTTTTGGCGCATTTGGTGGTAGATTGTGATGTCAGAGCAATGTGTGAGGTGGTGACGGTCTCTAGGTTGCTGGGATGGTTTCTCCTGTCTGCATGATTTGAAAAAACAAACTAAGATATTGTTAAAAGACGTAGCTTATATATTGAAGATTTTTCCATAAGAGAATATTTTCTCTCATTAGCCGAGATAATATTAAAAACATTGATAGTGTCCTTTTTGTGTTCACAAAGTTTGAGGTTTCTAGTCCCGTGCCACATCATAAATACCCACAGTTTATATATTTTGTGAATTCGGATAGAGCTGTCTCGCCATGCTCCCAGATCATGAAGATCATGAGACAATTCTATCCAAATTCACAAAATATATGATTAGTGCCCATGATAGCATCAAATTCACTCATGAATTCTCTAAAACTAGTGTCAGCTTTCTCGACACACTTGTGTTGCTAACGAGATAATGAAATCGAGTTCTCTCTATACACCAAACCCATGGACACACATGGGTATCTGAAATATAGTTCAGCACACCCACAATCGTGTAAAAATGCCACCCCTTAAGTGCAATTTTTACGTATTCGGAGAAGCTGCACAAACACGAAGGATTTCATCAAACATGGAAAAAATCTATGTAAACACTTCCAGGTGAGAGGAAAGCTCCAGTCGGTACTAGATTCTGCCTTCCAGAGAGCACTATCACTGAGAAGATCAGACATCCTTTATCAACCAACACCGGGAACCGTCACCAAGAAACAGAAAACGTCAAACAGAACCTTTTTCATTAGTGACTACACGGACACCAGCCTATTCATCCAAAAAATTATACTACAATATTGGCCCATCCTGGAATCAAACACCAGATGATGGTTAGCCTTCCCAAACTTTGGGTGATAAAGTATGTCAAGAGAACAAAGAGAAAAATAAGGCCCCTTTCTGCAACCCCTTCGAGGTTTGCAACACCAAAAATTTTAACATTTGCAAAAATAAGAGTAAAACACGTTATTTTGCTAACCACCATACGGGCTCCACTCATACCTCGTCCATGTTGGGATCGATCTTTCTCTGAACTTCATGACTAACAATTTCCAGAAAACTCTGCAGGTAAGCCGTTGAATCAGTTGAAACTAATCTGACTGGGTGCTGTTGCTGTGGCAGCAACAGCACCCAGTAAAATTAGTTTCAAAATATTCAACAGCATGTTTATTAAATAGTAGAGACATACAAATCTTATGTGTCGGACTATTAAGAGTTAAGACGGGCCATATACACTAATTTATGATGTAATGATTATGACATCATCCTACACGCCCCTTAACTGATTATGGACATCATATGATATCAGATTAATAGATGAATACTCTAGAAAGGTGAATTGCAAAACATGCAATGTTCTCTATCTGCTATCCTACAAATTCTCCAAAAACAGTACGTAGGCAAAACTATGCACACCTTCAGTGTTAGAACAGAAGAACATTTCAGAAGTATCACCTACTTCTACAGAAAGGCAGCATACGATACCTCGGTTTTGAGACTTTAACAAGAGGCCCAAGAGCCTTACACACATCACCAGGACCATTAGCATCTGATCTAAAGCATTTGAATAGACATAATTACTTTAAATTCAGCAGTAACACGCCATAAAATCCAAAATTCAAATTCAGTAGAAATGATATTTAGTGGAAAATTAATGATGTACGCTGATCACACAATCAGATTGAACCTTAGATCTTCAGTGGTCCATGACAACCATGTCTTATCAAGGAACAAATTCTCTTGAACAAAATTTAATCACCATTATAGGTATCGATGAAATTTCAGCTTGCTCCGTACAGCAATTCCTGAGATGTCGGTTTCGAGAACAAGACAGTTACTGTAACAAGCGGTTAATGAGTAGCATTGTAAATGATTTCCTGTTATTTTTCGGAAAATCCAAGATGGCTACCAAAAAAATAATGAATCAGTCAAATATTGTATATCCATTCAAAAGCGTACCAGCCTAGGGTCGTTCCAGCTGAGGTTGGTTTAAACTGGCCTAGCGGTTAATGAGGAGTAGCCTTTGAGCTGATTTCCCAAAATTATCGGAAAATTCAAGATGGCTGGAAGATAAATTGACCAATCAAATTCTGCATACATGTTTTGAAGCAAACTCCTCTAGGATCCGTCCAGCTGAGTTTGCTTGAAATCGGATATGCGGTTAATGAAGAGTAGCCTTTTAACTGATTTCCCCAAATTGTCAGAAAAATCCAAGATGGCCACCAGAAAAATTGACCAATTACAAGTCTGTATAAACTTTCTGAAACCTACCAACCTAATATCCATCCAGCCAAGTTCGGTTGAAATCGCCTGAGTAGTTAATGAGGAGTAGCATTTTAAATGATTTCCTGCCATTTTTCAGAAAATTTAAGATGTTTGCCCAAAAAATTGACCAATCAAAATTTTGTATACAACTATACCACTCTAGGATCCTTCCAGCCAGGTTTGCTTGAAATCAGCCTAGAGGTTAATGAGTAGGGGATTAACTGATTTCAGCAGCAACAGCACCCAGTCAAATTAGTCTCAAAATATTTAACAGCTAACGTGCATAGTTTTCTGGAAATTGATAGTCATGGCATTCGGGGATCGATCGATTCCAACATGATCGAGGTGTGGGTGGAGCTTAGCTAGAGATGGATGGGGCATAGCTAAAACTGGAAAGGTCCATTATTGGCAAGATTTCACAGAATTATCGTTTTCTGAATAAAATGTTTTTCTTTACTAATCTTGATCATTAAGCAATTAAATTTTGATTGTAATATCTGAATGTGAATTTCCTGAGAAAAATCTGACAAAATCTTCTTGCGGAAAATATGGCACCTACATTCATACATTGTAAATCCCTGAATGTATGAATCCACCTTTAGCTATGCCCAGCCCATCTCTAGCTAAGCTCCACCCATACTTTTGCGTGAGTTGGGAACGATTTATATTTTTTGAGACATAAATACCCAGAATTTCAATTTCAAAGTAACTATACAGGTAAGCTGTTGAATATTTCTGAGTGATGTTGCTGCCTGCACCCAATCAAGTTAGTTTCAAAATATTCAACAGAACGTTTATTAAATAATAAAGACATACAATTCGTACAACTGACAGAATTTTAATAGTTCATGACAGACTTAGCTACGTCAATCATTATGCATTTCGATTGTGACCCCAGCCTACATGTAACGTAAATGAATATCACATCATATACTTGAGTGACAGATTAGATTTATAAATTCCTCTTTTATTTCTCTACCCTTCAACATAATATAATCTTATCAAACATGTAGGAGGAGTATTTGACCTGTAGGTATAATTGGCGAGTGTGTGCTATCAGCGTCATATTTCGCCGATATTTATATGATTATGTTTGGAGAAAAAACGAGCTATATCACTCCCGGCATTGTTGGAAGTGTATGAGTAACTGTACTATTTAATGGTAAAGTCGGTCAAAAATGTCCTTTGCACTAAACTTGAGAAATGTCCATTTGCAGGCCAAGAGATTATTTCTGAAATATGACCACTGGAATGATTGACTCGAAAAATGAGCACGGTATTCCAGTTGTAAAATTTCAAAAATGTCTTGTCTTGCAAATGAATATTCATTAAGCCTAGGAGGCTGTGCTATGTGCATACAGACCTATATCACTGTTGCTAAGACGTGTGCAGCTAGTTGATTGTGACTCCAAGTCATCATTCTTATCCACAGGTATAATGTATTCAGTGATATTGCTCAAAACATTTGTTGATGACAGCTCTACATTATCATTCTTCTCCATAAAATATTGAGCGCAATTACTCAGATCATTTGTTGATGATAATTCCACGTCATCGTTCTTATCTATAATGTATTGAGTGAGATTGCTCGGATCTTTTGTCAAAGATAGCACGGCATCATCGTTCTTATCTATAATCAACTTTCTGATATTGCTCAAATCATTAAGCGGTACATGTATGTCTGGTGACCTTTCTGATGCTAGTTCACTCTTGGACTTCTCATTAACATTGAGCTCAAACAACACCACATCTTCCCAATTTGACAAGAACTCTGGCTCAGTACACATATCCGCACATTTTAAGCTGGAATTTACCCAGGTACCATAGTGGAAGACATTCTCTAGTTCACATTCTGCAACATAAAGTCAATAAAAAAAACTGTTATCCACTTAAAGATTCAGGAAAGCAAATAAAATGTTACTCCTATTTTAACCCTGACCCAGACCACAAATGACACAGTATTTATCATGTTTTATGATGTAAGAAACACTTTGTTGAATATTTTGAAACTAATAATCGGCCGAGAGCGGTTAATGCTTGCAACATGCATGGCAGTAATAAATTACATGTTCCTGTCAAATTCATTTCGCAATATTCAACAACTTTCATGTATAGTAGTCTTCAATGAAGGAATCAATTTTTAGCCATGCCCCACCAATCTTTAGCTAAGCTCCAGCCACACTTCACCCATGTTGGGATCGATCGATCCCTGAACTCACTATCCATTTCCAGAAAACTATACCAGTAAGCTGTTGAATATTTTGAAACCAATTTGGCTGGGTGCTGTTGCTGCCTATGAATTACGGCAGCAACAGCGCCCAGTTAAATTAGTTTCAAAATATTCAACAGCATGTTTATTAAATAGTAGACATACAATTTGTACAACAATGCTTAGTCTATCATGAACTTATCTACGGCATTCATTAAGTAATTAATTATGACATTATCCTATAGATCATGTAATTGATCATAACGTCATATGATTGATGGATAAACTGGAATCCTCCATTGTTAACAGCGGTATTTCAAATGTTAAAGGGTTAATAAAAAACGACACTGACGCCCCTTTAGGGGCTGGTTGTATGTTTTATTAATGTCATATACCTACATCCACAGATTACTATATAGCTCATTTCCTTCTCCGGAGAGAAACTATTAAGAAATTTTAACACTCAGTCTGCTGGATATTGTGACTTGAGTAAGTGGAGGTTACTCCAGGCATCTCTGTATTCTCTCATATGTTGAGGATCCTAGTTATTCGCTTGAATAACTATCCCTCAATATAGCAGGCATTAACAGGGTTAATATCCAATACCCATAGCCTTCACTAGAGGGTGCTCTGTCTAGTAGAAAGCTGATTGGCTGGCAGCAATCACACGTGCATTGTTGGTAGCAACGATGACGTCATTCAAAATTCATATTTTGATTCCAAGAATCCTTGTTTTATGCTGGATGAATGTGTGACTGTTAATCTACTAGATTGACTTAACACTGACTGTCTGCATAAAACTCACCTATCTACTTGAATTATTAGCTCGCCTGGCCTGTAAGGCCAAGTGAGCGTATGCCATGGCGTACGTCGGTCGGCTGTCAACTTTTCCTTTAAACGACTTCTCAAGACCCACTGGGCAGATTTAAATTATATTTGCCAGGAAGCATCCTTATGACATAGGGATCAAGTTTGTTCAAACGAAGCTGATCAGCCAATTTGGCCGGCTGCCATCTCGGATTTCGGCCGATTTTAGGAAACGGCTTTAAAAATCTTCTCCGAAACCGCTTGGGGAATCAATTCAAAACTCATGAAACATCATCTAGGGAAAGAGCTAAGCAAAGTTTGCTCAAGAGGACTTGATTGACCAAATGGTTCGGCGGCCATCTTGGGTTACCTAGTTTTCCCTAGAAGTTGATCCGTCAAAAAACATGGCCGCTGTGGGCCAATCAAAATGTAGCGTGTTTGGCGGCCATATTGGATTCTTTTATTTGATGGATTTTGCGGCCAAAATTGTTTTCATATGTTTTTGGGTATTCTGAGCTAAAATTTGACATTTTGGAAACTGTCGGATAAACGGTTTGGTGGCCATCTTGGATTATTTTCCCACCAGACTCCCATACTAAAGCAATGGGAAATTTTTAATGTCTTCTCAAGAACTACTAGGCCGATTTCAATTATATTTGGAAGGAAGCATCCTTAGTGCATAGAGATCCAAGTTTGTTCACATGAAGCTGATCGGCCAATTTGGTTGATGGCCATCTTGAATTTCGCCCGATTTTAGTTGACTACATTACTACAGATTTTATGATGAGATTCATGCACGTATAGTTTTTCATAATAATTATCAGACAAAGTAACTAATGTAACTGAAATGTAACTTTAGTTACATTCTGCAAAGTAACTGAAATGTAACTTTAGTTACATTCTGCAAAGTAACTGAAATGTAACTAGTTACATTGCTCAACAAAAGTAACTGTAACTGACACAGTCCAATGTAACTGTAACTAGTTACATTTAAATGTAACTGACCCCAGGCCTGCCTGTGATTAGAGGAAAATGAGCCCTCTAATTATAGAAGCTCCTGGAACAGAGGGGATTAAGAAAGTGAAGCTTACCACCAGATCCAGAATATCCACAAACTACGAAATAGATGCCAGAATGAGGCAAACAGAAAATATCTTGGGATCTGTGCTGGAAACCATATTTTGAAGAGGGAATAAGAATGGTCAAGAAATACCTTGCTATAAAGTAAATTGTAGAGGACACAGATCAATTGGAAGGTGAAAATACGAGTCTAGCCCCACCTACATTGTATTACGAATTCAGAATAAGAGGTATAGTGAGTGGGTCTAGGGACTCTAGCCATCCAACCCCCGCCCCCACCCTCACCCCCAACCCCAAATGATGCAAAGAGAGATAGAACCAAGAGATGTGGGGATTAACTAAATAAATCCAAGGAAACATCCGCTATGAAAACAACTGCGCTTCAATGAGGATAGAAATTATTTACATAATGAATGGATCTTACTAGAATTCTGCACGGAAATATTCACCTTTAAGGCTAATAAGCGGATTAACCTCTGACTCTACAAAGTCATTACAAATAGTTCAAAAGGACGAATTGAGTCTCACAAAAGAGCCTCCAGGATCAGATTGACTACTGAAACCATTAACTAGGCTTGCACAATTATTCGATTATTTGATTAATCACGATTATTTTTTAAAATATGATCATGGACGATCACAAAAACAAATAATCGAATAATCCAAGACTTTCAATCTCCAAGATACTTGTTTTTCATATGTAAAGTCGGCTTATATTTTCTGGTGATATTAACCCAGGTCAATGTGAAAAATGGGTGTAAATACTGCATCTATATTACTTATTTTGTGACTTGTTTTGATGAAAGAAAAGATTAAAATGTTTAAATCTGCCATTGGTTTTTTTAAACGAAGTTTTCAGAGCATTCAACCCAGTGCCATTTCGCCCCGGATCAAGAATATTTTAGCCAGAATATTAATGTTTTTCAAACTAAACTCTTCTGCTAATCATAAAATATCACACAATGCAGCTTTGTTACAATTATTTTAATTAATAGCATCTACATGTATGTTTGACCAAAATGTGGCCAAGCCAGTTAGAGACTGCACCACACTTTTAGAAACAACTGCGCCACACCTAGCTGAATTTTCATTTTTCTTGTGCCATTTTGGTCTAACCAGATTGTATTGATATTGTGTTCAGAAATTGCACTCTAATGTTTATAATAGCATATTAATTGTGGTTTCTAAACACCTATTACTCTCCGGCAATTAGACTAGAGGCATTTTACTGATCTGATAAGCAATACCAATTTTTTTTGTTTTCAAGCACTATATTAGCAATTCACATTTGAAGTAAAGTTTCTAGCTTTTTCCAGATATTTCCAATACTACAGGTTTTGATAGCTTTATGACTCCCCAAACCCACCATCACCAGTACAGCTGCGGTTAATCAAATAATCGTGATTATTTATCTAAAATGATTGTGATAAAAAATACTGCATAATCGTGAAAATCTACCATCAACCGACAATTGGCATGAACTATTGGATTATGACAAATTGGTATATTGAAGAATAAAGCCATGAAATTAAATATGGCATTAAGACAAGGCTGGATACAAGATGCCTTGAACTAGGACAAAACTCATGGTGAAATGTGAAAGATTAAATTGAATAAAACAAGACTCAAACATATTTAAGATCTATAGTAGTTAACCGTTAACACTTAAATTTGTTCAAGAAGTTTCAATCTTCTCTTAGAAAATGTCCATTTGCAGGCTGAGACCATTTTTGAAAATTTACCACTGGAATGACTGGAATAATTTTCAAAAATAATCTTCTCTTGGCCTGTAAATGGACATTTCAAGGCCACTGCATTAGCCGTTTTTGGATGATATGAGATTATGAGTGTTAAAGGGCTAAATCTAAAGATATACAATAGTCATGATAGTTGGTAAGATATCAACTATGTAAAAATGGAACGAAATTGATCAATGAGGAATTGGCAATGACATACATAAAAATCTGACAGATACGCTGACATATCTATCTGTCAGCTAACCGAAGTGGTTAGGAAAAGAAGGAAAATGAGAATTTACTGGCCCAAAAATACAGACACCAAGTTGGCAGCAAAGAACACAACTTTAAATAAAGTTTTAAATAAAAGCAAGTAAATAACCTTATATTATGTGCATATAGTGAAGAAATGCGTGATAAAGTCAAATAGAAGACATGAAGCTAGGGCGAAATGACTAGCCATTACTATGACGACTGATGTGATAACTGACAGCCACCGGAAGAATAGAAAAATCAGGAAATGGTACTTAGAGTGGAGAATGCCACAGAACATCATGCAGTAGAGGGATATCCCGGAAATATCACAGGCACAAATCTTGGGATATCCTGGGAGATTCCAATTAGTATGTGGCGGTATTGGAACAGGAATTCCAACAACGGGGTATCCTAGAAAATCCCAGCACCTTGGGATTTTCCGGGATATCCCAGGTTTGGGACTCAATACCACCATCTCCCATGGCTAGGATATCCCAAGATATCCTAGGGTTGGGACTCGTTTCGATACTGCCAGCTCCTAGCCTTGGGATATCCCAGGATATCCGAGAGTTAGGACAAGAGTCCAGGCTGGGAGCGGGCGGTATTAGAATGAGTCCCAGATCCTAGGATATCCCTGTACATCCAAGGGTTGGGACAATACCATACTTATAATATTCTACATAACTATTCATAAATACTTTGAATGACATGAAAGAGAAACCTGCTGGCATTGCATTTGTTTGAAATCCACTTTGTAAACCTAACAACAATACTTTATTAACAACATGTACACTGAGAACCGGGTTTAGGGAAAAAGATTCATAACACCAAACCCAGCTTTTCTCAAGGGAGGGACTTTGCAAACCTATCATATTTAAAAAGTCCCAGCTTTTCCCCCACGGTTGCGACTTTGCAAAACGTAGAATATTTAAGTCCTCGCTTGTCCCAAGGTTGGGACTCGAGACATGCCAGAATTTTTCAAAGATCAGGACTTTTTACATTTCATGGAAAATGAATCCTGGGATATCCCGGGACTTTCCTGGGATATCCCAGGACCCTGGAATTTGTTCTGCAGGGCTAATCTGACTCTAGGCAATGAAATTTTAATCCAAAATGGATGGTAAATAAGGAATAATAGCCTATAGTCCTGGGGCATATGTAGCGATGGTGGATTTTTTTTAAATTGTTGGCACCAAGTGTTTTTAGAATTAGAACAACACCCTGGTCACAAAAAAAGTTGGTGCCAATTATTCTTTCTGATCTAAATGTAATTTTTCGACGTTTTTAAAAGATGACTAAAATTACGATTATTTCTAAAACTGGTGATTCATAAAATTTCCAATTCATCTCCAAAGCATATCATGTTGCATAGCATTTCATATGCACCTATCTACTTCCAAACGTGATATTTTTCCAAATGGTGATAGTCGCCCCAGTAATGATTCAGCTTTATCATATGGTAACCTATATGAATAATGACTAAAATTACGATTATTTCTAAAACTGGTGATTCATAAAATTTCCAATTCATCTCCAAAGCGTATCATGCTTGATAGCATTTTCTATGCACCTATCTACTTCCAAATGTGATATTTTTCCAAATGGTGATAATCGCCCCAGTAATGATTCTGCTTTATCGTATGGTAACCTATATGAATGACGCTGCATCATTCCTGCTGTGAGCATCATGGATTTGATAATCCAGGATTTTCAATTTATTTTTTACACATACCTTAAGATTTAGATATTGTTTTCTCTTTATTCTAATCATATTATAATAATTTGTTAATTTTTCAACCGGTCCCAGGGCAAGATAAAATAGCTGTGCAATGATGAATGTGAAACATATCTGTGTCAGTTCAAAGACAAACTACGAACATTGTATCAAGTGTCAGCTACCTGGAGGAAAATTGGTGTCAAACCCTGTTTCATATGACAAGTTTCTGTTATGTGTTCATGAAAGAGCACCGTATGGTGATCCAGGTTATCTACATATCTGAAGTAGACTTGGACAAATAACAGAATCAGACCTTAAAGAACTTGGAGCAACATGGCATCATGAGTACTTTCAAGAAGCTGTACACCAAGGCACGATTCAACGGGCGAAGAATCAGCATGAGAAAAGCATCACAAATAAATACTCTTCTTTCGTGCTTACAGCTTCAGTGGGCCGTCCCCATCGTGTCAAGCTAAGATCTCTGAGGATCTGCCATCATGTTCGGATATCATACAGAAAATGACACTTACAAGATCCTCTAGCACTCCGTATGACAATAATTTGTGTCTTTTCTGTGGTGTGAACAATGATAACGATGAGGTACACGAGGTACGGTCCTTAGATGTTGGGAGAAAGATACAGAATATTGTTGATAGTAGTGACAATGAAGAATGGAAGGTTAGACTACAGCATATATCCTCGACCCAGTGATGTAAAATATCATCAGTACTGCTACATGAAATATGTATATTGTTATATGAACAAGGACGATAAGGAAACGTGTAATACACGAAACCAGACAGAAAGAGAAATAGCAATAGATATTGAATTTGTCAACATGCTAGATGGACTTCTTACAGATGGTAACATTATTCCACTGGATGACGCAACTAATGCATATAGGGGTTTCCAAAGGATGCACAGTGAATGTTCTGATAGAGTACCGGTAATACAAAACAAAGAAGTAAAAAGGAAAATTGGTGCTAGTATCCAAAATATAGAATTCTCGTGTCCCTATTCCAGAGAATGTAAACGAATATGCTCCAAAGGAACAAAAGATAGCGTAATTCGCAAAGAAGAAGGCAGTCTATCATTAGAAAAGGACATGAAAAACATCTTTGAATGTGCACGGATCATTCGGAAGGATATCCTCAAAGCAAGACAGAACAGCTGGTCATTTAATGGACCACTGATACGTGATGATAGTTATGATTCAACCCCGATATCCTTGAAAGCTTTACCTAGATGGATGGCTCATTGAGAGTCCAGTTGCAACATTACTTTCTGATGAACGTTCCAAAAGTGACAATACTTCAGTATCCAACATAGCCCAAACAATAATGTATGAAGTCAAAACGCCAAGACAAATATTGTATAAACTAAAACATGTGTAAACTGGATTGGGACATTCGAAAAATGATAACCAACATGTTCCAGCTGTGGGGCTAAAGGTTCACACATACAGTCGCAGCAAACATCTAGTTAACTATCTTCATGCGCTTGGCATGAGTGTGGACTACAGTCGGATACTCCAAGTAGAAACACAGTTGGCTCAAGGTGTAATTCAGCATATGGGTCACTCCGGTGGTATTTTCATACCACCTGCTCTAATGAGAGGAATATCAGTCTTCTTTGCCGTGGACAATATTGACTTTTCAGAAGACACTCCCGAAGGCAAAAACACTACATGGAACTCTCATGGTGGCATTTCAGCAGAAGCAAGATCAAGTGGTGTTTTCCACGCTTATGCAGCTACAAGATACAGTTTCAGATCGATCTCTCTTGAATTACAATTGCATTGAGGTGCATGGCCGTGGTATCCATGGAAACCCTATACCAACACAGAATCCAAAGTATCCAGACTTCAAGATACAACATTAACAGATTGATCTTCATAACTATCTTCATGAAGACATTACATGGCTAACTGCCAGGTATCAGCACAGGTCAGCATCAAAGGAGTGTCAAAGCAAGGAACGTTCAACAGAAAACACACAATTTCAAGATATCAATCCAACTGAACTTGCGAGCACATCTGATGCCATATCACCTAGAAGTACAGGTTCAGTTAGAGAAGAGCAAGAATTAAATACTACACAGCAAGCACAGTTTCATCCTTCAGACCAAAGCTGTCTGCAAACAAATCATCAGTTAGTTCCGACATGGGCAGCTTACCATTCTTTGATTAATTCTGATAATATGCCACTAACAGAAGTCCAGATGCTACCGGTCATACCAGCTCCAGCAAACGCATGGTCTACATTAATCACTGTTTTTCAGGCTCAATAGATAAGTGCAGAGATTGTTGGACCCAAAAAGAAAATCATCATCACATTGGACATGGACCTCTACATGAGAGCTGTAAAGTTACAGTTGATCAAACCAGAATACAAGACATGGTGGATCTTCAGAGCGGGTGAATTCCACACTGTAACATGTGCATTAAGAGCGATTGGCAATTTCATGTGTTATAAGTCTCGAACACAGATCCCTTGTGCATTGCATGTAATAGGATCCCTGTCCATTGTTTGTAATAGGACATCCTGGTGGCTTAGTGTGTCAGGCAAGGATTCATGCAATAGAGACACATCTACTAGTCAAATTACTCATAGATATGATGGCATATACATGTCATAATTAAACTATAAGGAATCTGAATTTAAATGAATTGCTGCAAAGATTATTTTTGTCATGTACACCTTTCTGTTAGACTACAGGTAATCAGTCATATGTAGAACGTTTAAGTACGTTGTATTTCATTAAGGCTTTACTGGTTACCAATTAAATGGGAATGCAAAATGTATTTTTAAAAACCTTTCACGATATGGGTGGCGCTGTAAAGAGCCAGTCATATCCGAGAAGAGTTTCTAAAAATACCCTTTTCTTTGTGGCTGTAGGAAGTTATTGTCTGTGACCAAAAGTCATCCCCCTTGGCGTGTGTGGCCAGTAAAGGGTTAATATTATCCTAAAGATAATTTTTTAATCATCCAAGTTCACAACAGATTTTACAGTTCTATTTCACATATTTTCTGCGGACCTATGTCACATCCACATCCTCGTCTAATTCGCTCTGCAAAAATATTCGGAAATATGGATTCCATCAAGATTGGATGAAAAACATGCTTAAAATGCTTAAAAAATTTGGCACCAAAACTTTTCTTAATCAGTATGCTTGTCTGATTCTAAAAATACTTGGCAAGATAAATTTTCTAAAAAATCCAACATACTCCAAAATCACTACATATGCCCAGGACTACTAGATAAGAGAGGAAATCTATGATCAATTCAGCGCAACAAATTTATATCTCCCTTTGATTAATATATGTCAACCTGCCAACATAAGAAGGAAAGAGAGGAACAGGCAAAATTGCTGAATGACCTGATAGCAACTGCACGTCTAAAGTAGGACGAATAATGATAAATAAATAACTAGTTAGAATTGCGATGTAATCTGACAGATAAGCAATATTAATGCAAGCTGAAACTCTGAGAAAGAAAAATAAACCAATATAAATTATATTGGGAGCAGCGAAGGTCAGACTTCAGACTAACATGCCAAAAGGAAGAACACAACTGAACAACTTAAATATCATGTGGGAGAAGACTACTAGAGAAGATAATGATATGCACACATTTAATAAGATAAACAAGATCCCATTGAAATCAGGAGTCTTTTGTGCTACTACATGCACGGTAATAAAAATGTAACTCAAACAAGATGACGGGTGGATCCTAAAAAAGCGAGACTACATGTAATAAATCATCCACCCACCCACACATGGAAAACTAAATCTAGAGAATTACTATTATCCAGAGACACATGAGATGATAGTATAGGCAGCCGCCAAGCCAGGGGCTGAAATCGGCCATGGGCCGAAGAGGGACCTGGCAGCGTCCCCAAAGCAGATTAACAATCCCCGTGGGATGGCAAAGTGATGTGTCATAGATGAAAAAAGATGCCGCGAAAAAATCTTCAGAATGGAAAAGTGGTAAAGGATTATAAGCGTTTAACATGCTAACATATTTACATAGATCCAGACTGGGGCCCAATACGGACCCGGACCCGAGAGGGAAAATTTTGGCAAAAGACGGGCCAAATTCAGGGGCCAGTAAAGAATCTGAATGAGAAAGTTTGCCACGCTGGACAGCCGAGGACCACCCAGCTCTGGACCCAGAGCTGGGATGAGCCCGTAGCCGCCGAGTCAGAGAAAACTGGACCCAGACACATGAAAAAACCACGGATCTTGACACGGGAGCACTCCCGAGTGCGGACCCGGCCCCATCACTGGGATCGCAAACCGACTAGTCATGAGTAAGCACTGCTTGTAGACAAAAGAGCACTTCTGACGACTTGAACGACTCGGGTAGAAAAGTCCATTGCCTAACTACACATCCGTGCTGTAGCTATAGATGGAGAGGAAACAGTCATATGCGTAGTCACCTGCATAGGGTTGGCAAGAAAAAATCTGGACTTGACCCTTGGGTGCAGGGAGCAAGCATAGATGACAGTCCATGAAGAACTACTGTAAAAATTTGACTAAAGGACGCATTTTTTGGGTTAAATTACATGTTCTAGGAAGGGGGGGGGGGGGGGTGCACGTCTTATTATCGAGCACATTCTTTGAGCACATTTTTTGGTCTAAAATTTTCTAAAAATGTTAAAAAGCATACCACAGAAATTGAATTAAATATTGCACTAGAAAATCCTCACCACCTGATGACTATGTTTAATGTACACTCCTAAAACATCACGCGGGAGTGAAATTATTAAATTGGAGCGCCTAAATATTTCTTATTTTTAAATACATATCACTTATTACATCAAAATTTATCCAGAATTTGACATAAAATGGCATTGAAAAAAGTTATTAATCACGTGATTCGCCTCCAATCGCAAAAGATCTTTATTTAGAGCGAGTACTCGGATATAAATATTCTGGACTCAGAACTCGGAAATTGCTATATATTATCATAGCGTGATAGGAACTGAATGTTCCCATACCCATTTTATAGTGAACTCCCGTTAATGCATAAGATTACACATCGCCTCCAATCGTAAAAGAGCCAGTGGCTTGCCAGATAACCAACTCCTGTTAGGGCATAAGATCACACAGCGCCTCCAATCACAAAAGAGCCAGTGGCTCACCAACATAAGTAGTGGTCATCTCATTTTAATTCTCAGATTTTCAAGCAATTTTTGTCGCACCTGATTCCATTTTGGATCATCTGATGTTGGTCGGCATTACAACTGGTAATCATCTTACCACATTCTTAATGTCACGTGATTTCTATATTTTCAGGGCGGCATTTTATGTCAAAATTAGATTGATTTTGCTGTAATAAACAATATTTATTGAAGATATGCGATATTTAGACGATCCTATTTAACAATTTCTCTTCCACCATGATATTTTTGATGCATGCATTAAACATAGTGCTGAGTGACAGTAATTTTTTATACCAATTTTTGATTTTTTAAGGCTACTTTTTTCTAAATTTCACAGCGTCTTATACTTGAATACACGTTTTTTGGGCATATTTTGGTCAAATTTGGACCTGCGACCTATATTCGATGGCGGCCTTTAGTCGAGAAATGATGGTACATGTATCTGATGAACTGACCGCAGAAACCAATGTCCGTAGCGCTTGAACTCTAAATGCTTGTCTTTTGCCTTACTCTTAGCCTGTCTAAAATGAAAACAATGGATGTCAGTTAAGCCTGACTTATTAACAACCAAAAACGGACACTTCTTCGGGCCACGTCTATTTGTGAAGGAATCAAATCCACATGTTCTGAGACAGCCTTTGAAATTCTTTCATCCATTAAGTTATTAATATTCAATATTTGTTTCTGTAAACATTCCATGGATTTTATGATTTGACGTAATAGACTGTTTTCACTAGATTTTTCTGTCTCAGACTTCGAGTTCTGAGAACTGGCTGACAATTTATGCAAACGTTGCCCGTATTGCTCTGCTTTCATAAATTTGTGGCATTCCCCTGAAGAACATTTGTAAACATGGATGTTTGACTTGTTTGTCCTTCTAGGTGATTTATTTCTTTGAATCGCAAAAAGACAAGAGAAATAGAGCAATTTCAGCTGTTGAGTAGACCACTAACTTGAATTTTAAATAACTAAAAGATAGCTTCCTCATAATACTCTTTTTAAATTTATCTTATAAATTTCTACTATAAGATATAAACAAGAGGCCCAAGGGGTATGTATCGCTCACCTGGAATTATTGGCCACTCGCACAATCGAAGAAAATGTGATGACAACTGAAAAAATTTACCAATCAAATTTCCGTGAAGAAGGCTTAGCCAAGTTTTATTAAAATTGGCCCAGTGGTTAATAAGTGGTCTTTTTATGATTTTCTCAGAAATTTGCAGAAAATACAAGATGTTAGGCAAAAATTTGAAATGTTGATTGATTCATGGCGGACACATTTTTTGACATATCAACTTTCCATGGACAAATTTAATGGCGTTTCAGCCCTAATCATAACTGCCAAATTTTGCCCTGATCTGTTCAGCGGAAGTCGTTTTCGCGAAAACTAGGTTATCCAAGATGGCCACCAAACTATTTGACCAATCAAGTTCCATTGAACAAACTTGGTTCAGCTGTTCCCCTAGATCATATTTCATATGTTCAGAGTCGATTCTAAAGACATTTTTAAAAAGCGACCAAAATCCAAGATGGCCACCGGCCCAATTGGCCGGTCGGGTTCCTTTTACCAAACTTGAATCTCTATGTCGTAAAGATGCTTCCTGTTACACATAATTGAAATTGGTCTAGTAGTTCTCGAGATATTTTTAATTTCCCATTGTTTTAGTATGAGAGCCTTTGGCGGGAAAATAATCCAAGATGGCCACCAAACCGTTTATCCGACAGTTCTGAAAATGGCAAATTTGAGCTCAGAATATCCCAGAACATGCAAAACCAATTTCGGTCTCAAAATCCATCAAATAAAACAAGAGGCCCAAGAGGCCTGTGTCACTCAGCTGGACCATAGGCATTTCAACAAGATGGCCACCGCCCAGATTGGCTGATCCGCTCCATTTGAACAAGCTTTAACCTCTATGTCCTAAGGAATCGGCCCAGTGTTTTTCGCGTAGTACAAATTAAAATTTTCCCATTGATTTAGTATGGGAGTTTTAGCAGGAAAATGATCCAAGATGGCCATCAAACTGTTTATCCGACAGTTTCGAAAATTGCAAATTTGAGATCAGAATACCCCAAAACACATGCAAAACCAATTTTCCGCCTCAAAATCCATTAAATAAAAAAATTCAATATGGCCGCCAAACATGCTATATATGTTTTTTGACGAATCAACTTCCCTTAAACAAACTTTAATGGCCCTTAGTCCCTAATCATATCTGCCAAATTTCAACCTGATCCCTTCAGCAGTTCTGGAGAAGTTGTTTTCACTAAAACTAGGTCACCCAAGATGGCCGCTGAACCATTTGACCAATCAAGTTCTCTTGAACAAAGTTGGTTCAGCTCATGCCCTAGATCATATTTCATGAGGATTGCATCAATCCCCCAAGTGGTTTCAGAGGAGAAGACTTTTAAAGACATTTCTAACAAGAGGCCCAAGGGGCCTGTATCGCTCACCTGGACCATAGGCATTTCAACTAGAATGCTCTTTATCAACAAGATGGCCATCAAACTGTTTATCCAACAGTTTTGAAAATTGCAAATTTGAGACCAGAATACCCAAAAACACATATAACCAATTTTGGCCTCAAAATCCATCAAAAAAAAGCCAATATGGACGCCAAACATACTATAATTTGATTGGCCCATGGTGTCCAGGTTTTTTGATGGATCATCTTCCCTTGAACAAACTTTAATGGCCCTTGGTCCCTAATCATATCTGCCAAATTTCGGCCCGATCCCTAGTCGCTACAACTAGGTCGACCAAGATGGCCGCCAAACTATTTAACCAATCAAGTTCCCTCGAACAAACTTGGTTTATCACTTGCCCTAAATCATATTTCATGAGGTTTGTATCAATCCCCAAAGCGGTTTGGGAGATTTTAAAAGACATTTCTAAAAATCGGCCAAAATCCAAGATGGCTGCCGGCCCAATTGGACGATCGGCTCCGTTTGAACAAACTTGAATCTCTATGCCCTAAGGATGCTTCCTGCGAAATATAATTGAAATTGGCCCAGTAGTTCTCGAGAAAAAACATTTAAAATTTCCCATTACTTTAGTACGGGAGCTTTTGGTGGGAAAATGATCCAAGATGGCCGGCAAACCGTTTATCCGACGGTTTTGAAAATTGAAAATTTGTGATCAGAATACCGCAAAATATATACAAAACCAATTTCGGCCTCAAAATCCATCAAATAAAAAAATCCAATATGGCCGCCAAACACGCTATATTTTGATTGGCCTACGGTGGCCATGTTTTTTGACGGATCAACTTCTCTTGAACAAAGTTTAATGTCCCTTAGGCCCTAACCATATCTGCCAAATTTCGGCCCGATCCTTTTAGCGGTTCTGGAGAAGTCATTTTTGCTACAACTAGGCCAACAAAGATGGCCACCGAACCATTCGACCAATCAAGTGCCTTGGTTCAGCTCTTGCCCTAGAACATATTTCATCAGATTTGCATCAATTCTCTAAGCAGTTTCGGAGAAGATTTTTAAAGACGTTTCCTAAAATCGGCCTAAATCCAAGATGGCCACTGGCCAAATTGGCCGATCGGGTTCATTTGAAAAAACTTGGATCTCTATGCCCTAAGGATGCTTCCTGCCAAATATAATTGAAATTGGCCCAGTGGTTCTTGAGAAGTCATTTAAAGGCAAAGTTGACGGGCGACGGACGGACGGTCGCCATGGCATAAGCTTACTTGGCCTTTCAAGCCAGGTGAGCTAAAAATTGGCCAAAATTGAAGATGGCCACCAGCTCAATTGACAAATCGGCTTCGTTTGAACAAACTTGAATCTCTATGCCCTAAGAATGCTTCCTGCCAAATATAATTGAAATTGTCCAATTAGTTCTCGAGAAGACATTTTAAATTTCCTATTGCTTTAGTATGGGAGCCAATGGCAGGAAAACGATCCAAGATGACCGCCAAACTGTTTAACGACCATTTCGAAAATTGCAAATTTGAGATCAGAATACCCAAAAACACATAAAACCAATTTCGGCCTCGAAATCCATCAAATAAAAAAATCCAATATGACCGCCAAACACGCTATATTTTGATTGGCCCACAGCGCCCATGTTTTTGGATGGATCAACTTCCCTTGAACAAACTTTAATGGCCCTTAGTCCCTAATCATATATGACAAACCATTTAACCAATAAAGTTCTCTTGAACAAACTTGGTTCAGCTCATGCCCTAGATCATATTTCATGAGGTTTGCATCAATCCCCCCAAGCGATTTCGGAGAAGATTTTTAAAGACGTTTCCTAAAATTGGCCAAAATCCAAGATGGCCAGCTGCCGGCAAAATTGGCCGATCGACTTCGTTTGAACAAACTTGGATCTCTATGCCCAAAGGTTGCTTCCTGCCAAATATAATTGAAATCGGCCCAGTGGTTCTTGAGAAGAAGTCGTTTAGAGGAAAAGTTGATGGATGGACGGACGGACACATGATGGATGGTTGCCATAGCATAAGCTCACTTGGCCTTTCAGGCCAGGTGAGTTAATAATATAAAACCCTCAAACCACTCATCTTGAACGACTTCCTTGATTTGTTAGGCATCATGAATACCCAAAACACGCAAGAAATAAATAAATTGCGATCACAGATTTTGTGAGTTTTCAAATTCTTAACCTAACCACTTCCGAGTAGGAAAATAGAATGAACTCATCATGGACATGTGATTACTGTTAGCCAATCAGCTGCCTTCTTAGCAGAAGCGCCCTCTAGTGCAGGCTATGAGAATTGTTTATTAACCATTTGAATGCCAATCTATTGATCTCTAGTATTCAAGCGCATTACAAGAATTCTCAACATAAATGTATAGAGAGAGTAGAGCCACCCAAAGGAGCCTTCAGATACTCAGTAGTCACAATACACAGCAGACAATGAGTAAAAATTCTTCCTACTAATCTTCCCTTCCAAGAAGGAAAGAGCTATATAGTAATCCGTGGAGGTACGTTGACATGTAATAACAACTCACGTTTAAAGCTTGGAAGAATTCCATACGACTCGATCCTCTTTGCCAAGGCACTTTTCTTCATCTTTGGGAACTGTTCAGCCAGATATCCCATGTCATTGCTGGAAATGATTCTCTTCTTGTCCAGTGCTATGAGGAAGTCCAGAGGTGATTTAATCTCACTGAGCTGTCTCTTTGTCAAGTTCGAGTCATCCTTACACAGCATTATTAGCTTCTGAAGACCACTATCGTCAAGTTCCTCAGCAATCTCAAGCACCAGCTTCCTGTATTTAATATTTAAAATGGCATTTACTTATAAGGATCATAATTGTGTTATTAAAATGCAGATTGTTTGAGAATCCCGATTGTATCGGTAATAATTATTATCAGTCCATAAATAGAATGAACTGGTCCAAGAATAAAACCAGAGATGTGGTAGCTATGCAACCATAAAGCTCGACTTTACAATGAATTATGAAGCTTGACTTCAATCATAAAATAAATATAGAAGGCTTATCAATACACTTTTCAATGACTATGACCATTGACCTTTTGACCCCAAAGTAATTGTCTCATCCCCTCTCATTAGCAAGTGTGCAAGTTTGTGTGCACTATGATTAACACAACATGAGATATGAACTGCTAAGTTGAGGTAAAAGCAAAATGTTATGGTTGAGATAACCATTTTAACAAACCATGAGCTGTAAACTGCTAAGTTGAGCTAAACATAAAATGTTAATTTTGATTTTAAAAAAACCCCACCCAAGTATTATCAAGGACAGTGGAATTGAACTAAACTTTGACATTTTGATTCCAAGGTGCTATACACGTGTCATTCCCACTCATGATAAATTAACACATGTCCAAATTTGGCTCCAGTATGATTAAGCAAACATGAGATATAAACAGTGAAGTTGGGCTAAAGAAAAAATGTTACTGTTGAAAAACAGTTTTTCCCAAGACTACAATGCCTTTGATCCCAAAGGACATTGTGTCATGCTCAGACCTGGAGTCAAATGAAAATGCATTTAAATTTTTTCCAAGTATTTGCATATGCATTTGAAGATTTCAAACTACAACTTTGTCCACTGAAATATCAGCTTCTCAAAGTCAATTCCATTGTATATGTTGCATGTACGTGGCCAGTGTACATGTACATTATGGAAACAAAATTGCTGTAAACAGTTGGGTCCATATGCATAAAGGTGGTTTAGAGAGAGTTTAGCTTAAACCCTGTGTAACTTATCATTTACACCATTGTCCATATGCATAAAGATGGTTTAAGATAAACAGTGGGTTAACAATTAAACCAGTTAGCTTAAGCAAAGGTGTAAATACCGCCAAATATGCCAGTTTTACTAAGCATACTCTGTGTGCGTGCGTATTTAAAGGGAATCACCAGACCCTCTATACTACTGTGTATAAAATGAATCTACAGACCGTAACGTTTTCAAAAATATAATTGTAAGATCTGTGCTCAAATTAGAAATATATATCTTCGTTATTTAAATATGTGATACATGGGTTAAATTTCTATTCCCGGATGAAGGTGTATGACATCATAAGTTGAACGTTTTTCTCGCTGTCATCAAATGCTATCGCAATAAAAATGGGAATTGCGTTTTTATAAGGGGATTCTCTTCAGCGGTTTTAGGAATATATAAACTATATTTGCGGAAATGTTGAGGAATATATACTAACAGTCCTTTGTCTGATTTCTCTGATGGTGCCAATTTTGGCATGAAGTTTTGATCTTAAGATAAATGAATGACGCGATAGTATAGGCAATTCAATATAATTGCCACTATTGAATCAACGCTCTCACTGGGGCTACGGCAGATAATGTTATTACAGTTTCATCTATTAATATGAGAGTTTAAATAGTTTGTACATACATCCAGTCCATCTTTAGGTACTTATGTTTTCATACTAGCCTCAAAACTTCCTGAGATTTTGTAATGTTAATGTAATTGGCAGGTATCTTCATAGAAAATGGCCATCTTAAGGTTCGGCAATTAATGTGTGAAAATAACAAATACATTCCATAAATTTGCGATAGTGTGAGACACGTCTTAATCTCTTCAATCTGTACATATATAAATGATGTCGATAGCATTATCACCAATAGAGATATCACCATCCAAATGCATGCACTCCTGTCTTCAGAGTGCCGTTATTATGGTTCTTGTCGGATGGGATTCAACCTATGACGTCATAGGTTTAATTAACTCGCAGAAAATTATAGTAACATAGCTTTTTTTTAACACCATTTTACTCGGATTTATATACAAATGTCGGGGGAAAGCTTTATACAGTAGCTTAAATGTGGGCTCTACAATAGAGCTGCATGTTTTATGCAAACGATGATAACCCTTCTTGTGTTCCCCTTTAAGTGTGGCATAACTTCCAAAATGATCTGATATTACTCATTCGAATTCCTTTCTTCATATGATGCTTGATTCTATTTCCTGATGCGGGTTGAAATTAATGGTATTTGTCGGATTCGGCTCTTGGTTGACTCTGCTGCTGCTAGTGTTATTGATGATGATGATGGTGGTGGTGGTGGTGGTGGTGGTGGTGGTGGCTGTAGCAGCGGCGGCCGTGGCAGATTGGTTGGGCATGGAATCGGGTAGGAGGATGTTGAGGAACGTGGTGGAGGGAGGAGGGGAGGAGGAAGGGGTAGGGCTAGTAGCAGGAGAGGGATGCAGAGGGGAGGGCGAGGAAGACGAGGCGGTGTATATGCAGACTGAGTGGGGTGAGGAGCAGGAGGGCGAGGCAGTGTATGCGGAGTGGGTGGAGGGGGAGGGGGGATAGAGTGAAAAATAAAAGAAATTAATGTTAATGACGGCGATGATTGGGACTAATATGATTAAGGTGATTTTGTGTATGGTAACCTGGCAGTCTGGTAATTGATCCTATTACCCAGTCTACCCAACCGCGCCACTATCCCTTCGCATACATCCTTACTGCATCTTCTTATGGATGTTGATGATGATGATGATGATGACGATGACCACGACTCTGCTGCTACTGCTCATGATGGTAGTGGTGGTGGTAGTAGTCAATTAATTTTACAAACAAGAGCTCCGCAAACGGCGCATAATACCCCGCCATGATGACAAACTAATAAATGACTGCTATCAGAAAATATTTATTTCTTCCTCAGACCCATCAGACCAGTAATCCTTATTAAGTGTCAAAGCGATCTGCTAAACGGTCAAGGAGGTATCATCCGGAAACCAATTTTCAAGATGGCTGCTGCTGACTAGCGGCCATATTGGATTTTGGATTATCGTAAATCTCGATAGGTTTCTTCACCAGACATATTCCAATGACCCTAGGAAGTGATCCGATAAATGGTAACGGAGATATCATCCAGAAACCAACTTTCAAGATGGCAGCCAGTGGCTGGCGGCCATCTTGAATTTAGGATCAGTTTCGATTTCGATAAGTTTCTTCCCCAAACCTAGACCAACCACTCTACCAAGTTTCAAAGCGATCCAATAAACGAAAACGGAGTTATCATCCGGAAACCAATTTTCAAGATGGCTACCGGTGGCTGGCAGCCATCTTGGATTTCGGATCATTGTCAGTCTAGATAGGTTTCTTCAGCAGAGGCAGTCGAACCACCCGATGAAGTTTAAAAGCAATCCAATAAACAATAACGGAGTTATCATCTGGAAACTAATTTTCAAGATGACCACCGGTGGCTGGTGGCCATCTTGGACTTTGGATCATTGTCAATTTCGATAGGTTTCTTCCCCAGACCTAGTCTAACCACTCCATGAAGTTTCAAAGCGATCCGATTAACGGTAACGGAGTTATCATCCGGAAACCAATTTTCAAGATGGACACCGGTGGCTGGCGGCCATCTTGGATTTTGGATCATCGTCAATTTCGATAGGTTTCTTCCCCAGATCTAGTCCAACTACCCTATGAAGTTTCAATGCGATCCGACAAATGGTAACGGAGTTATCATTTGGAAACCAATTTTCAAGATGGCCGCCGGTGACTGGCGGCCATCTTGGACTTCGGATCATCGTCGATTTTGATAGGGTTCTTCCCAAGACCTAGTCCAAACACCCTATGAAGTTTCAATGCGATCTGCTAAACGGTAACAGAGTTATCATCCGGAAACCAATTTTCAAGATGGCCACCGGTGGCTGGCGGCCATCTTGGATTTCGGATCATCGTCGATTTCGATACGTTTCTTCCCAAGACCAGGTCCAACCACCCTATGAAGTTTCAATGCGATCCGACAAACGGTAACAGAGTTATCATCCAGAAACCACTCTGCCGCCTGGTGGCTGAGTTATCGCATCAACTGGTTGGGGGTAGGTGGGTTTGTGTCATCATCCAAATCACTTTCAAAATCTGTTGCGCGTGAGTACGTGTGTATATGGTAGTGAGAAGTCACTGTAGTAACCAAATAACCAATTTGGACCATTTGTAAACAGGCCATAGCTGTTTTTAAATAACGCAAACTCATAGACCAATTTGTTATCAGCATACAAGTCTATAAATGTCTCACGGCCAATTTGGCAAACAGCACACAGCCTATATGCCAATATTAAACTTGCGTCAACAAGCAATAATATAAAACGATAATTCACCTTTTCAACGATAATACAAACAGTCACGCCGATACTAAATTGGCATATGGGTCTGCACCCTTTACAAACAGGCCAAATTGGTACATGTCTCTTTGCCTGTTTGCTTCATCTTTGCGATAAGCTTAACTGAAAACATGTAGACATAAATGCACAACGCAAGGTATTGCATGCTTTTTTGAGCGGCGTCGAAATATAGCTTGCACGAAATTCACATCAGTATGACACTAAACAAGGGTTTAAAGGTAAACTATGGTTAAGCTTAACCTCAGGGTAGCTAACACAGGTTTAATTAAACTACATGTACATTTCAAGCATACAGATTTTGTTAAACCACAAAAAGTGCTTTTACTAAACTAACTACTAAGTTTAGCTTAAAATAGTGTAAAGTTACAAGATATTTCCCGGGGACAGTTAATGAGTAGCGTATCCTTTCAGCCAAGTCTGGTTGAAATTGGCCATGCAGTTAATGAGGAGTAGCATTTTAAAACATTTAGCGTCAGTTTTCAGAAAATTCAAGATGGACGCCGAAAAGATAGACAAATTAAAATTCTGTATAAAAGCTCTGAAGCATACCACTTTAGGGTACTTCCAACTGAGTTTGCTTGAAATCGACGAGGAGTAGCATTTTAAAACATTTACTGTCAGTTTTCGGAAAATTCAAGATGGATGCCTAAAAAATAGACAAATCAAAATTCTGTATACATGCTCTGAAGCATACCACTTTAGGGTACTTCCAACTGAGTTTGCTTGAAATCGGCCAAGTGGTTAATGAGAAAGCTTTTAACCGATTTCCAGAAAGTTTCAGAAAATCTGAACCGCCGGAAATATTGACCAATCAGAATTCTCGTTAGAAGTCTTGAAGCCTACCAGGATTGAATTAGTCCACCAACATTTCGTTGTAGTCAGGCCATTTATATTGGAGTAGCATTTTAAATGTTTTCCGGAAAATTCAAGACAGCCACCAGAAAAATTGACCAATCGAAATTCTGTGTAGCGGTTCTGGAGCCTACCACCCAAGGATACTTCCAGCCAAATTTGGTTGAAGTCGATCAAAGCATAAATGAGGAGATGCAATTTTACGGATGGATGGATGGCTCCCTTCAGGCCAGGTGAGCTAAAAATAACGGAAATGCCAGAAACTTGAACTTAATATGTAACTTCTGTAACTTCTAGGCGGGGTGATCACCTTGGTCCGAAACAGCGTGAACGCCAGCCAGATCAAAACCTTTATGGAGGAGGCAGAATATATCAAGATCAAGGTAACAACCAGCAACTCTGTGATTGACATTGTCAATTATTACTGCCCTAATGACAAGAATCCCTCACTTGACACAATCCAGGTCCCGGACTGCCACTTCCTCATTGCGGGAGACTTTAATAGCCAGTCTCAGAGCTGGGGATACAGAACACTTGATAAACGAGACATTGAAGCATGGCAAGATGAAAAGCACCTTTTACTTGTCAACGATCCCACAGATCAGCCTACCTTCTACTCGCGCCGGTGGCACTCGACAACAACGCCGGACTTGGCATTTTGTACAGAAGACATTCACAGAAACCTCAGTAGAGTGGTCGGATCGCAGTTAGGAGGAAGTGACCACCGCCCAGTCCTCCTCTCTCTTTCTGGAAGTATTTCAACAAGTTCACCTCAACATCCAAGGTGGAACTACAAAAAGGCAAATTGGAGTCTGTTCGGCATTCGTTCCAATGAGCTTACCCAAAATATAGCAGTAGAAGGGAGAAACATCAACAATGCGGTCAAGGAATTTAATTCAAGTATCCTCAAGGCTGCCAACGAAGCGATTCCTCGAGGGTTCAGGAAAAACTACCGCCCCTACTGGACAACAGAACTGCAAGCAGCACATGATAAACTAGACAAGGCCAGAGAAGATGCAGAGGGTAATCCCTGTCATGAAAACCACTTCACACTACAACAAACTAAAGCCAGGTATCTAAAGACCAAGCTGGAGGCCAAAAGAAGAAGCTGGAGGGAAAAGACGGCAGGGTTTAATTTAGAGAGACACACAACAAAGCTATGGAGACTGACTAAAGCACTGAATGATGAGGGTGTTGGGGGAGAGAAGATTACTCTTGAAGAAGATGGACAAACACTGTCAGGAAAGATGGCTGCAGATGCCTTTGCGAAGGCATATGCAAAAGAAAGCAACATTTCTATACCACGAATGCGTCAAAAAGAGGTTAGAAAAGAGCAAAAGGAAAGAACAGACACCAACACTCACGATGCAATGAAAGTTGACATTAGTTTTGCAGAACTGGAGAAGTCTATCCACCAATTGAAGAAGAAGAAATCTCCCGGGCCAGATGGCATTACGAATGAAATGACCCAACACCTTGGTAATGCATCTCTCCGCAAGTTGCTAGATATCTTTAATCTCAGTTGGACCAATGGAGAGGTTCCTCAGTGCTGGAAGGAAGCCAGAATGACTCCTATTCTGAAAAAAGGGAAGAACAAGACGAAAGTGCTGAGCTACCGTCCTATCAGTCTTACAAGCTGCATATGCAAGACCATGGAGCGCATCGTCAACCAGCGGTTGTAGTGGTACCTGGAGTCGGAGAACACTATAGTTTCAGAGCAGGCTGGCTTCAGAAGATACAGGAGCACAGAAGATCAAACAACACATCTTGCACAGGTCATAGAGGACACTTTTCAAGCCAAGAAGGTGATGCTAGCTGCCTTTATTGATCTGCAGAAGGCATTTGACAAGGTGTGGAAGGCTGGCCTCCTCGTGAAGCTCCGGCGCACAGGCATCGGTGGCAACATGTTCCGATGGACCAAGTCATACCTACACAATCGCAGAGATATGGTGCTGGTGGATGGACAATCTGGACAGAATGTATTGCTGAGACAAGGGGTACCACAAGGCGGAGTATTATCACCAACTCTGTTCATACTCTTCATTAATGACATTGTAGCAGAGCTGCTCAAAGGGATCCAAGCAGCCCTCTATGCAGATGACCTCGTACTCTGGTGCACCGAGGAGTACACAACGACTGCCACATACAGAATGCAGCTCGCCTTGGACAGAATTACAGCTTGGGCCAATCGCTGGTGTATTACCATCAACAAAGAAAAATCATCAGCCATGCTAATCTCACTGTCCACCAAACCCAAGGTTGGCAATCTGACACTGGGTGGTACTCCACTCGAGTACGAGGACCAGCAGACATACCTGGGAGTCACCTATGACAGAAGATTAACATGGAAGGAGCACATCCAGAATGCAGAGGCAAAGGCCAGAAGAAAGCTAAACATCATGAGGAAGCTGGCAGGAACAAAGTGGGGTGCCAATGAAAGGATCCTCAAGACCATCTACCTAGGTGTCGTACGACCACACCTTGAGTATGGCTCCAGCTCATGGATGACAGCAGCTAAATCTCATCAACAGAACCTCGACAGAGTACAAAACCAGGCACTGCGCATCATCACTGGTGGAATGAGATCAACACCAATAGAAAAAATGGAGCAGACAGCAGGCATCCCCCCACTTAGTAAAGGAAGGGATGCAAAGCACTGATCCAAGCTGCAAAGTTCAAATCGTTCAACAACCACCCGATGAAGATCAGGCAAGCACAGCTGTCATCAGGAAGACTTAAAAGATCAAGTTTTGTGAAAGAGACAAAAGCACTTCAAAGGAAACACCAAGAAATGTTGCCAGCACAAATAGAAGACCCAAACCACACCCTTGATCATCCACCCTGGGAAAACAAACTAGAGAGCATAGCTATTCGCACCACAGTATCTCATCTCACAACCAAAGATGAACACAGTGATGTGAGCAAGAAGGCCCTGACTCTAGCCATGCTGGAAGAAATGTACCCTCAGGAGACATGGATAAGGATCTACACAGATGGATCAGCCAAAGATGCAATTAGGAGTGGAGGTGTCGGACTGCACATACAGTATCCAAACGGACAACATGAGTCAGCTGCAATACCGACAGGCAAACACTGCACAAACTACAGAGCTGAAGTCGAAGCACTGGTCCATGCAGCTAATACCATCAGCAGAACAGCAGACCCTATTGCACAGATTGTCTTTTTATCTGATGCCCACTCCGTCCTTGAGGCTATCACCAAAGGTAAGCTGCCACAACTTGAAGAAGCACTACAAACCATCAAATGCTTTCGGATAGCATTGCAGTGGATCCCCTCACACTGTGGGGTCCAAGGAAATGAGGAAGCAGACAAGATGGCAAAGGTGGGTGCAGAAGAGAATCAGACAGAAAACATGGTTATGCATACAAAGATGAAGACTATCATCAAGTCACTCTATAGAACACCTCAATCAGAAGATGCCTACCATCATCTCTCGAGGCCAGAGCAAGTGACCATTTTTCGTCTCAGAACTGGACATAACAGACTAAACCAACACATGTACAGGCGGTTCCACCTTACGACATCGCCCGCTTGTCCTTGTGGAGAAGCAGAACAGACCACAGAGCACAGACTTCAATGTTGCAGTACATATCAGCTGTTGAGAGAAGAGATTTGGCCTTTGTCAACCTCTTTTCTTGAAAAGCTGTATGGGCCTGTGGAAGAACTGCAGAAAACCACAGATTTCATCTTGAGAACGGCTCTCCAAGTGTGATACCAGCGATCGAAAAGAAGAAGAAGAAGACTTCTGATAATAAAGTAATGTACAATGTTTCATTTGAATATTTTTCCCTTGAACTAACTATTACCCTTGAGTTGTGGTTAGTTGATATTCAGAGCCCCAATAAAATTTGCCAAAAGGAGTACACATCTGCAAATTTGGTGTTAATTCATCAATAGATGACAATACAGGTCACACATTGTGACTTCTTGACAGACAGATCAGAGATAAATCTCCCTAAATGTACACGCTCACTCAGGTAAGCTAATAAACATGCATTACAATATATATATATATATATATATATATATATATATATATATATATATATATATATCAAACTATACCTGTACATGCTAAGACCAGAGTGGTCCATGCTTGATGTTGAAGAACCTGACCATCCGACATTGCTCCTGTAATCTAACTTGTTAGCTAAATCACGACGACCAATACACATCAAACAGCCTCCGAGAAACTGAACATTGTTTTCTGACAGCACATCCTGCTCTTCAAGTTGCGTAAATACACTGAGCAAGGGTTCATTCTCTAATTGAGATGCTGGTATATGATCCAGGCAAAGATAACGAAGCTTCTTGCTCTCAGATGAATCCAAATCATCAGCAATTTCAACAAGCATCTGTCTATATGTGAACACGGCTGAATCCACATCGGTAGCCATGTTGTTTGTGGCAGTGTTATATCTGATGTATGGCTACCCTCCAACCTCACATCATCTGAGACACGTTTACAGGTATGTTGTTTTCTGTAATGAGAAAGATCAATAGAGTAATCCAGTTTTAGCTATGCACCACCCATCTCTAGCTAAGCTCCACCACTCTTTGCCCGTATTGCAATCGATCGAACCCTAAACTTCCTCAGAATCTCAATTTCCAGAAAACAATACTGATAAGATGTTGAATATTTTGAAACTAATTTGAGTGGGTGCTGTTGTTGCCTATGTGCCACGTCAAATTAGAGAGGTTTCCCAAAAAGAAACTAAGTCATTATCCTTCTAGCCAATCAAAAGTATGTGCAAAACAGACGGAGCTCCCCCTCTGAGAGTATAAAAAGGATGTGCACACAGTATTTTTCGCCTTCTGCGTCTTGCAGTCAGCCACTTAGCACCTCTCTCCTCTCTCTAACTAACTAACCAATGCTGATTGGGTCGACTGTATTTTAGACATAAGTAACCAGGCATAATAACCTTTCAGAGTGAAATACCCCGAAATTCCTTGTGCGCACTCTACCTATGCTTCTGTCTACACTGGCGTGTTTGTGCATGTTAGATTCATGTTAGCTGCATGATTACTTCATGTTGGGAGAGCACAACACATCAAGATCTCCTCCACAGGGGAATGTTACAGGTAAGCATCCGAACGCTTATGCAAGTAGTGAGTCTGTAACAGCTAACACTGATCAAACTCTAAGTTGTGGCAATTCAGGGCTGGTCCGCAATACCATGGTATCCTCATGCGTGGGCCTACCTAGGCCTGTTCGGTTAATCAACATTTCATCGATAGTCAATTATTTCCTGGCGATTATATAATCGAGTGTAAAAGAAAATATTCGATTATTTATTTTAATGAGGCATAATTTAGTGTTTAGTCTTGTAATACAGCTAATGCATTGAAGGTGGTTGTATAAACATCTATTTATGACGATCAAGCCCGCCTATCCCGAGTCATAGTCCATGCACGTGAACGTTTATATATAAGTAATTGCTTGATATGCCAGTGATCGGAAGCATGTGATTGCTACTGTTTAATATCTCCCTCTGAAGGCTGTAGGCTGAAGTGTTGGCCATTTTCAATAAATTTAACAAAATGAATTACTGTTTTTCATAGTAAAGTCACAAAATTTTGATGCAAATTTTCACAAATGCTGACTGTTTTAGAACTAATTTGTCTTAAAACTGTTGCTGCCTAGGCAGAAACAACCTGCAGTCAAATGATTTTCAAAATATTAGACTTTTCTAATGCTGGGAAATAGGGAAACATCGTACACAGGGCACACTATGGGCGAAATCTATATCATAATAAGAATTGAAATAATACGGCCATTTCGCAAAAAAAAATACACAACATTTGCTTCGTAGTAAATTAAAAAACTTTCGATCTAAATTTTCAAAAATGTTGCTGATTGTTTTGTAACTAGTTTGCCTTAAAGCTGTTTCTCCACGTGCAGTCAAATGATTTTCAAAATATTCAGTTTTTCCAATGCTGGAAAATAGGGTAACATCATAGATAGGCGCTACGGGCGAGCTCTACATAATTAAAAGTTAATATTAAAATTAAATTTGCGCCTTTTTACTGGCTTGAAAATCTGGGCATACATGCCGGTTTCTTAACAGCATTATCCAATGGGAACGAGTGGACAATGGATTCCAAATTGACTTCATGATACCATTATACTGGGGGGGGGGGGGGGGGGGTCCTCACGTTCAGCCAGTCAGAGCACTGATTGATATACATGTAGCCGGTTCTATTGAGCTTCTTGCAGTCTTTTCATAGGTCTCCTTAGTTGAGGTAATCTAAACCTAACTAGTAACAAAATTACGAAATAGTGTATTCTGTTATTTTCATAGAAAATCGGGAATTTTTAGCAATTTAGTTATTTATTTATTTATTATTATTAATTTTAACAAAGCTATACTCTCTCCTCTCTCTCCCTCCCTCAACCACCTCCCTACCTCCATCCCTCACTACGTAGTCACTACTTCCAAAGTTCCAAGATTAAATAATCGATTATCCGATTAAATCTATTATTTTCCAGACATCATAATCGATTATTTATTTCCATAAATGAACAGCCCTAAGCCTACCTCAATCATCTTCAACTATCCGAGAATGGGAACATCGTTACGGTGTACATGATCTGGTGTGTTGAATACAGCCACGAAAAGGGATATCTACAAAAAACATTCGGCACGCCCCCTGACCCTCGAAGTAGGCTACGACCATGAAGCTGCCTTATTACAGATACACTCACCTATCCTTTTTCGCTTTCAATTCCACCCCACCCCCGCCAACCCCCCACCCACACACACACCCCAAACCACACACCCCAGGGCAAGTTCCATCCAAGTTTGGAGACGATCCCGCCTTATTGAAAAATGTCTTAACAACAAGAAGCTGCTCAAGGGGTTTAATGCTCACCTGAACCATTAGCATTTTAACAAGAGGCCCAAGGGGCCTGTGTTGCTCCCCTGAAGCACTATACATTTTTGTCACAATTGTTGGTGGGTGATTTAGGAGTAGTCTTCTAAATGAGTTTGTGGACAATTTTGAAAGTCCGATATGGCCGCCAAACACGCTACATTTTGATTGGTCCACTACAGCCCCCCACAGAAAATCCCCCTTGCGGGTTGGTCTGTTCTTTTATTAACCACTATAAAAACTAACTTACCGTTCAATCACTCCTTGCTAAATCAATTATCTGCATTTTGCTATCAGAATAAGATTTTTATGCCTGCATACACACCTCCCCATGCCTAATCCTATTAATATGAACCCTCAACCAGGCTACTGGTTGTGTCCCATCACCAGCCTATCATCAGGTATAGACTGGCACCAGTCTATACTCACCTCATAGTGACGCTTGTCGCTAAGCGCGCTTGCGCATGCGCATTAGAGCCCGAATAGGAAACAGATTCACTTTTCTAAATTTAAGTGCAAAATATTTAAAGTCTGATTCTCAAATCTTACCACGTGGGGGTGGCTGAGACCGGGTCGTAGTGATTGAACGGTAAGTATGTTTTTATAGTGGTTAATAAAACAACAGACCAACCCGCAAGGGGGGTCTGTGGGGGGGTTGTTATTACACCACAAAAACATCCATTACCATTCAATCACTACTTGCTAAACCCGTAGATTTGGTCAGTGCCCCATAACACGTAAGGTGGGAGGAGATTAGAGAATCAATAAACAAGGATAAAAATCAAAACCAATCTTATCCGAATGTTAATAACACAACATAATAGTGCATATAACTCAATCACACTGTGATTTAACAAATAAGGATAACTAGAACTTAAAGAAATAAATAAAAACCAAAGAAAACTCTCACCATTCTCTACAGACGCACAGTCCTAACGAAAATGGTGGGAAGTGCTGGGTATATGGTCTTCGGATTTTTTAGTTAAAATCGTAATGTTACGAAAGAAGGAAGCTGTTGCACTCTGGTCTTTAAGATAAAATGAGGTAAAAGTAGATTCAGATTTCCAGCCTGCCACCTGCATGACCTCATCTAAAGATGAACCGGCAAAAAGAGCGAAAGAAGTAGCCATGCCCCTAACATCATGGGCTTTAATATGGGCGAGATTAATTTGATCCGGAGAGGCTATCTCGTAGCAAAGCTTAATCATCTCACAAAGCCATCTAGCAATCGTAGCTTTTGAAACCGGCTTGGATAACTCTTCCGCGTAGGAAACCCATAAATAGGATGGATCGGCTCTTTTAAAATCCGCTCACTGTCTATAAGTTCTTAAAGCCCTAACCGGACACCAAAATTTGCCGGAAGGCGAAAAAGATGACAAAGATTTTAAAATAATCGGACTAGCAGGAGAATGGTTAGACTGAGTTTTAGATAAAAAGTCCCTTCTGGGATATAAAATCAAACCGTCACCTAGAACTATAAATCTATCCCTTTCAGCAGAGAGCATGAATCTCTGAACGTCTTCTAGCAGAGGCAGCAGCAACAAGAAAAACTTTAAGAGTTAAAAGCTTAAGACTGATAGAAGAAATAGGTTCAAAATGGCGACCTGCCAAATCTTGAAGAACCAAAGCCAAATTCCAGGAAGGCAAAGGCGTAGCAGTCGGAGGACGAATATTACCTAGACCTCTAATAAAGCTATTAAGAGTCTTAGTATCCTTGACATCGGCATTCAGAAGACAAGGAAGAGAAGATGCAAGAGAAAATCTATACCCCCTGACCGTATTAGCTGACAAATGTAACGAGTCAAACAGATAAGATAAAAAATCTAAAACTTGTGGTATAGAAACAGAATCGGGCACGAAACCTTGGTCTGAACACCATTTATCAAAAATTTTAAGACGACCCTTGTAAACTCGACGGATCGATTCCCTTCTGGCAGAGTCAATAATTTCCTGAGATCTTGAAGAAACCTTATCCTGGAGGCTTTCAGACTCGAGATTCTCCAAACGCACAGATTGAAGATTTCTGGATTTGGATGTACACAACGACCTCTTAGAAGGTCCTGGGATACTGGAAGAAGACGAGGAAAGTCTACCAGAAGATCTAGAAGGTCTACAAACCAAATCCTCTTGGGCCAAAAGGGAGCTATCAGAAGAATCTCGCAAACTTGGTCCTTGACCTTCTTCAATACTAACGGAATCAGAATAGTAGGAGGGAAGGCATAAGCGAACATCCCTGGACTGAGACAGGGCATTTACCACCAGGGCTTGACCGTCCGGAAAAGGAGACATGTAAGAGGAGATCTGGGCATTCAGAGAGGTCGTGAACAGATCTACTAGAGGACGATCCATAAGATTGAAAATCGCTCTGACAACCGACTTCTTTAACTGCCACTCTGTGTGGGCGAACTTGCTGGGACGTGACAGTTGATCCGCCAGAAAATTCAGACTGCCTGGGACATGTGAGGCCACTAGAAAAATCTGCCTCTTGCGGCACCACAAGAGAAGAGTCCACACTTCTAGACAAAGGAGAGATGACCTTGTACCTCCCTGCCTGTTGATATAAGATACCACTGTTGAATTGTCCGACCGAATTGAGACTGAGACCTATCACCAGATCTGACCATGAAAGGAGAGCCTTCTTGACAGCCCACAACTCCAGAATGTTGATGTGGGCTGACAACTCCTCCAGGGACCAAAGGCCGGAAACCGACAGGGAGTCCCAGACTGCTCCTCAACCCTCCTGAGAAGCATCTGTGAAGATTATTGCCTGAGGAGGGGACTTTACCAGTGGAACACCCATCAGAAGCAGAGAACGGTCTTTCCAAAAATCTAGATGAGGGATCAAATGTTCTCTGATGGGAATCTGATGGTAGATAGAGTGGACTGACTGCTTCCAAAGGGACATTAAATACATCTGGAAGGGTCCTCTCATCAGCGCCGCCCAAGGAACCACCTTCTCTACGCTGACCATCAGACCTATCACTCTTAAAAAGAATCTTGCTCTTACCACTGGAGACTAAGCGAGGATTTCCATTGCCACTGATAAAGCCTCTATCCTTGGATCTGAGGGGAAGACTAGACCCCGGGCCAGGTTGAAAAAACCGCCTAGATGAGTAAAGACTTGAGAAGGAACTAGGCTTGATTTCTCTAGATTTAAAATCCACCCTAGATTGCAAGCCAGGCTGCAAACCTCTGGAAGAATACCTGCGAGAATTGAGGAAGACCTTGCTTTTACCAACCAGTCGTCTATATAAACATGAAGATGGATAGAACGACGGTGTAAAATTCCTGCCACGGCTGAAACTAGACGGGTAAAAAGGAAGGGAGCCGTGGTTGGGCCGAAGGGCATGGCGCAGAACTGCCACACCCGATCCTTGTAGGCGAACCTCAGGAACTTTCTGAAGGCAGGGTGAATAAGAACATGGAAGTAAGCGTCCTTCAGATCTATGGAAGGCGTCCACATTCCCTGATCCAGACTGGAAATGATTTGGGAAACCGTCTCCATCTTGAATTTTGGGGTGAGAATAATAAGATTTAACTTTTTCAGGTTTATGATTGGACACCAACCTCCTGATTTCTTTGGAACTAAAAAGATGATCGAGTACTAGCCCGGGTCTACTCGCCAATGGGGAACTTCTTCTATTGCCCTCTTGACAATCATGGATTCCAACTCCTCTTCCAATGCCACCAGTTTCTCCGGATTGGAGGGAACCGGCGTCCAAACTGGGAAAAGAGAGAGAAGAGGAGGATGACAGATCCATGATGGAGCATAACCCCAACGTATCTGAGATACTAGCCAGGAGTCCTGAACGGAGGACTGGGGAAAGGAAGAGAGAAAGTTGGACCTACCCGGGAATTGTCTAAACCTTCAAACTCTCTTCCCTTGAAAACCTCTAAAAGAAGACTGTCCTCTGGATCTGGAAGCCCGGCGAGAAGGGGTCTGACCCCCCTCGCCCAAGACGAAGGAGACTGCCTTCCTAAAGACCTCGAACGATGGGAGGAAATGGAATCGAAACGATCCTCCTCCAAAGATCGATCCCGACGATCAGACAAAGACAAATTAGAGTTATGGGAAACCCTAGAAGGATAAGCTCCAAACTGATCAGGTTTGAGACTCTTTCTTCTAGGAGAAGAATTAGGGCTTCTAACAGAAGAGACATCTCTCTTCCCGGAAGGCTTGGAAAACGAAATTTGAGCTTGAAGCTCCCTAGAGGCCTTCAAGCGCTCAGATTCCGCCCTAATTAAATTAGGAGCTGACTCTCCAAAAAGATCAGTACCAAAAGGGGACGCAACCACA
>CM067371.1:510000-535000 GCA_034401795.1 Chaetoderma sp. LZ-2023a
GGGCGACTTCGTTCCGTCCTGGCGGTTTATGTAAGTCACTACTGTTGAGTTGTCTGATTGAACCAGAACACTCTTGCCCTGAACTTGCTTTATGAAATGTTCCAGGCCCAGGACTACTGCTCGCAATTCCAGTAGATTGATATGTTCTTGTGACTGATCCAGATTCCAAAGCCCTGATACTGTGGATTCTTCCAGGCAAGCTTCCCACCCCTCCATCGATGCATCTGAATACATTGTTACCTGAGGGTGAGGAGGGGTTAGCATTACCCCAGCTAGGAGATACTGTCTTCATCCACCATTGAAGGTGGTGAATAAGAAGTTCCAACACTGACACGTTCGAGTCCAGTGAACCTGTACTCTTGGTCCATTGCGTCATGAGAAATAACTGGATAGCGTGCCTGCGTAGTCGCCTAAGGAATGACTGGTTCCAGAGAAACCATCAACCCCAGCATTCTCAAGTAAACCCGTGCCAGAACATAACGACGGATGCACACTGACTGTATCAATGAGATGAGTACCTGTACCCTCTCCTGAGTAGGATAAACATATCCTATCTCTAGATCGAAGAACATTTCCAGGTAAACAAACTTCTGGGATGGCGTCAGCTCTGATTTCTGAAAGTTGTTATCCAGCCTAAATCTGTGAGAGTTTTCAAAACTATCTCCAGATTTACTGACAGACTTTCCTGATTGTGTGCTTTTAACAGCCAGTCATCTATGTACGTGTGGACTGCAATGCTTCTCCTGCGGAAGAATGCTGTTATCGCAAGAACCACCCTGGTGAAGACCCGAGGAGCCGTCGAAATTCCAAAGGGTAAAACCCTGAATTCCCACTGGCTGCCCTCGAATGCGAACCTCAGGAACCGACGAAAACTCCTCGCTATTGGAATGTGAAAATAGGCATCCTTCAGATCTATTGAAGCTGTCCACATTCCCTTCTTAAACCCTGCCAACACCGATTTCACTGTCTCCATTTTGAAACTGGGTGTGTCTATGAACTTGTTCCATGGCTTGAGGTTGAGAATCGGTCTCCACCCTCCAGTGCTCTTTGATACTAGGAACACGGTTGAATAAAAGTCCGGACACTTTTGTGCCGGTTGAATTGCTCGTTTTTGTATGAGGGAATTTATTTCTTTCTCTATACACAACCGTTGATCTGGATCTCTTGGAATTTGCGTCCAGACTGGCACCAGAGACAGTCGCGATGGAGGGCCTGTTATCCAATCGGGATGATACCCGACTGAAAGCCATCGCAAGACTAAACGGTCCTGAGTAAACCATTCCCACTCTTGCTTGTGGTGGGCCAATCGGCCTCCCACTGGACCACCTACGGAGAGAGGTGGACATAAGGAGTGCAAGAGTGGCACTGTCTCCTTGGCAAGAAGCACCGGAGTCACCGTGATAACTGACCCATTAGGCATGATTACCACGACCAGATCCTCGCACGCCACGACAAGCGCCACGCGCACAGCAGTGCGTGGGCGGCTGCCTGCACCACCCTCGCTGCTGGCCAAATCACACATGGCCGAGGCTGCGCTGGTGTCTGGCCTCTGACCAGGCCACCGCCACCTCGAGCCTGCAGGGGATGATACGCAGGGGGGGGGGGGATGCGCGAACGCGCTCTGTGGGGCACTTCAAATTGCTCGCGCAGCAACCTCTGGTTATTGACCAGGGTGACCGTCTCCTGGAGGTCCCTACATCCCTCACCTCCAAAGAGACCAGGATCTGCCATAGGCGTACGCAGCAGCCTATTATACAGGTCCTGAGACGGGCACAGGTTGTCTAAAGCAAACGTGCACCGCACCCGGACACTCCTGTTCACAGACTGGGTTAAACAATCCAAAGCCAGGTTGATTCCATCCTGGATGGCTCTCTGGACAGTTACTGGACTAGGCTGGCATGATGGGGATGCCATAACTACCCCCTGTAACAGCTGGGAGACATGAGAAAGCGCCGCAATAGACGCTCTCCCACTCTCCTCCGCATCGCGCAACACGGTGTTTGCTGAACACAAAGCGTTCGAGCACAGCGCTCCCGTGTCAGACCGGGAGCCTGGCCGTGTGTCCTCACCTAACGCTGTGCGGTCATCCACGCTCGGCTTAGGTACCACACCGTATTTCTGATATTCATCAGACACGATGCGGCAACACCTTGCCACCTCACGAGGGGCCTTCACGAGACATCCATGCACCTTGATGGACGTCTCCCAGCTGTGAGCATATCTACAATATGCCAGTGGCAGAGATGGCATAGCGTTAGCAGTCGGCTTACCTGCCAACCACGGGCGGTGATCCCGCTGGCTGGCCGACTGTTCCACAGGCAGGTCTGGCCTGACGCTTATTAGCCAATGACACGCGTCCGACCAGTCCTCCTCTGTGGCTACCTGCGAAAACTCAACAAGACGAGGGCCCTCGTCTTCCTCCTGAGCGTTCGCAGGCATGTATGAGGCTGAATGACCTGACACCCCTGGCAAGCCAGAGAAAGCATGCGGGCCCGAAAGAGCAGGCATACTAAACTGACTGGCTTGACCAGGAATAGGCGCCGTGGTATTGTGTGGGGAGAATTTCGCCACACCACGACCCTGACCAGAACCTGCTAGACTCTCGGCAAGCCGAGGTATGCAGTAGACCTGGCCATCAGAACCAACCCGGCCCACCTTCTGCGGTGTGAACCATGGACAATGTCGCCTGTATTCCCCATGAGGGGTGCACAGATGTCAATGTCCATGGTCACGGCATCAGGAGAACCCAACAGATAATCCTCTTCATCCTGGCCAGAAAGATTAGACTCCGGGTCAGCGAAGAATGCTAACACGGACTGGCCAGGAAAAGTACCATAGGAGGAACTGGTACCTGCGGTATGCGGATATTCCTGGGCTGATAAGCAGACACCAGGCTCCAGCGACAACCGTCCACAGATCACCGGCGCGGCAAGCCTGCTGCCAGTGTCCTGGACCACCCCCTCTAATGGGACCACCTCTGAATCCTGCTCGAAAACTGGTAGGGTCCTAATGAAACCTGATTCAGAGGCGGGGATTATCTGCTCCGAAGCAGATGAAGAGGACAACATAAGATTTGGTTCAGGAAGCATGCCACGGAGCACCTCTGGAACCAAATCCTTGATTGTCCTCTTCATCTCTCCCAACATCTCAACTCGGAAGGCCTCCATATCCACAGAGGATGAGAATGCAATGACAAGAATTCAGTCATTAGTTCGCATTCCCCCGCCCCCCCCCCCCCTTGTTTACATATTTCACACCTAAGCAGTGGTCCACAGGGACTGCACTGAAAGCAGAGATGAGGGGTGAAATGTTCTTTAAGGAAACGTCCACAAGAGGGACAACCATGTTTCTGAAACAGGACAGAGGACGAAGACAATAAGTATTTTAGTTAAAGAATTAGTAACTCAAAAACAAACTAAAAGGAGAGGGAAGGTGGTCATACAGACCACCTACAAAGATAATAAACCAGCATTGGGCAAAACTTTAAATGTTAATAAAGTGCAAGGCTGATTATGATGTCATAACTTCAAAAATAAGAAGTTAAATCGATCCGAAACAAACATCCAGGTGTAAGGACGAATTGTATTCATATCCAGAACATCTTAACGGGAAAGAATAGAATATACAGACTATACAAACATCAGATATACAATGATAAAATGGCAGCAGATTTTATAAATATTTTCAGATAAAAATTGAAGTGCCTCATATCATAACTAGAATATCTGAGTCTTTAGCATAGACAAACCATCCGATCTGATGAACTGGAAGCTCCACCAACTCTATGACCTCTTAACTCTCTCCACCTATAAGGGGAAGGAAGTGGACCAAGAGGGCAAAGTGAGAAGCGCTTCTTCCGAGGCCTCCAACTCACTGGTTAGATAACCTAACAATGTTAGTAGGAAAAGGAACCTTGGTGGAGAGAAAAACACACCCTCTAATGATGTGCTGTCCTAATCAATCATAGGTAGATACCTGTGGACAAAACACAGAGAGATTAGCATTTCATAGCGCCATAATAGAAACAAGCCAGTTTTTTAGGCGCTTATCACGTTAAACGCGAGTCCCGGAAACACATTACAATGGAACAAACTCGCTAAAGTGTTGTTGAATTCACCTGATGATTAGGTCATGGGCCCTCCTCTGGAGACATAGCACGTTCATACATAATTTACAGGTTTTTAATTCTTGAAATGATTGAAAACAGCAGAAAAATTTATAGAAAAAATTTGCATGTGGTCTCTCTGCCAATAAATTAGCAACGAGGAAGTACTAGTCTGCGCATGCGCGGTGGTTGGGGCTAGCATCCGCTAGACTGTCATCTGACTACCTGCCCAGTAGGGGCAACTAACTTTTTTAATCTGCGTTTTTATTGAGTGAAAGCCGATATTTAGCACTATCAAAGAGTATTAGGGAGGTAAGTATACTCTTGAAGTGAAAAGGCCATGTTCTACAGTCGTTTTAACCCTTTCATGACCAAACCGGCCCAAACCTGCCTCTGTAGTGGTCTTGGGGAATATCTATTTGCAGGCCATGAGAAGACTATTTGTGAAAAATTACCACTGAAATGACTGGCTCAGTAACCAAGCCAGTCATTACAGTGGTACATTTTCAATAGGTCATCTCTTGGCCTGCAAATGGACATTCAATAAGTAAATATTTAAATTTTTCGAAGAAATTTAGTCATTAAAGGGTTAAAGTGTGTACATGTTGGTGTGTGTATACATACCTGTGTACTCACGCTTTGTATGCCTTTCTGAGAACAGAACAAGGATATTGCAAGTAAAAATATCTTTATTATACTTTATCACATAAAATATGGCACATGTCTTTATATATCAGCACTAATCCGCAAAATTTACAAATAAGACATAATTTGTACTTATGAACCCTTTCAAACCTGTAAATCAGCTACAAGCAGTTCTTTATGATGTAAGAAAATCAACTAAGAAATATTCACTTAAATATTTTGAACCAAAGTTGACAGGAAACTGTAGTCTCAGAATATTCAGTAGACTACTCGTTATTGTTGCCTGGAGCTGGAGATATTGAGATTTTAGAGCTGAAAGTGTTAATATATTAACAAGACACTAGATTGTTACAATTTCATATAAAAATAACTGTTGTTTGGTTTTGCTGGATCATCATGACTTGTGTGATTTAAGACCAATACTTTCATACTGCAGTCTGATTGAAGCATGAGCCTCTAGGAAATGAACGACTTCAATCATACAAGGCACAGGGGCATTGATGTTTAACTTCTTGATATGTACACTTGAGCATCCATGACTTATAGCTGAATTAAGGGGAATTTCATCTAAATAGTTCAAATCATACAAAGTGTTCTGGCGTAATATTCGATTATTGGTTCTGAGAACATTATCCTTTGACATATATTCTCAAGAAATCAGGACAGATTGACCTCTACCCGAGATCTTTTATGAATAAATGTGTTGGGATCGCCCAATCCCTGACTATCAATTTCCAGAAAACTATACAGGTAAGCTGTTAAATATTTTGAAACTAATTTGACTGGGTGCTGTTGCTGCTTATGACAGCAACACCGGCCCCAGTCAAATTAGTTTCAAAAATATACAATTTGTATAACGTGTCAGCCTATTAAGAATTAAAGGTGGACTAAATCGAGTCATTCATCCTACACGTCACTTAGTTGATTAAGACGTCAGATGATGGATAAACTGTAAAGGTCCATTGCTGACAACCCACTATTGTACTATATATGCATTATATATGACAAAACATGCAACAAAAGTATTTTATTATGTATGAAAATTCCAACTGAGCGCTTGAGATCCCATAGAATCATTTTGGCCAGATCTGGTATAACTATCACAAAATATCACCAAACATGCTGACTAAATAGTCTACTATTAACTCCAATGGAGGTAACGGAGCCGACATAGTTCTTATATGGGTTGCTAATGTCAGAAGGTAACCATTTTTCAAGCTAAAAGAGAATAGTTATATGTTGAAACATGTCTCTGAAGTATTAGTTTTTCGCATTGGCGCTATTACATAAGAAAATTTGCAAGGGCCTTAGTGAAAGGGTGCCACTTTAGGGTCTAGTCTTTCATTCTCTTAACCATTTAACCCTTACCACTCTGGTGACAAAATTTTTAATTTTCAAATTAATGTAAAAGATGAACTGGTGTTTATTTTTCAACAAATTTGGTGGAAGATGGTGCTGTCGTAGACAGCAACGTCTTCCATCAAAATTGTTGAAAAATGTACACTAGTTTCTTTGCTATTGACACCATAAAATATAGAATATTGACATTAGAGTGTTAAGAGTTAACACTTGTAGTCTCATATCAGCCAAAAACGCCTGCTGTGCTCTTCAGAAAACCGAGCCAGTCATTCCCCTGGTAAAGTTTTAAAAATAGTCTTCTCTTGGACTGCACACGGACATTTTCTGTGAAAAGATTGAAATTTTAAAAACACATTCAAGCGTTAAAGTGTTAAATCCTGTAGTACTAACTGGTTACAATTTCTATGTTTACTGCCTACCCATCTCTAGGACACCCTCATCACAGCAAAGATTGACCTACTCAATCCCACCATTATCCACATCTGATCATCCACATTCTATTGTATAGCGATTATCTCCCATTAAGTCAATCCTAGATTAGTTCATACAGAGTCAATCCTTCTACCTGTCCAGGTAGATAATCCCTCGGTAACAGGATGCCTACAGTGGATGACGGTGGGATTGAGTAGATCAGATTTTTCTATGAAGGAGTGTAGGGACTGATAAGCAGTGTTTGACCGTGAACATCTAATAAGCAAATATTTTTTAAAACAAATTCAGCCATTAAATGCTTAATCATTAAGATCAAAGGATGTGGTAGTAACTCTGGTGTGTGAGATTCGATCAATTTTATTTGCACAATGAAAATATTTGATGTGTATCTATCATTCTGACCAGATTTGATATAAATCGGTCCAAAAAGGGGCAAAATGAGCACACAAAATAATTTACTTTTGATTCTAATGAGATTGATAATCCTTTAAATTAGGGAAGGCTGAACTAGTTCTTCTGTGACTGGTGACTGGTAGCTTATGCCCACACACAAACTTAAGTCAATAGCTCTAAATATGACAAAACGTGCCAATTTACTGAGACCGAACATATGCTATATTTAAGATATAGACGATTTTGTCAGGAATGTAAACAAGGTCAATAGAATCTCGGTAACCACGCGTTCCTGATTCTTTCGGATTTTCAGGACATTAGATTTTTTTTGGATCACATCAAATGTTGTGGAATCATAGTGTATGGTAACAACCCTTTCATGAGTTCAAATTTGACCAAAATCATACCAGTCTCTCACATTGAACATAGGTTTTTCAACTAGAAAGGCCATCATCGGCTATAAGTAGAACTCTAAGGTTTGATCAGCATTGTAACAAGAACACAGCGTCTATGTTTCTTTATGTATCAACTTCCCTTGAACAAACTTTAATGTCCCTTAGTCCCTAATCATATTTCCCAAATTTTGGCCTGATCTATCCACCGGTTTTGGATGTCGTTTTCATGAAAACTAGGTCATCCAAGATGGCCGCTAAAGCATTAAGCCAATCAAATTCCCTTGAAAAAATTTGGTTCAGCTGTTGCCCTCAATGATCTTTTGAATTGATTCCCCAAATAGATTCGGGTTTCAAGAATCATCCAAAATCCCAAATGGTTGCCGAGAAAACTGACCGACGAGCCAGCTTCGTTTGAACAAACCTGTATCTCTATGATCTAAGGATGATTTGCCAAATATATTTGAAATCGGCCCAGTGGCTCTCGAGAAGACATTTTAAATTTCCTATTGCTTTAATACATCTGAGCTTTTGCTGGGTAAAAGATCAAAGATGACCGCCAAACTGTTTTTCTGAGTTTCGAAAATGGCAAATTTGAAATCAGAATACCAAAAAACCTATATAAAAATAATTTGGGATTCAAAATCCATCACATAAAAAACTTTAATATGGCTCCCAAACATGTTATATTTGGATTGGCCCACAGCCATGTTTTTTAATTATCAACTTCCCTTGAACAAACTTTAATAGCATTGAATCCCTAATCATATCTCCAGAATTTTGGCCCAATCTGTTCAGCGGTTCTGGAGAATAAGTTGTTTTCGCAAAAACAAGATGCCCAATGGGCCTATATCGCTCACCTGGAACATTGGCATTTCAACTAACGTTACTTAAGTTTTACATCCATCGGTGCCACTTCCAATGACTTTCAGTCAAATAGTTTCAGTTTTCGAGATAGTGACAACAATTTCTGGACTGTTTTTTGCAATAGTGATTTTGAACAATGTTTAAGGGAAAATAGATGACATCAGTGCTAACAACAGCTGATTTCTTAACCGTCTCACTGCTGCAAGCCAGTGCAGCAATATAATTTCAATTTTTAAAAGCTCTTGATTTGTTGAATATTTTGAAACCAATTTGACTGAAAGTTGTTGGTGGCTTAGCCACCAACAACTTTCAGTCAAATTCTTTTCAAAATATTTATCAGGTTCAGAGATATAACCTTTGGAATGTCGTCTGCAAAAACTCAGCAGTCAGACGGTTAATAGAGGTTTAAGTACAATTGAAGAAAATGGTCTCTAAAGGCAGGTGGTCTCTTAATACAGGTGGTCTTTATAACAGGTTATTCCCCACCACCACACAATCCATTTAACACATGCGCATCTGGCTGAATCGCGAAGTTAGCAGCAGGGGTAGGGTGAGCTGGAGTTTATTTAGAAAATAATTTGACTGAAAGTCATTGCTGCCTTAGGCAGCAACCACTTTCAACCAAATAAATTTCAACATATTTTAAGAGCATAAATGTTAGAGCACATAATACATATCTTAAATATTTAGGCAGTGAGGGAAAAGGTTCATCTGTTAACTGGAGTTATCTACTTTGGCAATAAAATCTGACATTGTGATAAATCAGTGGACAAACCTGTATTTCCCCTATGAAAGTAAGACTGCAAATATTTAAGGGGTGATAACTCTGGCATTTGATGTCCTATCAATCATATTCCCAAAATTTTGTCCCGATCTGTTCAGTGGTTCTGCAAAAGTTGTTTTCACGAAAACTAAGTCATCCAAGATGGCTGCCCAACCATTTGGCCAATCAAGTTCCTTTGAACAAACTTGGTTCACCTCTTACCCCAGATTATGTTTCAGGAGTTTTGAATCAATCCCCCAAAGCAGTTTCGGAGATTTTTACACATTTTTAAAAATTGTCCAAAATACAAGATGGCCACCGGCCAAATTGGCCGATCAGCTCCGTTTGAAAAAACTTAAATCTACATGCCCTAAGGATGCTTCCTGCCTAATATAATTGAAATCAGCCAATGGTCCTTCGCCATGACATAAGCTCACTTGGCCATTCTGGCCAGATCAGGTAATAATAGTTTATTTTGAAATGAAAAATGGTTATGCCGGGCAAAATTGGCCTCTGTTATGGTCCTGTGGAATGTCGATTTACATTAAATTTATATTGGACATTCAATGGGCAGTTATTATCAATTTTCTTGACCAAATTTGACCATTAAAGGGTTAATACAATCAAACATGTAATTTTTATATAATTATTAATCTGCGATACAATCGATACAATCACAGCTTATTGAAATCACTCAGGGTCTTTCTTCTTTCTTTCTTTCTTTCTTATTCTTCCTCAAAAACTTAGGACCACATCTTTTCCTAGTTTTCATCCGATCAACTCCAAACTTGGTCAACTGTTGCTACTCAGCCTGGAATCGTGTGCTATTGTTTTTAATTTGGATCCGTCCAATAGTTTTCAAGCTACCTACCTTTGAGTGGGCAAAAAAGTCCCATAGAAAATGTATGGGGATTTTAAGTATTGATCTTTAAACCGACACTATACCTTGAGCTTTGATCAAATCACTACCATAATTGGATAGGATATTACCACTGATGATTATTTTTTAAATTTCTTTTTTAATGGCCGCTATGAAAACATTTTGGGCCAAAAATACCGGTTTTCGTTTCTTTCCAGAAATGAACTAAATTTTTGAATTTTTCTTTTCAAACTAGCCGCCAGAGTTTTTCTTGGTTCTGATCGACTTCAAATTTGGTGGACTTCTAGGTCTCATATTCACATCAGTTGCTCTCAAATCTAAAGTTGATCCATCCAATAGTTTTTGAGATATCAGCTTTTCTGTGCCACATATCCCCATAGTAAACCTATGGGAGCAATGTTTGAACAACATTTTCTCCTAGAGTTTTCTTCTGATTGTCTTCAAACCTCGCCAGATGCTAGAACATTGAGAGATCTAAAGAATTTCCAATGAAAATTCTAATATCTCCCTTGGTGTCAATGTCATTCACGGGTAAAAATGTCAAATTTTCATCTTTGCCATAAGTTACCTGCCTTTCATCATGCAACTTCAAAGAGCATGTTAGATAACACACGTTATTTCATCCTTAGGATCAAGGTGACCTTTTAGTGTGAACATACAGGAATTTCAACTATGAATATTTGAACTGCGACTACACCTAGACCTTTTATCGGATCAGCACCAGATGTATTCAATGGTCATATAAGAAGCGGGGCTATAATATTCCTTAATGATCAGACATCGCAGATTTACAGTTACTTCAGTAAATGTTCTCTGATTATTTTGCATTGATAATTTAAAAATACTGGTATAAAAACTCATTATTGAACGTCCCAATTTCATAGCATTGATACATCTTAGAAATAATAATCACTGAGAAATACATTTGTACTTTTTACTGGGCACGATTTGTCAACAAAATATACATTTTTCCATCGTGAATGTCGATTTGCCGACCAAGCGGATTATTTTTGAAAATTTATCAATGAAATGACTGGCTTGGATATTGAGTCATTCCAGTGATAACGCATCTTCCAAATAGCCTGCTAATAGCCATTCCTCAGAACTAGTGCAGATGTCATTTTGGCTGGCTTGACCATTAAGGAGCTAACAAGAGAAACATATCACAGGAAGAATGTACAGGTATAAATATTAAAATCTCATCATAAACATCTCTGTCACATATTAGAAATCACATTCATATATCTAACCATCTCAAACTGGAAATCACAGTACCACAATTTTGAAGCAATCATACAGAGAATCGTTTGAATGTATAGAAGGTGATTTAACTGACTGGAGGTTATCCCTCTATTTTCCATAGCCATAATTTGACAAATATTAAGAAAACAGGATGTTACACATTCTCCAATAAACTAAACAATATTGTCAATAATAAATACGAAAACAAAATGAATTACAGAAAAATTAATGGGTAATTAAGGGATCTAAAATTTCTTATTAGCTAATTAATTAAGTTTTAAAAACTCACCATCGCTTGTGAGACAAAAACACTGGTTCCTCAATGCCTATTCTCACCAACTGATGCATCATTTTGTAGGGTATATATCTTTACTTTTAGAAACTGTATTTGGATTGTACACTTTTAATCTTTTCTGTAGATTTACAAAATATATTTGTACTTTTGATGGCCGTTTTCATAGAATAGCCACCTTCATCTTTTACTAATAGATTGTATTGATGCCCAAATCATTGGTAGTCTACAATCCATATAGTGTTTCTAAAAGTATAGAGAATTCCCTACGAAATGATATCTCATTTGTGAGGGTAGCCATTAAGGAACCCAGTGTATTTTTGTCATAGAATACCGGATATCTTGTAAAAAGAATGGTACCATGGCTGTCACTGACTCAGAAATAGGCAAACAGTGCTGGATAAATTGTATTTATGTCATCGTGAATATTTATTTTGGGGGAAACTACCTCAAAAAAAAAAAATTTGAAAATAGCACATCAATATATTATTAAACAGATAAATAAGATTTATTACAATTCTGTAGAAATTAATCCGGTTTTCTGTTTAAAAATTATTAAAATTGCTAAATTTTGCAATTTCTGTAGCAGTAGAAATTCCATATTATGATCACTAAACTCCCTACCCAAACGACGTCTGAGATTTTTAAAGATATTTCTAATCATCGGCCAAAACCAAGATGGCAGCCAGCGAAATTGGCCCATTGGCTTCGTTTGACCAAACTTGGATGGTGCACAAATTTTCTTCTTACAAAATTTGCTTGACATCGGTCCAGTGATTCTCGAGATGTTTCAACTTTCCTATTGCGGGAAAATAAATCCAAGATGGCTGCCAATTCATTATGAAAAAGATGATGGATGGATGGTTGACAGACGGTCGCCATAGTATAATGTCACTTGGCTATTCTGGCCAGGTGACCTAACTATAGCAAAGGAATGTCTCTAATAAAGAAGTTATATATATATATATCATAAAATATATAGCCATTTCGTTTTGATTTTGTCTTAAATCGTTCATATTAAATTTTTCAAAATTCTTAATATTGGTTATTAACCATTTCAATATATCCCTGAAAAAATACATTCTTTGCAATGTATAGCATATTTTGCTGAGTATTTTAAAATTGACAAGACTTGAAACCATTGATGCCTAAAAGCAGCAATGGCTTCCATTCATATTAATTTTAAAATATTCAAAAGATTTCTTGCTTGGTTGCTGAGCTTGAGATACACAGAATTTATCACTGAAAGCGTTATTCAGGTAAACTCTTTCATAATTTGTAAGCCAATTTTGATTTTAATAAATATGACTGATTTTTGGAAATTTGAGACAGAAAATATATGCCCATTATTATAGTGATTCAGTCCATCAACAACACTGTCGTATTCTATGAAAATCAATGTATACCAAAATTCTGAACACAATGTTTACCAAAATTCTGAACACAATGTTTACCAAAATTCTGAACACAATCAGCTGTAATTTATAAATCTTTCCTCTGACAAAACTGTAATGAAATCTGTAGGATTTTATGCACAGATTTACGGAGAATTGGGCCGGATAAAAAGCGAGCTCTCGCAATGCAATTCTATCAATTATGTTATCGAAGATGAAAATTCATCTGAACACAATCTGCTGTTGTAGTATCGATATTCTCACATTAAAAAAAAGAAATTAGACAAATATCTATAAAACACTACATTAAGACTATTTTCAGATAAACCCTGTGACAATCCATTTTTATTAGCAAAGATCTGCGCTATAAATCAGTCAGAGTTGAGTAGTGCACAAAGGATCCTCGCTGATTTGTGTGGTAATTTATGTCTAACCAATGAACATGAATGAAGTGCCAGGTTAAACGTCAGAGAATTTGCTATTGGCTGGTGAAATTTTTACCAATCAGAATCAGAATCTTGAATTCATGACGCCAAATAGGATCCTCAGAAAAAAATGTGATTTTTTTTCTGATGACACATGGTGTCAGCAGATTCGATTGAGCTAATAATACAATACTATAGGATAAAAATAAATAATGACACATATATGGATACATGTATATTGAAGCACTTAGAAAGGACTAGCATCTCCCAAAAGCTGCCAATCACAATAAAATTACATGTTATGTTGTCATGTTTCAATCTGTAGGACTGCAATGACTAACCAGAAATGTGCTTGTGATGCAACCATGAAGCTCGACTTTACGACTCTGCAATGAACTATGAAGCTAGACTTCAAACATAAAATAAATATAGAAGGGTTATCAATACCCTTATCAACAAGATGCCCAAGGGCCTATAACGCTCACCTGGACCAATAGCATTTGAACCATTTGTATATGATGGATAATTTTTTAACAAATCCACGATGGCCACCAAAGAAATTGAGCAAAGTCGAAGCCTACTGCCATATGATCATTGCACGTAAGTTTCATCGAAATTGGGCTACTAATTAAGGAGTAACGTTTTAAATGGATCTGGAAAATTGAAAAAAAATCCAAATGGCCACAAAAAAAAATCGACCAACCAAAATTCTGAATAGAAGTTCTAGAGCCTACCACTATAGAATCATTCCAGTCAAATTTGGATAAAACCACCAAATGGTTAGGGAGATGTGTCTTGACAATAAAATCTAAGGTTTTCACCCCAAAACTTGACCAATCAAAGTTCAGAAGCCTGGTCCCATAGGCCCTTCAAGCCAAAGTAAGTTGAAATCTGCCGAGCGGTTAATGACGAGTAGCGTTTTGACAATCTACGGTAAATTTTTCATAAAATCTAAGATTTTCACACACAAAAATTGAACAATCTAAATTCTGTATACAAGTTCTGAAGCCTAAACCCATAGGGTCGTTCTAGCTAAAGTTAGTTGAAATTCTCCAAGCAGTTAATGAGGAGTAGCATTTTGACAATTTCCAGTAAACTTTTCATAAAATCTAAGGTTTTCACCAAAAAGCTTGACCAATCAAAATTCTGTATACAAGTTCAGAAGCCTAGCCCCCATAGGGTCCTTCCAGACAAGGTAACGTTAAATCTGCCACGTGGTTAATGAGTAAGTAACGTTTTGACAATTTCTGGTAAATTGTTCATAAATCAAAGATTTTCACACACAAAAATTGACCAATCAAAATACTGTATACACGTTCTGAAGCCGAAACCATTAGGGTCCTTCCAGACAAATTAGGTTGAAATCCATCAATGAGGGGTAGCGTTTTTGACAATTTCCCATAAGTTTTTCATAAAATCTAAGATTTCCACCAAAGAAATTGACCAATTAAAATTCTGTATACACGTTCTGAAGCCTACCCCAATAGGGTTCTTCTAACCAAATTAAATTGAAATCCGCCAAGCAGTTAATGAGGAGTAAAATTTTTGTTTGACAGATGACAGTGTTGCCATGTGTTCCAAGTTTGGGTCCAGTACGATTAAACAAACATGAGATATAAACAGAAAGGTTGACCTAAAAGGAAAATGTTAAAGTTAAATAAAACAATATTTTGACCTTGACCGTTGACCTTTTTACCACAAGGTTATTGTGTCATGCCTTGTTATGATAAGGAAGCATGTACCGAAGTTTGGGTCTAGTATGATTAGACAAACATGAGATATAAACAAAAAAGTTGAACTAAAAGGAAAATGTTAAAGTTAAAAAAACAAGGGTTTTACCAATGTCACAGTGACCTTGACCTTTTTACTGCAAGGTTATTGTGTGATGCTGTGTCATTATAAAGAAGCATGCGCCCAAATTTGCGTCCAGTATGATCAACCAAACGAGATATTCACAGAAATGTTGAGCTAAATGCAAATTAGACGACAACGATGACGCTGCCACCGGACGACGTGCCGGGTATCACAATAACTTGTTTTACTTCGTAAAGTTGAGCTAAAAATAAGGAAATATGCAATGAGATCAATAATCAATAATACATAATTGGATTTTTTTTAGAAATATGCAGAGATTAAAAATTAAGTTGTAATATTTTTAGCTTAATTCTTTAGACTACTAAAATGCACTCTGAGAGAATCCTATAGATTTCAATATTTTCACAACGGAGCATTCTAGGGTCAAGTTCGACTCTAACTATAGTCAGTTTGCTGGATTACTGAACATGAGCAGTCGCTATGCCAAGCCAAAAACTGAATAGTTAACTTTAGTTCATTGGTTCCCGATTCCCCATTGAATTACTATTGGGGAAAAGTTGGAGCCGGGTACCAGTCTCCATTCTGTCATCTGTTTTGATGGCCTACGAAAATAGGTTATTTTTGTCAGCTAAGACATCAAAACCGTCCATATGACATAAAATGGGAAGGAATAGGGGATTGAGAACAATGACATATAATGGGAAAGTATAATTTCATCAAACCTCAGTTATTTAATGAAATATTTATACTTTTATATGCATTTATTTGTGGCAAGCGATCGGTGTCCGCCATTTTGAAATTTACACAAATATCGCACTAATCATCTGAAACGAGCTCCGGTGCTCGGTTGACTACAGTTGACTAGCTAGTTAACTATTTGAAGTTTGACTCGGAATCTAGTTAGCTATATGGTAAGGAGTCGAACTTGACCTAAACCTCCCAGCTGACATGATAGGGAACATCTCTCCCCACCAAGCTGCTTGCCTCAGACAGCAGACTCCAAATTTGGCCTAGGAATATATATATATATATATATATATATATATATATATATATATATATATATATATATATATATATATATATATAAAGTAAAAAGCATTCTTTTTATTAAATTGATTGAAACCTCTCTAGTAAGTTTTGAAAGTATAATGAAAATGTTTAGAGATGATTCTCCAATGATAGATTGGTGACAATCAATATATTTCAATGCATAGGCTCCCTTGGTCATTTTGATCAGGTGTTTGTTTAATCATACCAAATAAACCCTCCAAAATTATTTTCAAAATAGTGGATTTCAAACATGGAAACTACAATATTCCAATTTGTGGCCACCTATCAAACCTTTAACCCTCGAATTTGTACAAGAAAATTTCAATTATCGCATAGAAAATGTCCATTTGCAGACCTATTTTTGAAAATTTACCAGTAGAATGGCTGGCTCGGTTATCGAGCCAGTCGTTCCAGTGGTAAATTTTCAGACAGTCTTCTCTTGGTCTGTAAATGGACATTTACCAAGACCATTTTTAGCTGATATGAGTGTTAGAGGGTTAAACCTTTAATGGTCAAGCCAGCCAAAACAATTTCCTGCAATGGTCTTCAGCAATGACCATTTGCAAGCAAAAAAGACAATTTATGAAGATTTACCATCGGAATGCCTGTTCGAAAAATGAACCAGTCACTCCAGTGGTAAATTTTCAAAAAGTTGTCTCGGCTTGCAAATGGACATTCACAAAGCAATTATTTTGATTTTCTTGATCAAAAAGGTAAATGAAATCTCACTTAAACAACATCGCAGGTCTAACATTATGTAGTTGAATCTTCCTGAATTGTGACTTTGCGCAGATTGACACGCTTGGTGAGTAGTGACATGGGAGCCGGGGACTGTTTGCACTGCATTCCATTACCAGACTTGACTTGTTTGTTCACTTCTTCATTCACTCGTGTCAAAATACTTAACAAGTCATATCTGAAAAGGCACAAATAATGATTATCATGACAACATATCTATTCACACCTTGTGCACACACGTGTTAAATATTTAAACAGAATTTAACTTGTAGTTATTGCTGCTGAAGCAATCATGCTAAATAGATTTTAACAAGCTGGCAGTATGGCTCCAAACAAATGCGCGCGCACACACACACACACACGCACGAATGCACGCACTCATGCCAACACACGAATGTGTACACAGATGCACATGCACACATCAAGTGTTGACATATTATTGATATTAAAGGCCCCTACTTTATGCCAGGGAATACTTTTTAAATTGAATATACCGACTATAGATTTATATTAGATGCGTCAACAGGAACAGCCAATGAAGCTATTTCTGCAACATTCAGCAACCACTCTTAAGGAGTCTTATTGAAGTTGAGGCTGTAAAAGTGCAGAGAGGAAAGGGTTAATAATTGCAACACCATAATGGTAAAAAATTGCCTATATACAGCTGAGGCATTTATCACCTCAAAGTTTAACACATAAAATATTTTAATTGGCAACCATTACACCATAATCGAGAATGAGGCAATTAAAATTCTTGGATTGGTCAACAAGTTGTTGCCTACTTCATTTACGGTTTCTACAGTAATACAAACACACAGCAGTTAAAGCTGCTTCATGTTTTAGTTGTGACTTACGACTGGGCTTGTACGATATTGCCCTAGAAAATATCACGATATATCGTGAGGAAAAAGTCACAATATTTTAATGTATCGTATGTTTCGTGGCATGAAATTTTGTGCTGAGTTGGTCAGGGTAGGCTGTTCCAAATTATTGATTTAAATCAACTTTCTTTAAATTAAATTTTAATTAATTTTTAATCAGGTTTTCCACATTAAAAGGAATAAAAGTATTTATTAAACATTTAGCTACACCATTACAAACAGCCTGCTTGTTTCACGTCTTATCAATACAGTTATAAGAATACAATAATTTAATGATAATTTCTTTGAACTAGATGGACTGCGTTCTACATGTCAAGCCCTTTAGTTTTTCCAGATATTATACATATGTGGCAGTGTCGCAAAGGAAGTAATTCTTAAAATAGTTTATCCCCTTGATAAATCAAATGTCTTTTGAGAACTAAGATTCTAATTCTTGAAAATGGGACAAATCACACAAAAATAAGTCCAAACCATGTAAGAGTATGGAATTTTTTTTAATAGTTTTAATTTTGCTGCAAACTGAATTCAATGATGATATAGAACAATTCTGTAGTTTTGTTGGGATTGGATAAGCCCTTGATAAATTAAAAGAACATGAAAAACTTTATCATTCTTCCAATTCTTGGTCCAAACCACGTACAAATATGGAAACAATTTGACAATCATTTTCATTATGATGCAATGATGGCATAGAGCAAATCTGTACAGTGTTATCAAGATCAGATAAGCCCTTGATGAATTAAATGTACATTGAAAAACTATCTGCACATGCCATTTGGATCCCTATGTCGAGCCATCCTGTGCTTCGTATAGGGCTTGATCAAAATGATTTATTTGAATCATTCTTTTTTCAAATAAAATTGTATTAATCTTTAATTATGTAGTTGAACATCATCAGATTGTTATTCCTGCCGATAAAAATCTGAATTTTCCAGCAATCTTTGTAATGTAAAAATGGATTGGCTGGTTAAACTAGTTTCGCTCAATCAATATTCGCTTTCCCGCTACACCTTCTAAACAGTCACTTTTCTAAAGCCAGTGATGGCTTGCTTTCTAAGATGGCCAAATGCAAAGTAGTATAACTATATCCACTTGAAGTATACATGTGTACAGTATTGAATGATAAATTATGTTGATATTTGTCCTCATACATGTGTGCTGCCTTATCATTTATTAATGTTTGTCAGAGATAAAAAAGAGCCAATACTTACTTATCACAGTATTGATCCATAAGTTGCACCAGTTTTGTAATATACCATGAGCCAGTTTGTTTACTTCGATATGACACATAACCTGGTGCAGTTGAGTGAGCGATCAGAAAATCAGCCTCGCATAGAAGACTTGCTTGCTGACGCTCATGGTCTGGTGAGTCAGCCTCGATATCATATCCTGCAGGCAAATGTCAAGTTTGGAGAAATCCATGGATTTGATCAGACCTATGTCAGGCATAACATTCAACTGAAGTGACAATCAAATGTTGTAGGTCCAGCATGAAAGACTGACAGCAACAGGTTAAATATAGAGAGCCATTTCCAACAATTCCCCGCTTATTTCTGTTCAAGTTCCCCCGCCCCTCCCCCATTTTATTTTAATATTTTGAACCCTAAACTCTCAGCATCTCAATGAACCTTTCCAAGTTTATCCATCGATCATCTGTCACATGACATCATAATTACCTTAGTGACATGTACGATGACATCATAATCATTACATCATGAATGATTCGATAGAGTCAGTCTTTAATGCTTAATAGTCCAAATAATTGTACAAATTGTATGTCTTTACTATATAATAAACATTCTGTCAAATAATTTGAAACTAATTTGACTGGGCACTGTTGCTGCCATAGCATCCAGTCAAATTAGTTTCAAAATGTTCAACAGCTTACATGTATAGTTTTCCGGAAATTGATAGTCAGGGAGTTCAGAGATCAATTGATCCCAACACGGACAGTGTGGGTGGAGCTTAGATAGGGATGGGCGGGGCATAGCTAAAACCAGAAAGGTCCATTTCAAGGTAACTATACAGGTAAGATGTTGAATATTTTGAACATAATTTGACTGGGAGATGTTGCTGCCATAGACAGAAGCAGCTCCCAGTCAGAGTAGTTTCAAAATATTCAAGCGAATGTTTATTAAATTGTAAATTCAACACAAAGACAGAGGATTAAGATGCTTACTGAAAACATTTTCTTCTTTCTTAACGCTTCCTACATCATTTGATTGTGACGTCAGCTAACAAGTGATGTACTTTGATCATGACATCAGATACCTGAGTGACAGATTGAATCCCTCTATAGTGTTTTTTACAATATGGCATTGACATTCAATGTAATTTTTATATTTTTCTAAGGAAAACAACCATTAATTTATTTGATAATTGTTATTTTAATTATTTTATTGCTGAAATATCTTTTGCACAAGGACAGTTCTATTAATCATGTAAACTATCATCAAGGTTTAAAATTGAATAGAATGCATTCCTATGTTGTATGCTAATTTAAACCATTTAAAATAAATTTAGTTATTTAAATTAAATCATGAATAGTTTAGATATCATATACTATATTTATATACGCAATGCCTCATGTCAGATACATTCTCTAGTGGGTCTATTGATCTTGTATTATTTGTTGTTGTGCTCAGTAAAGATGGGTTGATAAATTGAACTATGGCAAGAATAAAGCAGACTAATGCTTTAACATAACTATGTAACGCCATAATCAATAGACCTTTCCACTTTATCAACCCATCCTATGACATCATAATCAACTATGCGACGTGTAGAATGACATCATAATGAATGACGTGGATAAGTACGTCATGAATGCATATTTGAAGACCCACTATGCGTTGTTGTACGAATTGTATGTCTTTATTATTTAATAAATATTCTGTTGAATATTTTGAAACTAATTTGACTGGGTGCTGTTGATGCCATAGGCAGCAACAGCACCAAGTCAAATTAGTTACAAAATATTCAAAAGCTTACCTGTATAGTTTTCAGGAAATCGATAGCTAGGGCATTCGGGGATCGATCAACCCCAACATGGCGAAGTGTAGGTAGAGCGTAGTTAGAGATGGACGGGGCATAGCTAAAACTGGAACGGTTCATTGCATGACTAGTTAGTCATCACAATCATAATGATGCATAGTTCCGTCATATATGAATTGTATGTGTTTGATGAATTTACCAAGTAATCAACTTTCTGTTGAATATTTTGAAACTAATATGACTGGGAGCTGTTGCTGCCATATATGGCAAAACCAGCCCCCAGTTAAATTAGTTTCAAAATATTCAACAGCTTACGTGTATAATTACCATGAAATTGGAATTCTGGCCATTCAGCTTTTAATGTATATAAAACGATCCCAACATACATACAAAGTGGGTGTATCTCAGCTAGAAACGGGTGCAGCGTCGCTGCTAGAAACGGGTGCAGCGTCGCTAGAAATGGATTCTACTCTTAGTCTCTCATCATAAGACAAGCAGGGTAGCGTTAAATCCTAATATTGAACAAAACTATCTGACTGCTGAGCTTTTGCAGATGACATAATCTATGGGTTATATCTCTGGACCTGCTAAATATTTGGAAAAACAATTTGACATATTGTTTTCAGAATATTCAGCAAGTCAGGTTTTTGCCCATTGAAATTATTGTCTGGAGGCTTCAAGCAGCGAGACAGTTAATCATTTAGTGACGATACCGGCCAAAACCGGCCTCCTTAGTGGTCTACAGGAACGCCTATTTGCAGACCAAGAGAACACAAATTTTTGAAAATCTACAACTATATTTAAAATTTCAGGAATAAATTTCGTCACTAAAGGGTTAAAGAAGATATCCAGAGACCATTTCTCTATCTACATGGATAATAATCTCTATAGGTCGAAGGTCGATCCACCCGCGGCAGATATCTATGTGTGTATACAAAGCCAAATGCATTTACTTAATCCATAGCACACTAATCTCATTATTCTATCGTTTACGGTGTCAGTAGCAAAAAAACTAGTGTACATTTTTCAACAATTTTGGTGAAAGATGTTGCTATCTAGGACAGCACCATCTTCCACCACATTTGTTGACAAATAAACACCAGCTCATCATTTACTTTAATTTGAAATTTAAAAATTTTGACATCAGAGTTGTAAGGGTTAAAGGTAATTTTTAGTCATCTTGAATATTAAAGAGTTAACCCGTTTCATTATGAAAACCAGTCTTGATCTACAATGGAGGAATCCAGTATTAGTTATGCCACGCCCATCTCTAGCTAAGCTCCACGCACTCGTTGATCGCATTGGGATAAATCTATCCCTACACTCCCTGAATCTCAATTTCCAGAAAACTGTACAGGTAAGTTGTTGAATATTTTGAAACTAATTTGAATGGGATCTGCTACTGAGAATATATATTAAATAAAATATTAATATAAATAAATATAACTATTCAAATCCGTGGCGAGAGGCGACTGAAAATTATGATTATTTAAGAATATATAGACTGAAAGCTGTTGTCGCAACCATTTTCATTCAAATTAGTATCAAATCTGTAGCAGGTGGTAATTTGCATTACCTATTAATTACTTTGACAATAATTTGACTTTATTTTGTTGCTGTCATTGATAGCAACAACTTTCACACAAAATATTGTCAAGGTATATAAAAGTTTTCTCCAATTTTCTCGTGGAAATTGACATAATTGCACTGAACAGCATTCAAATGCAGGCTGTACTTCAGTGAATATGTCCTACGTGCACGCTTATGCTTCCAGAGCTGGAGGACAAATGACTATTTGCACGTGCAGCCGGGTTGGTTTTGTTTGAGAAATCCTGGCCTATTCAGACAATAGACTAAAGGAATATGGCATCAAATAGTTACAACGATTATGGAGTCAGGGAATTGCATGCTGGGTAAATTGAAAAGAAATCAGCCGGCATCTCATATCTCGTACAAAAGTATCTATATTTAACGGGACATGGGAACTTTAAACCTGTCAGCTGATCCATTCTAGCCAACATAATTTGCCTTCCACAACTGTATTCTAAATTACACTGTAAAAAATCTGGTCAGATAAAGTACTGATGCTACATGTATGGCATACATTTAAAATCAGAGACACATTTATTGATTCCACATTTGGTGGCTTTAATAAACCATTCTAAAATGATATCAGAGTATCTCAATTGTAAATCAACTATGCAAGTACATGTACACTGATGAAGATTTTGAAACCAGTTTGACAGTTGATGCCCTGTACAGCAATAGCTTCCAGTCAGAATTGATTCGAAATATTTAATAGTTAACCCCTATTGTGTCATCTTGACCTTTTAATCATCAAACAGAGCCTCTGCAGTGGTTGTTGAGGAATATCCATTTGTAGGCCAAGAGAACACTATTTTAGAAAATTTACCACTGAAATGACTGGCTCGGTAACCGAACCATTCATTCTAGTGGTAAAATTAAAAAAATAGTTCTCTTGGCCTGCAAATGGACACTGACAAAGCAAAATTTTTTGATTTACTTGCCCCCTTAATCGGGAAGCTAGCTAAAACACGCTCTTAAAATCTATTTTCCTAAATTCCAGTGATAAGTTTCAAAAAACACATTCTTTTGTCCAGCAAATGGTCATTCACTGAGCAAGAATTTGAATTTTTAATCAATAAAAGCATCATTTTGAGCGCTTTAAGGCGTGGTTAACACAGGAGGGGTTAATAAGTTCTGTACACCTCATCAGGAACGATCATATTTTGTCTGTACAGTTAACTGCCTTCAAATGAGACAGAGAGTAAGTACAATCTTGTCTAAACAGGGATCGAATTTCACACTAGTCTGCGACGAGTAAATAATTGTACGGACTAGCGCCCATCATGACTAAACCAGTCTGACGGACTAATGAAATTTTTGTACAAATTAGTGTATAATATTTTTCTTATCTCTAAAAGTCACATAAACAAAACAAATCTTTGAAAAGGAGTTGATGAGAAGTCATTTCTGTCCAGCTGATTACTATTCGAGCAGTGACACCCAACCCGGAACTGTTTTAACAATAAAATATGCCTGTCTGACATAAGAGGTCAAAATTTTTAAGAATTTCAAGTCTATGGATGATCTTATATTTAATGAGGCCATCCAAACTGAATTGAGGTCATCTTTTCGTAATAATTAATACACATTTCCATGATTTGAACTCATCCATGGATGACCGCACTTTTTTTACCCCTGTCTGACATTATAATTAATGAACATTTAATGTCGACTATAAGTGATAATGGACATGTAAAATTATTTGCAGACTAGTAGGTTCGTATGGTTATCAGTCCTGCTCACTAGTATAATATTTTGTAAAATTCTAACCATGCTAAAGCTATTGCAGCAAAACATAATCACACAAACATCATAATATATATTGAATTGTGTAAGGATTCCACACTCACCTTTCTGAACGTTATTTCCTTGACAAGCTTGTATGAAGAAAAGTTTAGGTTTACCGCGAAGTGTTCTGCACCTCTTGAAGGGAGCAGTTAATTCATCAATTTTTATCCCCAGACCATTCACTCCATAAATACAGTCTTGAATACCATGACTCAGAATACAACAAATAAAACAATCAAATTTGTTGTGATCCTCCTTAAGCGCCATATATGTACATATCTCGTGCATCTCCACATGTGTCAGATTATCCAAAGTGTATACTATGAAGCCAAGTGAATGAAACAGCCATGCCAGGTTGTCTAAAACAATATTCAGCATTTTATTATTATTATTATTATTATTATTATTATTATTATTATTATTAACAAGATGCCCAAGGGCCTGTGACGCTCATCTGGACCATTAGCATTTGAACCATTTGCATTTAAATAGACATGATGCAAAAAATCCAGACTGCCAAAAAAAAATCAACCAACCACAATTCTGAATATGAGTTCTAATAGCCTACCACTCTAGAATCCTTACAGCTAAATATGGATAAAATCCAGCAAGCGGTTAAGGAGATGTGTTTTGACAATTTCGGGTAAATCTTTCATAAAATCTGATTTTCATCGCAAAAACGTGATCAAGCAAAATTCTGAATAGATGTTCTGGAGCCCACCATGACAGTGCCTTTCTCACCAAATCGTGTTGAAATCCACCAAGCGGTTAATGAGCAGAGTTTTGACAATTTCCAGTAAATTTTTCATAAAATCTAAAATGTTCACCAAAAAGATTAACACATCAAAATTCTGAATAGTAGTTCTGGAGCCTAGCCCGATAGGGTCCGTTCAGCCACTTAGGCTTGAAATCTATCAAACGGTTAACGATGAGGCACATTTTTCAACCAAAAAAC
>CM067371.1:535500-632509 GCA_034401795.1 Chaetoderma sp. LZ-2023a
CCAACCCCATCATTGTTTGAACACCATGAGACAATATATAAAATATATACAAAATATAACAGCTTTCAATAGTGGACTCAGTAATAAAATTCCATTATTATTTTCTCTTTGATCACTAATTCATATTATTCTGTTATTATAATTTGGCTCACAAAGACAATCACATCTCCAGCTAAAAAAACCTATTTAGTGTAACAGACTGTATCAATCAGATATGTTTATGTAATTAACCTTTCCAGAGTAATGACGTCATATGACGTCATAATCATCTAAGCGGCGTGGAGGATGACGTCATAACCATTACGTCACAAATGATTCTATTTGGACCGTCTTTAATTCTCAATAGTCCGACACGTTGTAAGAATTGTATGTCGCTACTATTTAATCAACATGCTGCTGTATATTTTAAAACTAATTTGACTGGGCGCTGTTGCTGCCATAGGCAGCAAAAGCACCCAGTCAGATTAGTTTCAAAATATTCTGCAGTATACCTGTATGGTTTTCTGGAAATTGATGGTCAGGACATTCAGCTATCGATCGATCTCAACACGAGCGATGTGTGGGCGGAGCTTAGCTAGAGATGGGCGGGGCATGGCTAAAAATGAAAAGGTCTTTCGTCAATGACGTATGAAAATTGTTTATGTTATGTTGTATTTTTTTCTCACGGTATGGTGCTTTTCAACTGTTTACGGAATGGGCATTAGTCCAGCAATCCTTCATATGGGGGATCTTTATCCTCTTATAGAATCATATGCTCAACTATTCCCGGCAGTGAGTGCCATTCACCACATGCTGGGGAACAAGTACGTCTAACATTTTTCTGCCACATTGTCTTGTACTGTATCCTGTTTATACTTGCTGTTGATGATTTCAAGTCACCCTTTAGGTGCATCGTCCAAGTCAATTTTAACAGGAATCATTCTTCCCTCAACCACCTTTCATCCTCACACCTCGACATTCTGTCCTATAGCTTCCATCTATTAAAGGTGCATACAGACACCAATATGTTTGAAAATAAAGTTGTTATTCTTTTCAACGTATTTTTGACATATGACATCTTTGGCCTGTCCAGTTTCCCAAGAAATTCTCTACGGCAGAGCAGTATCGCTGAATACTAAAATTACTTGAAACTAGCCGCTGCTTCTGAATCTTGGTGTTAGGTCACAGATGGCATTCTTAAGCACTATCGTATTGACTTTTAACCCTTACCACTCTGATGTCACCATTCTATCTTTTTATTGTGACAGTAGCAAAAATACTGGTGTACATTTTAAAACAATTTTGATGGACGATGTTCCTGTCGCCACCAAATTTGTTTAAACATCACCACCAGTTCATCTTTTAATGTGATTTAAATTTTCTAAATTTTGACACCGGAATGGTAAGCGTTAAGAAAGCTTCCTTTCAACGAGTGCTGTATGTAACCACGGACTTAACACCGCAGTGCTTCACATCTGTCATGTGTGCCAGCAATGACACGTATCTAAAAGCGTAGTTGTGAGTTTATATGACCATGTTCACAATCAACATTGTATCTTGACCTGGACTCTATGATTATCGATAGATCTCTCTTCCAGAATATGTGGTAGCGAACATTTTCCACTCTAAAATTGTGTCCATAAATTCTCTAGCTTGATCGACATTCACGTTCCCTGATGAGAATGTGCCATACACAATATCATGCTAGTATTAGTGGTCTTGCCGAAGAAGGTTCTACCATCCAGGAAATTAACCAGCCCTTTAATGTCATCCCTTCGTTGACTTACTGCGGTCATGTTCATGTGTTGTTCATTAGTGGTGTAGACCGCCGATGTAAGTTGCTACATAACATGGTTAACTGCTGTGTATACTGGATTAGTTATATATATATATATATATATATATATATATATATATATATATATATATATATATATATATATATATATATATATATATATATATATATATATATATATATATATATATATATATATATATATATATATATATATATATATATATATAAATAGATATATATACCTGTGCAAAAGTTAAGCACCACACTATTTTTACGCACATGCGAGGGTATATTCATGTGCTATGAAGAAAGCAATAGCATAAACATTTATGTACCCATCCATCTTAGTGCAAGAGGTAATAATGCAACTAGAGGAATGCTGATTATGATGGTGGGGAAACACTGTATGTTTTTGTTTGAACTTGAAAACGAGGCCTGAATATGGTTACGTTGACACAACTGACAACTATTGCCCTACAGTTGACACACGTGGCTAGATTGTCATTAATGGTGTCTGAAAACGAAGTTTAACATCTGTGCACGAGTTTGAGACTGTCATTATTAATACCGGCTATATCCACCTTGTGCCTGGATGACGGCCTGGACACGACGTCTCATGCTGGTCACCAACCGACTGATACGCCATTGTGGTATTCGTTGCCATTCAAGATGGAGTGCGTCTGTTAATTCCTGTAGGTTCTGCACAGGAGGATCCCTCCTTCTCACCATGTTTCCCAGAATGTCCCAGATATGCTCAATAGGGTTCATGTCAGGGCTCCTTGCTGGCCATGGTAGGGTTTCGATGGCATTCTGGCGGAGGTATTCATGCACAGCTCTAGCACGATGTGGTCGGGCGTTGTCATCCATGAACATAGGGTGGGTTCCAGGTGCATGATTTACAAAATGAGGGACCACAACTCTATCCAGTATGGAATCTTGATATCTTTGTCCATTTAGTGTTCCAGGTACAGTCAACAGATCCAGCTTACAATCAAATGAGATGCACCCCCATATCATAACGGAACCTCCACCAAATGGAACTTCTTCCATGATGTTACGTTGGTCGTACGCCGTGCGTCTGGACCTCCATACACGAGTTCGACCATCTGTGGCATGAAGCAGGAACCGACTTTCATCGGACCAGTGTACCCGTCTCCAGGATCTCATGTTCCAGTGTCTTCTTTCGTTGCACCACCTCAGACGCTCCTCTTTGTGGTGTGCAGTGAGGAGAGGACGTCTGACAGGTCTCCTAGCTTTCATGCCAGCAGCATACAGTCTCCTTTTGACGGTAGACATTGACACTCTATTGCGCGTTTCCCATTGCTGGCTGAGCACTCTGCTGTTGGTGAATGGAGATCTCCTAACAAGGCGTACTAGGGCTCGATCATCACGGGCAGTAGTCTTCTTCGGTCTTCCAGATCTAGGCCTGTCCTTCACCTCGTTAGTTTGCCCATGTTTTGCAATCAAACGACTGATTACAGTATGGTTAATGTTCAGCTGTCTGCCAATCTCTCTGCATGACATACCAGTGGTACGCATGCCTATGATTTGCCATTTCACACGATCACTTAACCTTCGTCTTGCCATAGCGGTTCACAATCAAGAGCTAATTCTCTCTGTACAAATAAACCACGGTCATGAACACAAAATTCCTAATCTTGTCGCCTAAATCTGTATGTAATGTTCAACACCTCAAACTGGACTTTTACATAACTGAACACGTGTGCTGTTTCCCGCCACGCACGGACATCAAGCGGCGTGAAGTCATGCATGCATGTGCATTTCGTACTTGGAATTATGTCAGCTAACGCGGGGACAAAAACTATGGCAGCCTAGTTGTACCATCATGTTTCTACGTTCTATTGTTTTTGCTGGTGCTTAACTTTTGCACAGGTGTATATATATATATATATATATATATATATATATATATATATATATATATATATATATATATATATATATATATATATATATATATATATATATATATATATATATATATATATATATATATATATATATATATATATATATATATATATATATATATATATATATATATATATATATATATATATATATATATATATATATATATATATATATATATATATATATATATATATATATATATATGCAGTTGGGTCTCTGACCTCACCATATTGAAAAGTCACCCGTTGTCTTGAGGCTCTGCATGAGGACGTACTCAATTAACAAGTCAGGGGACAGACCGACCCACAACATCTCTGACCTTAGCTTCGAACACGGAGTCTATTCTTAAATTGAATGTAGAGTTCCTGGTCGTTAATGAGCATGTTTGAGTGCCATTTGATAGCAGGTCATTACACAGTATACATTCACCCACATTACCACTGAAAGAATGAGAGAATAATAAATACACCAAAATGTTAATTGATATTGCTAATGTTTGAATAATAGATGTCGATGTGTCTCATTTCAGATTGTGTCTTTACCAGTATTTCCTTCTAAAATTACCCGGGACCATATATTATCTTATTTACTATATTTATTAAAGGAAATCTCACCTTATATTATACTAACCAATCAGTTGATAGAATTTGATCCCCCCCCCCCCCCCCCTAATCCATCACTGACATTTTAGCTTATTGCCATGCCGACAACGAAAGGTATTCAGTCTTTAATAGGTAAATGTTGATACATTTCTACAGCCTATGATGGCTGTCATGAGTTAATTTTCAACCAATCAGACCTAGCGTGTCTGCGTCGGTATATATGCTAAGTCATAGAGGCGCAACCTGTAGACTAGCAATGTGGCATAAAAGTAATGATGGCTGTCATGATTTAATATTCAGCCAATCAGAAAAAACCTAGCGTGCCCGCCTCGGTATATAAGCTTAGTCATAGAGGTGCAAGCTGTAGATTAGCAATGTGGTATAAAAGCAATCATAGAGGCAAGCTGTTGAATATTTTGGAACTAATTTGACTGGAAATTGTTGCTGCCATAGGACCAACAACCTTCAAATTTTTCAAAGAAAATTACAATGTTTAATAGAAAATGCCCATTTACAGACCAAGAGATGATTATTTTTTTAATGTTTCATTTGAATGACTACACCGGTTATCGAACCAATCGGTTCAACTGTAAAGTTAAAAAGATATCCATTTCTTAGGACTACTGAGGAATCCGTTTTGACCAACTTGAGGGTTATATTGTTAAATCGGTGCGAGCATCTAGCTGATGCGACGTGATCTTGCCATATCGGTGATACGCCACTACAATGTGCTCCCGAAACCGACGCATGAAAATGACAGCTTTATCTTACGGTACTTACCAGTTGTCGCCATTCGTATCTTTCGATACGAGATCGATAAAAGTATTCTCGAAGAAGCCACGCCTCCATTTTAAGATTGCAGTTGTTGCACATTATTGACGTTGTCTTGTATAGATTTACGCAGTGGAGAATCAAAGCTCTGGCTCCGCGAGCGACGTGTAAATGTTCAGAATTATCTGTGAGCAAACAGCCATGGTGATGATGGTGGTGGCGGTGGTGGATGGCAAGTGCTATTTATTGATGGTAATTGTTTTTCGGGGAGTGGTGGCAACATGAGATATGGTCGAGGCGGTGGTGGGTGGGTCTCTTGCCACCACCCCTGGCACCACCCCTGCCCACGTTCGCGCTATGATGATATACAGATATGTAATTGCTCGATAACCATTTTCGAATAATTCATTCTCCACGGATCGTTGGTGTGCATACAACTTCAATATGATGCGAACTGCTGAATTATATATGATTATTTACAGTCAAACTATTGTTGCACTTACAAGTCCAGTCTGACATATAGGTCTGAATGATGTAATGATATAATAAGGAAATTATCGACATCAGGACCACTTATATATAATCGTACCAATTTCCCATTAGTAGGATTTATCTCTGACATTTTTGCAAAACGTGAGATTTTAGCTGGTCACTCAGACATCGAATGGTTTATTCAAATTATTTTCTCCTACCAGATAGAAGGATACAATAGCGAAAATATACGCGTTTATGATTTTGAGTGGAATTGCAGTTTTATCAGGTAGGACTAAGACATGAAGCTACAGGCGTTACCTATACTAGGGCGGGGTTTCGCGACTGAGGTGGTCAGTGAACCCGGTTCGTGCTTGGTGCCCCGTACTCTTCCTCTGGCTCGTATAAGCCAGAGTACCAGACACGAACCGAGTCAGTAATGTTACTGACCGCGTCAGTCGGAAATTTGAGATCATTTGTAAAACATTTGTTAGCTTCCTATTATTCTCAGTACTGTTGAATTTCCGACTTTCTGACTCGGAAGTTTCCGACTGGTAAAGCGACGAATAGCCAAATTTCAGCTATGTATGCCTACTTCTTTATAATATAAAAATCACCAGAAATTTCTATATTTACGAGCTGATTATCAACCAGACTAATTCTGTGGGTTGTAGACCTATGCCTTGACATATATGGCAAAAATTTGGTATAGACGTGTAGCTTGTTGCCATCTTTCATGATGCTAAATCTAAGCTTAACTCTTTCGTGACGAAACCGGCCAAAACCAGGCCGGTTTTGGCCGGTTTCGTCACGAAAAAGTTAGCGGGAACGTGGGCAGGGTTGGTGCCAGTGGTGGTGGCAAGAGACCCACCCACCACCGCCTCGACCGTATTTCATGTTGCCACCACTCCCGGACAAGCAATTACCATCAATAAATATCGCTTGCCATCCACCACCGCCACCACCATCAGCACCTTGGCTGTTTGCTCACAGATGTAGCGGTTTTGAGTAATATCCATTTACAGGCCAAGAGAAGACTATTTTTGAAACTTTACCACTAAATGACTGCCAGTCATTACAGTGGTAAATTTTCAAAAATAGTGGCTGGCTGGCTGGTTGGTTGGTTGGTTGGCTGGCTGGCTGGCTGGAAGATAGTTAGGTAGGCAGGCAGACTGGCTGGCCCGATCTTCACCGTAACGGTGAGTGTATTGAGTGTGCGTGCGCGCGTGCTTGCTCCGTATGTGCGTCACATTGCGATGGGAAGACAGGCTCGATATTCACCGTGGTGGTAATGGCGGCGGTGGATGTGTGATTTATGTAGATAGTTTACACTAATTCTTATGAGCCAGATAGGGCCAAACCTCTGACCTCTCAGCCCTGGTCACCACCCGCCTACTGAATACGTAGGAGAAGCCAGGCGCTGCAAGTTCAAAGGTCCCTAGCTAATTTTCCAGACAATAAAACGGATAACTTTTACAACCAACTGAAGGTCCATATTTTCACCTAGAAACGCGGGAGATGCTCCCTGAGACAATATAGATTTCAAAGGCCTAAGTAAAGCACGCATCCATTCCCGGATTACTCTGTTGTTCTCCGAGAAATGGTGGTGAAATCTGCCGTTAAACTAGTGTTTGCGTTTTTAATATGTGCGTAATGTCTAATTTGCACGTTCCTGACTATTGAATTACCGCAGTTATTATTATTCTACGAGAAACATTTTATGATCCGTCATCTTAAGGTTTTAGAAAATTTATAAATCTGCCAGCTATTGGCTCTTTAACCATGTAATGGTAAAATCTTGCCAAGAAAAGTATTTTCTGATTGAATGTCCATTTGCAGGCCAAGACTAATTTTAAAACTTTGCCACTAAAATGATTGACTCGATTAGCTAGCCAGTAATTTCAGTTGTAAATTTTCTAAAAATTGTCTTCTCTTGGCTTGCAAATGGACAAATTCCTCTAGATCACTATAGAGGCCGGCTTTGGCCGGTTTCGCTATGAAGGGTTAAATATTTGACATCTCACAATCTGACCGTACACTGAGCATCCGGGTTCTTTTCATTGCAGGATTGTGCTGGGGTAACTCTTGGGAACTGTGTCCCGGGTACGTGGATGGATATATGAGATGTTCTAACAGAACTGGTCTGTTTCTACTTGATTTCCCTCTTCAACCCATCGATGCTCACAATATGCTTCTGTTCTGTGGGTATGTGCCACGCAGCAATCGAGAGAGTGAGTGGGAGAGAGAGAGCGAGAGAGAGAGAGAGAGAGAGAGAGAGAGAGAGAGAGAGAGGGGAGGGGTGTCAATTTTATCCGTTTTTTACTTGGCAGAAATGGCGTCTGGTTGACCAGACATAATCGGTAGACATATCAAAAGATCCTTATGGCTGCATTTCGTGTCACGTGACCACTTTGCTGTCAAACTGACTGGTTTTTACTATCCCACATCACGGGGATTTATAGCTAGATCAGTAAATGTGTTCTAGTTTCAAATTGTATGTGGAAGAACTGGCGGAATTCCCATCAATGAGAGAGGGCAGTCAGGAAATGCTTATCACAACTTTAAGTGTGGCCATGTTTGTTTAAAATGTCATACACATCCACATGTGAGCGGGTGAACATTAACAGCACGTCAACAAGCACACAGGCACACAGGCAGGTGCACACACGCACGCACGGCATGGAATGGCACATACGCACACACGCACGAACGCACGCATGAACGCACACATGCACGCACTTACGCACGCACGCCCACACGCTTACCACAACTCTAAGTGTAGCCATCAGATTGGCTTAAAATGTCATTTTCATCCGCATGTGTACGGGTGACCATTAACAGCACGTCATCAAGCACGCAGGTACGGGGTCTCACACACGCACGCACGCCTCCCAAAAGCGCGCGAAACTCACTCACGCACGCACGCATACCCGCACACGCACGTCACGGCGCGGCACGGCACGGCCATATCCACCACCATCGCGTCCACCACACCTCATTGTCACCACCCACCGCCACCGCTACAGTCACCGCACACGCGTGTTACAATGATGTAGACACATCAATATCCCATAATGCAATTTCCGTTATAGATTGATTTCTAATGGCAAATAGACTGGAGAAATCAAGAAGTTATTGGTTTGATTGGCGTCTCTCGAGTCTCTGATTCCAGGACCCATTCACGCCATATCTAGGCTGGTTTTATTTCAGTCTAGTATTGCTAACTTTCTCAGTTTTTACACCGGTACCCATGTATACTCCTTAATGGAGAAAGGCAACGAAGAGTGAAGAAGATTGCCTGACTGAAGTAATGGATCAGCATTTAGCTATTACAACCGGAATATCTTTCGTTAACGCCATGATAAAGTCTAAAAATGGTACGGTAGTTTTTGCGTGCCACGCTGTATCACACGAATGGAGAGTATACGTTCAGGTGAGATTTCCTTTACTCAGGATATAAACTAAAAAATTATCACTACACATCGGGGTGGGGCTTATCCCCGAGAATTTTTGAAATCTAGATGCTCCCAGATGATCTCCTGGCCATTTGAAGATACACATGGACAATTAGTTGGCTGTGAAATTATTCAATTTTAACCATTTTCTCCCCTGCTATACATATAAACCTTTGGATATTTTAAAACGTCTACCAGTAAAATTACTTTCAAAATATTCAACAGTTATATTTATTAAATTGTAAATTCATCAAAGACATACAATTGATGGAGTTTTGTGACAAACGTTTTCAAGAAAATTTCAATTTTCTCATAGAAAATGTCCATTTGCAGAACAAGAGAAGATTATTTTTTGGAAATTTACCACTAGTATGACTGGCTCTGTTATCGAGGCAGTCATTTCAGGGGTAAATCCTCAAAGATAGTCTTCTCTTGGTCTGCAAATGGACATTCCTCAAGACCACGGCAGATGCCGTTTTTGGGTGATATGAGCGTTAAAGGGTTAATAGAAGGGTGTGACTATATAGAATCATCCTGAGAACTGCACATATTGGATCGAACACAGATCAGCTTGGGAACACTGCGATCTTATTTTTTCCTTGCATTTATTTGCAGTTCACAAGACCCGTGAGACGATCCAGTGTTACAGACAGCTTTATGCGAATTGTCAACTAGCAGATGACATCAGGGAGTTCCTTGATACCGCAGTAGATGGACTGGAACTTGGTTTGGAATATTTTTGCGAAGGAGCAATTTACGGTAAGATGACAAATCATGCAATATATGGGGGCCTACATGTACCGTTCAATCACTTGTGACCAGACTGAATTATCTGTTCTGAGTGCTTAAAATCCATGAACCAGGGTGGATATTGGTACCATCTTTGAGCACAAAACAAGACCCATATACTTGTTTTAGTATACCCTAGGACAAGACAGAAATGCACGATGGACCTTCCAACAGTGTAGCTCAAGCTAGTTATGAGTTTTAAAGGCTGTAAAATGCATTTATTTTGCTTGTACGCATCACATATTTAATCATACGTATGACATAATTATATGGTATGGATGGGAAAAATGACTGCCTTTTTCTATCTGTAACAAGTCTGTCTGTCTGTCTGTCTATCCCGCTGCTGGACAGTATGAACCTGTTACACAAATGTCAACTGTCGATGAAATACAGAAACGGTTGCTGAAGATCAAGGATTCATTAAATCTGAATGAAATTGTATGTATCTTTGACCAGGGGTTTGTATGTTAAGGCTGCAGAGATCACCTGGAAGCACACGAAATTTAAATGAGAAGATTGTGCTGAGAATTGGTGTGTCCCATACAATCTGCAATTTTCTCTCAATCATAGGCAAGCGATTTGGTTCAGCTGGATTACGTGACATCTCTGTAGAAACTGGCTAATAGCGGAAAGGTCAATAAGCAGTTTTCTTGAAGGTCGCAGTTACAACCGCAGAGTTCAAATATACAAGTTGGTGTAAGAGGCACGACCAAGGTAGGCATGGAAGGAATTCTAACCATGACTAGAGAAACATCACTTGGAAGATCTGGAACATCTGACAGAAACAATCAAAGCAGTCCAGTTGCTCCATTCTAATATTTGCAGAGCTACTTTAGATGACGTCTTGCATGACAGATCACGTATCAAGATACTCCATCTCTTCAATGAGTGTCTGGATTATCTGCGCTATAATTGTCGTCGACTCGCATCATTCTGGCTGCCATTTGGTGATTTCATTGCTTGGTGCTTCGCATATGACGAGTAGAATTATGCCAGGTACTTGCCCATATACTATTGCCAGATGAGCAGGCTATCAGAGACAAGGCTGATTTGTTGTTCAGCTCGTTGAGAGCAACACTTTCGGAAGAACCCCGGTTGGCCAGACAAAAGAGGAAACTGTGAACAAGGACATGCATACAGCAGGGATGCTTCAGTCTCAAGCACTGTCCTACATCGGAATACAGAAGTTATGGCCTTAAGCAGCTAAGAAGTTTGACGGAGGTAAGCAGCGACAGCGGATGTCTCAGTCATACCAATCTCAGCACTTTCAGAAAGATGAGAAGGCTGTATAATCCCTAGTAGATCTTATGGAAACTACCTGGACAAGTCCATTCAGAAATTATACCTTGGCATTTCAACTGGAGCTACGACTCCACCAGCAGTCACCTTAGACCTCAAAACAGCACAACAAAAAGCGGACGAGGCATATAGAGATTTTCAGACAAATAGGCTGGAAATGGAGGAAAGCACTTCTTTGAACGTCTTCCAAGAATGCAGTTAAAGACATTTGACAATATAAAAAAGCAGGTTATTAAGGTGTCATCAAATAAGGAAACCGTCCTGAAAAGTGATCACAAACTGATTGCCCAGATGATACATGTTACCTCTAGTAGAAAGTTGAATATGAAGGATGCACTTCAGCATCCACTCAGCCCACATCCTTGGTCACTAGCGAACTGTGATGGAACGATTCAGAGGATCAATAAAGCATCATTAGCTCGAGAAAGCTCGGGAGTAATGCATCTCCAGCCGCAGACATTCTATAACCATCTGCTCTATCACCGCTGGAATGAGCATCACTCAGAAGATTAAATGGGAGAATCTCACCTTTTATGAACTATCTAATTACTGGCCACAGTGCTAAGGTTCTCATATAGCAGTGATCGAGTTGATACAGTATTTAATGTATACACGTCACTGCCAATCAGGAATGTGGAAAGGTTACAGGGATGCTCAGACATAGGCATCCGATTCACCAACATTGTAGCAGGGCAAGAGATACAACAGTGGAGACGTCTCCTATCCTGCCGGGCCAACAAAACAAATCTAATCACATTCATCACCAAGCAAGAACCACATCAACGGCAGCTACTTGGTGACAAGGTTCTCTATGTTACCTTTGAAGACATATGTACAAAGATAACATGTAACGAGATATTAGATGTGAATGATCTTAAAACATCACAGGAATAGGCAGATACTAGCATCTTACCTCATTGCAAACATGCATTGTCTGCCGTTTCAACAATCATCATCATTGCTGAGGACACAGATGCCATTCTATTATGTTTGGCATTCCAGAGTAGAATAGATCGCAATATGTTTGTTAGGCACGGATCTACAACGAGCACCAGATTCATTGATATAACCAAAGTTGTCACAGCAGTTGGGAAAGATGTATATGATGCATTGCTAGGAGTGCATGCATACTCTGAGTGTGACACACTTAGTGCTTTCAGTGGTCATGGAAACGTTGATGCTCTGAAGCTTCTATGTACTACCAAGTACCAAAGAGCATTTGCTAAATTAGGAGAAAAGTAGGCACTGATGCCTGATCTATTGACCTGCCTGGAAGCGTGCACATATCTGTATGTTGCTTAATCCGACATTACCGAGGTAAATGAAATGCGTTACCAACTACTCACTTTCTCAAAGTTCGGTTACTTTGATTACCCCGATAGGATATACCGAATGCGGAGAGTTAATCGGATAATGGCATCACGTGGTACAAATTCATATCACGTGGTACAAATTCTACTCGATTACCCCTGCTTCAAGCGAGAGTAAAAGTATGCGCATGCGTAGATATGTAAAGCAGCCACGTGATACTTCCGATCGGAATACCCGATACCGAAACCGAATTCAATCTTTCGCTCACTGATTGCAATGAATATAGCAGATTAAGACACAGCTTGTCGATCATAATGAGCGGTTTTCACGAATATCGAAGACACTTGCTAGTTAACTGGAAAAATACCCCCACTGTCTATCTTACAAAATAGCTATCTATATTAATGGTTTAAATTTGTAATATAATAAATACTAAAGGTCTGACTAACAACTCCAAAACGAAAACAATTTTATAGTTTTTAATTTTGAACAAATCTTGAATTTTCACGGAGCCGATAAAAAAACGTCTACTGTCAACCGCCACAACTCAATCTATGACTGACGCACTACAATATTAATATCTGTGCAAGATGCTGTCGAAATATAAGATGTTAACCCTTTCCTTCTTTCCTAATTAACTCTTGAATGTCTAAATTTGGTCAAGAAAATCCAAATATTTCCTTAGTGAAAGTCCATTGGCAGGCCATGAGAAGACTGTTATTGAGGATTTACCACTGGAATGGCTGGCTCGGTTACCGATCCAGTCATTCTAGAGGTAAATGTTAAAAAATAGTCTTCAATTTTCCAGCAAATGGGCATGCAAAATGAGTACTGTTTGAGGCGGGTATAGGGCCGGATTTGGGTTAAGGAAATGTACCAATATGGTGTCTAACATATGTGTGATGGTGCAGACGGACGCATCACATACGAAAGTCTGATAAAAGACATATTCTACAAGAGATTAAAGGGGAACACAAACGTAGAAGGGTTAAAGCACGCAAAATTAACTTTTTTATAATTTAAATAGAATAAAATATATTAAAGAACAACTCAGGTTTTTGGAATCACCAATCTGCATGATTGATCCCTATGGGGTCCAAACGTGTGTAGTTAGTGTATCCAGTACTTCTCTTGTTCTTTCCTGATATAAGTTTTATCAATGTCCTCAGGATCGTGAGGGAGAACATGTATAATTTTATAGGACACGTTTTGTCCAGTATGGTTGGGTAAATTAAAATGTTTTGCAACGGGGGTATCTTTGTGTTTTTTGATATCCCTTAAATGTTCTTTCACTCGTACGTGGAACTCACGTTTTGTCTCCCCCACATACTGTTTGTGACAGTGTGTGCATGTGAGTAGGTAAATAACATTGCATGTATCGCAGTAGGTTTTGACTTTACATCTGTATTTTAGACCTTAAAACTAATTAGAATCACCAAACTCCATGCCATGGCAACCCTTCTATGACGTCGTAATAGATGTCTACCTCCAAAACGTCACACTGACCATTACGTTCGCTTCTTTCCACGTTATAAATATAGAATCAGTTAGCCAACAGTCTCATACTCACCTGTATGGACAAATTTCAGTGTAAAAAGTGCAATTCACAATTTGCTCAACGCACAGGGCTAAGAAGGCATACAAGAGTCATGCATGAAGTGAGTGGCTTCTGGAGCTGCAGTTATTGCAAGATTAGCTTTACACGTTTAGAGGAAGCCAGAGGCCACTGTGAAAAAATTCATTTATTTTCTAAACATCAAATCCAAGAACTTGTTCGACAGGCCAGCAACACTAGAGTGATCAAAATCAGAGATTACTCTAGTATCAGGATACCTGTCCCTCCACCAAGACCGACTACTCCAGCAACCAACGCCACTGCCATAGAATCTCTCTCTGGAGATAGACAGGTCACACAGGAAGTGAGCACACCCACCGCCGAACAACCAAACGAGGCACACACACCCACAGAATCAACTGTGATCAAACATACCACTGACATTTTATCTGAGCCATCCTTCCATACACAAACAGAAGACAGTGGACCTCTTCCACAAACTACAGAGGAGGAGGCCGATCATATCCACATGCAGTACGTAATCCACATTCCTGAGCGTAGTATACCATGCACCAGCAACACAACAGACGATGAACTCTTTTCATTTCTTTTTGTTGAAACTGGATTAACCGACACGGTTACATATCTCGTTCCTGGGCTAGAACCACGTCTAGTCACAGACCGGGGAACTGACCCGTAGAGGGGTAAGCTTAAACGCACTCAACACTTACTCTTTTAACCCTTCATACAGGATAAACTAATCTGACTTCTATTTTTCTCTGATGAGTATAACCACACAAAGTACGAAATGCCAAATCTGCAGTGGTCTGAAGGAATATCCATTTGAAATTTTACCACTGGAATGATTGGCTCGATATTAAACAAGCCAGTCAGTCATTCTAGAATGTCTAAGGTAATTAAAAAAAATGGCCCGCTATTGGCATATGAATCAATGGACATTCACTAAACAAAAATTGTAGGTACAATTATCTTGACCATCAAAGGTTCAAATGATGTTGCTTATGGCGGCTACAAGTCATATTGATTTCAAAATATTCACCAGCCTACCTGTGGGCTTGCTTTGAAATTGAATTTTGAAGCATACCTGCAATGTGTAAATTAAAACATTTCTGGCGATAGTGGTTTTAGACAAAGACAGTTTGTTTGTATATTATCATTGTTTTTAAGTGATATATTTACCATTATTGCCAAGGCTATAGTGTTATATCAGTATACCATTACTACAATTACAATACAATTTTGATTTATTTACAAAACCAGGTCACATTGTCACCTATGGGATACTCAAATGAACAATATTTACATATTATCATTACAAACATTATCATCATCATTATTACAATCACTAGTACTATTACTATCATTATTATTTAATATTATTACTTAGATTATTATCATGACATCATCATATCATTGACATCATTATGCCATTATAACAATATACATGTTTCACCATTCGTATGGGCTTTGAAGCATACATTCCCTGACATTGTACTGACTTTTCCCCTGACATTTATAAGTTTTCCAGTCACATAGGTCTTGATGAATGTTCATTTGTAGGCCCAGAGATCATAATTTAGAAAATTTACCACTGGAGCCCATAACTTGCTAACCAAGAGTTATTTCAATGGTAAATTTTCACAAATAGCCTTCTGTCCTGTAAAAGAACACTTGATAAGCACAACTATTTTGTTTTCCTGACAAATTATTACATTTAAATGGTTACTTCTCACGTTCAACTATTTAGTAGTCAAGAAAAGCAAGAGTTCCGCTAAATCAGAGACCATCTGTAGGAGACTTTTTTGAAAATTTATCACTGAAATTACTGATTCTGATACAGAGTCAGTCATTCGAGTGGTAAATTTTCAAATATGATCTCTTGACATATAAATGGAAACTGTCCAAGAGTTAGACCACTACAGTCTGGTTGTGGTTATAATAATGGCCACAGTGTTCATACACATTTGAAATCTAAACATGCTAGATGCATTCAAATGGTAGGTCTATTGCCTGCGTTTCTTTTTTTGTCATGACAATTTTTATAGCATAATTCTACACAGTAGTGGTTTTCTGATTTTTCATCACTTTTCCATGACTTATATGAACAAGTACAGTTTTTACAGGTTTGCCAGGCCTGGAATTTTACTTTTAATATTCCCTGACTGTTCAGGTTTTGACGATCCATATATGAACCCTGTGGTCAAGGTCAATTGATACATCCAGCTTTCCACTTGCTTCCTCTTCAGTGATGGCTATACCCTACTGGAAACAGGCAATAGTTCTCCGTCAGCCACTTCCTTGGATGAAACACCTGAAATATAACACAACACATTCATACATACAGTGCATATCAGCAATTCTACTTAATCATCATAATGTCATAGCATAATGAAACGTCATAAAACACTAAATCTAAATATAAAACTGCTTTCCTCACCAGAATGATGTTCATATGTGCCTTCTGCAAAAATATCCATACCTAATTTACCTATTTCCAGACAAATTTTTATCAGTGTCCATTTAAAAAATCGTAAAATTCTGCAAAAAAATTGGAATTAGCAGCCAAGATTGTCTATATTTTGAACATTATTTAATAATTTGGAAGTGAGTATCACACCTGACAATATTTAAATTGTTCATACTTTGAAGTATATTACAAACCATTCGCAGAAAATGTTGAATTTTACATGTATTTCAAGGGCTTAGAATGTATCAATTGAAAAATATCAATTTATCAGGAAAACAGTAGTTACTTTTGCAAACTACATCATCATCACATTGTTACAAGGCTGTCATTTTTACATTACACCCATAGTAATTAGTAATATCAACGTCCTTCTATTAAGATGGGGCGTTACAATTATAGAGGAGAGAGAAATCTGAGAGAGAGAATGTCTTCTGTAACATGCATTGTTTTCTGGCACCCAGTAGAGTTGAACCACTACAGCTAATGCCCCTTGGGAGGGACGAGCTGCGACTATCAAGCGCCTTGTAGACATGCAATTATCCAATATCTGTCATACGAAAACTGGTATGTGTATGTTTACTTAGCTACAATTGATCCCTATCATAAAAGAGAATGCGTACATACTGGTGAAATGTTAAATTCCCGTTCCCTTTTCACACTTGTTCGTAAAAATTCTACGCAGTGTATGAAACACGCGTGTTATTTTTGCGTTTAAGTTAATAGCGAGCATCTTTCCTTTTGCCTTCTTAACCGCATCGTACTAACACACGACGACTCACATAGCTACGCCGTTCGAGGCCGTACTTGCAGACCTGTGATTTCTCGCTATGAGAAGTAACACTACACTAGTAGAGGTAGCCAATCAGCTTCCTGCCTACTTCATGAGATAGGGGAGAGTTCGCCTGGTGACCTAATTTACAATCACAAAAACAACGGCTTATCGCGACGCTGTTGATCTCGAAAGAGACATTTGCAAAAGTTTGCAATAGTTTTGTTCTAAACAAGTTATCTGAGGAAAAGAAAATGTGTATATTGGTTTTCGGTAACAATTAAAAACCGCTGGTTTGGTTTACGCACATGTGTAAATTTGTCTACTTCCTGATTTCTTATCGAGCAATCTCATTGGCGCAAGTTGACTGGCTATAGTTCATTAATATGTATGAAGCTTCGTGAACTTAGCACAACAATCAAAGGCGTGCAAACACGGTACTCAATACTGGAGCGTAGTGGGAGGGCGAGGATCGTGCAATAGGACGATGTCGTAAGAGGGGCTGAGCGAATGCTGCCTGCTAGACAAAGTTGCAGCGCCACCTATGTCTCTACCTAGTATATATAACTCTATGCTCCAGATGGAATGCGTGACGTAACAATAAGGAAATGTTACTATAAATAGTCCCCATTGCTTTAAATCGGGGTGGGGCGTTTCGGACAACCAACCAAACCAGATTAAGCTTTACGCTAAATAGTTTACTTTTAGCAGACATTGTGGTGGAAGTGTAGCTATTCCCGAGTTGCAATTATTATGGCGCAGCAGATGATAGCAGCGGAAACGGTACGAATGCTTACGAACTAGACTGTGGTCTGAGCCTATTTTTACATAGGAGAGCCTGCAGTTTGTTTGATATTCACGGTATCATCTACTCGTCATAATCATATCGTTCCCACCATAATTCCACCACAGTTATATGCCCACCACGGACCCACCACAAACATATAGACCTGTGATTGAACAGAGGTGTCCGGATTGATTAACATTGCCGATCGTGCGTAACTAACGTGATATTGTGCCGGCGAGTTACCGAGAATAGTTATTACGTTAGTTGACCAATAGACTTTGTTAATCAGTCGGTCCACCATAATAGTTCCACCATAGATGGTCTACCATAGTTCTCTACCATCATTGGTGATATATGAATAGCATGTTATTAGTATATATATATCTGCTATTGGTAAACGAGCAGCAGTGCGCCGTAGTGCTGTTTACTGTTTACGTCATATTTGTTTACGTCTGTCTACGTTGCTGTAGCGTAAGGGGTTACGTCCCTTTACGGTATAGACCGCCAAGAGTTGTCTCGCTTGCACTTCGGCAAGCCAGTTATGCCTATAATATTGCCGAGATAGGGCACGCTATATGGTATACAATTCGTCAATGTACCGTGACATCTGAGCATCTGTCAGATGCTGCTTTACTAGCATGTTTATAGTTGTAAATAAAGTTACCTGTTTGTTGTTTATTTCAAACCCATCTCTTGTGTTATTATCTGGCTTATGTCAGCAGAAGGGTTTGAGCAGTGAGCACAGCGCATGCACCCAACTTTGGTTGTTAACTGGATACTCATGGGTGATTAGAAGGGATATTAGACAGAGAGCTTCTCGGGAAGCTGCTACTGTTGTCACACTACCATTATTAGTGTCTTGGGGACACTGGGAGCCATCATTGGCCTGTCTTATTGAGGTTGTCGCCTCTGTTGTTGTTGTCATTTTATCTCTAGTCCTCACCACGAGGGGTGGCCCGTACAAACCGAAAAGCTCTTGGATGAATTCCATAACAGGACCAGGTAGGCAGATTATTTCAGACTGTGGCTCTGAATCATACAGGGTCGGCGAGTTTATCGATTATCATCTACAGACCATTGCTAACAAGCACCCAATCTTTCTAAAAACGCTGAAGTTTTCCTAGCAAAACTAGCCCAAATCAAAGTCCCACCGAATGCATTCCTAGTAACTCGACATGTAGATTCAATGTAAACAAACATTGATATTGAAAAGGGGATGAACTCGTTCCGACGGGCCTTTAAGAAATACCCAGATATTAAACGTCCTGATACAGAGATCTTGTCCCTATTAGAATTTAGTCTAAAAGGCAATGATTTTGAGTTCTATGGAGATATCTACCAACAGATTAGTGGTTGCCCCATGGGCAAACGTTTTAGTCCAAGTTTCGCAAATATCTGCATTGCAGAATGGGAAGACGCAACCCTTAAAAAGTGCAATAAAACCCCTTGTAACTTTAACAGGTATCTGGATGACATCTTCTTAATTTGGCCACACTCTAAAAACGACTTCGCATAACTCCTACTCACTCTAAATAGTCATGATCCCAATATCAACCTTAAGGCAGATATCAGTGATAGGTCAGTTGGCTTCTTAGACCTAACAGTCTACAAAGGAACTATCTTCAATGCATCCAGTTATTTAGATCATAAGCTTCATTTTAAGCCCACGGATTCACACCAGCTACTCCACAAAAATCATTTCATCCTCCACACACTTTCGAAAGACTAGTAAAATCACAAAACATTCGATTTCATAGGAACTCTAGCGATAAAGAAAGTCTAAATTCAGCATGTTCAACCTCATTTCATGCACCGAAAAAAAAGAGTACTCAACCCACAAACTTAGGAAGATCAAGTCGGCCACCTTACAGATGATAACATATAAACCATATAGCCCAACAGATCAGCTGTAGGTTGGGCTAAAAGCAACCACCACTAAGATTAGCCACAACCATCCAGTCCCTACGAGGGGGCCACTTCAGGAAATGGGGAAAAGCTAGGTGTAAATTAGACAAATTCTCCCGAACTAAGATAGCTTTACTAGCTTCCAAACAAAGGACAAGTTCCAAATTCAATCATGCATGGATTGCGACACAGAAAATGTAATTTACTTACTATCATGCAGGTTGTGTCAAAAACAATATGTAGGACAAACAAAATGTCCATTCAGAGTGCGTGCCTCTAGGCATATATCTACTACTACTACTGCTACTGCTGCTGCTGCTACTGCTGCTGCTGCTGCTACTGCGACTGCGACTGCGACTGCGACTGCTGCTGCTGCTACTACTGCTGCTGCTGCTGCTGCTGCTGCTACTGCTACTGCTACTACTACTACTACTACTACTACTACTACTACTACTACTACTACTACGTAAGGGTTTACATAATAAAATATATAACCATGTGCATTTCTAGCCGAAATACGTATGAGGGACGTCAAATAAAATTTTCTGTCGAGTTAGTTCCTGCTGCTGCTGCTGCTGCTGCTGCTGCTGCTGCTGCTGCTGCTGCTACAGCTACTGCTGCTGCTGCTGCTACTGCGACTGCGACTGCGACTGCTGCTGCTACTACTGCTGCTGCTGCTGCTGCTGCTGCTACTGCTACTGCTACTACTACTACTACTACTACTACTACTACTACTACGTAAGGGTTTACATAATAAAATATATAACCATGTGCATTTCTAGCCGAAATACGTATGAGGGACGTCAAATAAAATTTTCTGTCGAGTTAGTTCCTGCTGCTGCTGCTGCTGCTGCTGCTGCTGCTGCTGCTGCTGCTGCTGCTGCTGCTGCTGCTGCTGCTACAGCTACACAACTTCTATTACCAAACACATGGGCTCACAATATTCGAAAAAACATTCTTCATTATTTTTAAGTGATGCTGTGAGATTTTGAATGTTTGTTTAAGTTACATTCGAGAGAAAACGTACATTGATTTCCTTAAATTACTTACCCCATAGGCGTCTTAACGACAAAGTGTATACTAGCACAACCAATATACTAATACAAGTAGACACATTAAGATTAAGGTACACTTCCGCTGAATAGATGCAATTCTGTAAAACGTAACCTGTTTAATAAAACCACCTTAATTATAAGCACCACAATTGAGGCTGCTAGACACGCATACCCTCTTAAATATGCGGATATAAGGATTTTGCTTTAGGGGCATGCTATGCTGGCTCTCTGACAACTACGACCATTTTAGACTAACACAATGCTAGACGCAAGACCCACACTCTTAAACACACATGCACACACCCGCTTTTCATAAATGTGTGTCCCTGGGAATGTTTACATTCCTCCTAGGATAGATACGTTTTGTCAGTGACCAGAAAAGCAATCCTCATATTATCATTCATGTCTCATCATTATTGTTATGACAGTCATTCTCCCGCATGCCATTAAATACTGGCACCGAATGTCTTCCATAGATCCTCCTTTGTTAATAAAGAAGGCATATTTAGAATCATATGAAACTTCAGAAAGAATCGTCAATTGGTGTACCTGCATAACTTTTTTCCCATTTTGGCATGTTGAATGAGTGGGACAACAGAAGTTTCGTTCCTTCAGGAAATTGTATGTCCACCTTCCAAGCCGGTTTGAAACAGGTATATGCCTCTCAATTGTTGTGCCATATAAATGACTCTGATAAGAACCCCAGACTACGTTCATATAAACTTTATAAGAAGTCATTTCAACTAGAAAGTTACGTCTTGGCGGAGCCGATGGTAAATAAATGTCACGAGTTCTCTAAGGTTAAATGCGCATGTCCTGCGAATTGAAAGTAACAGATATTCACGACCCACATTTCCAGCGAATGCTCGACTATGTAAATTATGCGATTCTGGCAATGTAGAAGATGAAAAGCATTTTATGTTATATTGTGCTGCTTTTCCTGTCGAGAGAAGTGAACTGTTCGATAGTCTACAACACCTGTCTATTGTGGGCACGTTATATCCCCATAGCAAAGAGCGATTACTAAACCCAAGAACTCTTAATATAAGTAATTTATCACAGTAAATGGCGTCTTTTGGGCTATATAATGCCGATTCTTTTATAACTTGCGGTCTTACGAACACGTGCCTCAAAGAACCGGACACTTATGGCCCAAAGCAACTGTCCATTATAGACAGGTTTGTCTGTATTTCATATATTATTAGCCGATTATTATCAAGACAAGAACTTCTGATCACTCTTGTAGACTCTCTCCCTAGGTAAGAAAAACTCAAACTACCAAGTAATTTAAAAGCACTAAGACAAATTTATTATATATAATTTTTCGTACCCCAGCACCCCACCTCCCTGCTAGGGCCTCTTGGTATACTGCCTTTGAAAATTGTATTCCGAATAATGGCAACACGGACGAAAACCTAAGACTGCTGCTGCATTCAAACAGATAGAAGTGTCATCTGCAGTAAGTAACATTGCAGAATGCAGTCATATGCACAGGAGGTAATGGACATCTGCAGTAAGTAACATTGCAGAATGCAGTCATATGCACAGGAGGTAATGGACATCTGCAGTAAGTAACATTGCAGAATGCAGTCATATGCACAGGAGGTAATGGACATCTGCAGTAAGTAACATTGCAGAATGCAGTCATATGCACAGGAGGTAATGGACATCTGCAGTAAGTAACATTGCAGAATGCAGTCATATGCACAGGAGGTAATGGACATCTGCAGTAAGTAACATTGCAGAATGCAGTCATATGCACAGGAGGTAATGGACATCTGCAGTAAGTAACATTGCAGAATGCAGTCATATGCACAGGAGGTAATGGACATCTGCAGTAAGTAACATTGCAGAATGCAGTCATATGCACAGGAGGTAATGGACATCTGCAGTAAGTAACATTGCAGAATGCAGTCATATGCACAGGAGGTAATGGACATCTGCAGTAAGTAACATTGCAGAATGCAGTCATATGCACAGGAGTTAATGGACAAGTCATTATTCTGGAATGGTAAAAAGTGTACTCTATCTGAACGATTATAGAATTTATAAAACAGCAACCTATTCCTGCACACAATATTGGCCTGGTACTTAGTGCTACATCAGCGTCATTGATAACAAAGGGGTGGGCGGCGGTGGTGGTGGTGGTGGTGGTGGTGGTGGTGGTGGTGGTGGTGGTGGTGGTGGTGTGTGTGTGTGTGTGTGTGTGTGTGTGTGTGTGTGTGTGTGTGTGTGTGTGTGTGTGTGTGTGTGTGTGTGTGTGTGTGTGTGTGTGGGCGCACAACTCATGCCCTATTGGATAGTATGTGCGTGCACGAGTTCCTTAAGATGTACTTTTCCCTTAGGATGTCAACATCATAAGAAATGCCTTTAGAAGCACTCTATGTGTAATTTGGAGAAGTTTCCCAAAGTTTCTAAAAGTTCATCATAAGGAAAGTGCACACATCCCGTGTGTTTATGTGTGTGTGTGTGTACACACGCGTTGTAGTGAAAGTCCACTAAATGCGTTCAGGGAGACCAAAAGATGGAATTATATAATGCCCCATTTGATTGGACAATGAGAATTGGATATATTGCATGATTTGATTGGGCAATCATTTTGTTCTCTTTTTTGATTGGACAATCATGTTTACCATGGTGTGTGTATATTCTTAAGAGGTGTGTGCATACCTCTTAATTACTATTAAATCTTTAGTGTTATACCTTACACTCCTATTTTCTAATGTTGGTAGGCCAAGGTATAGCAAGCTATCAGTGTAGTGAAGATGTCTTATATATGTTAATAAATTTGTTGGCTAATATAATTTTGTTGCTGTATATGTGTTGTTGTTGTTGTTGAGTCAGGGTAATCCTCCAATAGTTTGGAGCACCCACAGCAGTGGTGAATATTATTGTTAGTTAAAGTTCTAGTTAATAAACTGGCAGGGGAGAGGACTAGAGGACAACATACAAATGCACAAATGTGTGCATTTCCTTAAGATGTGTGTGTATTTCCTTACGATGTGTGTACAGTACCTCAATAACTCCTTGTGCTACAACCTAGTAGGTCATGTGGAGATCCGAAAAGAGAAAAGAACATGAGTGAAAAACATTTTGTTAAATCCACAAACTACTATATTCAGCTGTAGAGGGAGTTCTCGCGCGTATATTCGTTATAATATTAAAGACCAAGCACAACGGTAGCAAAAGTAGGTTTAATATACAAGATTGTGCAATAAATAATATAATAAAATGTTTTATTTTAAAATATTCCTCTGTTTTACGTTGTATTTTGCAACTCTGTGTTGTCCTCGAAAAAAACGAAATAGAAGCTCTATATCGTATGACGTCATCGGAGGGACCTATCGTTATCGGGCGCCTCGACAGTGCGAATAAGTCATTGTGACCCTGTTGCGCGATCGCGGATTGTTGTCAAATATGCCTAACCGTTGTGTGGCTTATAGCTGCGGTAATACTGCAAACAAAACAAATGGAATTTCGCTGCATATTTTCACGAACAAATACAATTTATAGGCTACGGTGTAGTGGTAAATTACACACAAAGAGAGTCGATTTCCGCGAACCCAAAGATGGCGCAGTACAACAGCCGTCATCTGCTCTCTGCATTTCGAGAAGCACAAATATCTATACTGGCTGGTTATAACTTGGAATGCTTTTATGGATTAATTATGAAAAAATGTGCACCCCCATTAGGCCTACACGTAGACAGCCCCCCCCCCCCCTCCCACTTTCTAGCCAACAAAAACCGCAAGAAACAAAAAATACTACTTGGCCTACTACTACTTACGCCCTTTGTCTAAATATAAGGCCGGGTAACGTCAACTCATGACATCAAGAATTATAAACAGCTGTCTATCTAGTTCAAATCAGTAATTTAGGTCAATCGTCTGAGTCATTTGCAGCAGAGACACGAGCGCTGTGTGATGCAACGAGGGTGTTAAGGGAGGGGAGGGCATAATTATGCATTGTGACCTATTAGTTACAACAGAATTTAAAATTATTGAATATTTAGAAAAATGTTTGACTGGTAGCTGTTGCAGCAACAGGTTCCAGTAAAACTATTTTCAAAATATTCAACAGATTTCCTGTGCAGTGGTCATACTTCCTCTCTTTTTTCAGAGAACACTGACCTCTCTGTTAAAAAATACAATATTACACTGATCATCAGTTTGAGTATGTCTGATCCTAATGAAATTGGTTGCTGCCAGGAAGAGTAGGCTTAACAACCGACTATCATTATTCTGCTTCTGAAGAGGAGATTTCCAACATAAGAAGAGGAAGAATACCAACGCTAACATGGAGGCATTTTGTTTAATTGTTGTTTGATACATTTAAAGCCCTGTTCAGCTGTTGGGTTTCTGCTTCCTTTTGTATATATAAATAAAATTAATTCTGGAATGCATAAATATTAACCTAAGGAACACACGAAAATTTCCTTCATATCTGTAAGGTTTGCGGTTGAATTCGTGATTTACGGACTAACGGAGTAAGTTAAACAGATATTGTTTTGCATGTAATAGAGCCTATATTAGGCTGTTATCTGACAAAACAATGCAGAAATGACAAGTTATCAAACAAAAACATCAACACACATTCCAATAACATGGTAAAACTGGTTCATGACACCAGTTTTCGCATTTACATTACCGTACTCAAAATGTGTCAGATAAACATGGATGATGGACATATGATTAAAAAAAGGAGAAAGGTGATCATACTTAGTCCGGATGGAGGAAGTCCGAATTGCGGAAGTGATATTTATACGTACATCCACTGGGGAAAATAAAGATTAACTAGGCTTATCAGGTCATAGACGATTCATAAACAACCACACTATACAAGCGGAATAGTTAGAGGTTATCTTCGAAAATATGTCAAGACATAATGATGCGTTTAAGCGCTTTAAATCCAGCACAGCCTTTCGACGTTTGATGACAACCTAAAAGTAGCCCTCATATCCGACTCTACGGGTAGTAATTGTCGAGTACTCGAGCCTAGTAACAACCAGCAACTCTGTGATTGACATTGTCAATTATTACTGCCCTAATGACAAGAATCTCTCACTTGACACAATCCAGGTCCCGGATTGCCACTTCCTCATTGCGGGAGACTTTAATAGCCAGTCTCAGAGCAGGGGATACAGAACACTTGATAAACGAGGAGAAGACATTGAAGCATGGCAAGATGAAAAGCACCTTTTACTTGTCAACGATCCCACAGATCAGCTTACCTTCTACTCGCGCCGGTGGCACTCGACAGCAACGCCGGACTTGGCATTTTGTACAGAAGACATTCACAGAAACCTCAGTAGAGTGGTTGGATCGCAGTTAGGAGGAAGCGACAACCGCCCAGTCCTCCTCTCTCTTTCTGGAAGTATTTCAACAAGTTCACCTCAACATCCAGGGTGGAACTACAAAAAGGAAAATTGGAGTCTGTTCGGCATTCGTTCCAATGAGCTTACCCAAAATATAGCAGTAGAATGGAGAAACATCAACAATGCGGTCAAGGAATTTAATGCAGGTATCGGCAAGGCTGCCAATGAAGCGATTCCTCGAGGGTTCAGGAAAAACTACTGCCCCTACTGGACAACAGAACTGCAAGCAGCACATGATAAAATAGACAAGGCCAGAGAAGATGCAGAGGGTAATCCCTGTCATGAAAACCACTTCACACTACAACAAACTAAAGCCAGGTATCTAAAAACCAAGCTGACGGCCAAAAGAAGAAGCTGGAGGGAAAAGACGGCAGGGTTTAATTTAGAGAGAGACACAACAAAGCTATGGAGACTGACTAAAGCACTGAATGATGAGGGTGTCGGGAGAGAGAAGATTACTCTTGAGCAAGATGGACAAACACTGTCAGGAAAGATGGCTGCAGATGCTTTTGCGAAGGCATATGCAAAAGAAAGCAGCATTTCTATACCACGAATGCGTCAAAAAGAGGTTTGAAAAGAGCAAAAGGAAAGAACAGACACAAACACTCATGATGCAATGAAAGTTGACATTAGTTTAGCAGAACTGAAGAAGTCTATCCGCCAATTGAAGAAGAAGAAATCTCCCGGGCCAGATGGCATTACGAATGAAATGATCCAACACCTTGGTAATGCATCTTTCCGCAAATTGCTAGATATCTTTAATCTCAGTTGGACCAATGGAGAGGCTCCTCAGTGCTGAAAGGAAGCCAGAATGACTCCTATTCTGAAAAAAGTGAAGAACAAGACGAAAGTGCTGAGCTACCGTCCTATCAGTCTTACAACACATCTTGCACAGGTCATAGAGGACACTTTTCAAGCCAAGAAGGTGATGCTAGCTGTCTTTATCGATCTGCAGAAGGTATTTGACAAGGTGTGGAAGGATGGCCTCCTCGTGAAGCTCCGGCGCACATGCATTGGTAGCAACATGTTCCGATGGACCAAGTCATACCTACACAATCACAGAGCTAGGGTGCTGGTGGATGGACAATCTGGACAGAATGTATTGCTGAGACAAGGGGTACCACAAGGAGGAGTATTATCACCAACTCTGTTCATACTCTTCATTAATGATATTGTAGCAGAGCTGCCCAATGGGATCCAAGCAGCCCTCTATGCAGATGACCTCGTACTCTGTTGCACCGATGAGTACACAACGACTGCCACGTACAGAATGCAGCTCGCCTTGGACAGAATTACAGCTTGGGCCAATCGCTGGTGTATTACCATCAACAAAGAAAAATCATCAGCCATGCTATTATCACTGTCCACCAAAACCAAGGTTGGCAATCTGACACTGGGCGGTACTCCACTCGAGTACGAGGACCAGCAGACATACGTGGGAGTCACCTATGACAGAAGATTAACATGGAAGGAGCACATCCAGAACGCAGAGGCAAAGGGCAGAAGAAAGCCAAACATCATGAGGAAGCTGGCAGAAACAAAGTGGGGTGCCAATGAAAGGATTCTCAAGACCATCTACCTAGGTGCCGTACGACCACACCTTGAGTATGGATCCAGCTCATGGATGACAGCAGCTAAATCTCATCAACAGAACCTCGACAGAGTACAAAACCAGGCTCTGCGCATCATCACTGGTGGAATGAGATCAACACCAATAGAAAAAATGGAGCAGACACCAGGCACCCATTTAGTAAAGGAAGGGAATGCAAAGCACTGATCCAAGCTGCACAAGTTCAAATCGTTCAACAACCACCCGATGAAGATCAGGCAAGCACAGCTGTCATCAGGAAGACTTAAAAGATCAAGTTTTGTGAAAGAGATAAAAGCACTTCAAAGGAAACACCAAGAAATGTTGCCAGCACAAATAGAAGACCAAAACCACACCCTTGATCCTCCACCCTGGGAAAACAAGCTAGAGAGCATAGCTATTCGCACCACAGTACCTCGTCTCACAACCAAAGATGAACACAGTGATGTGAGCAAGAAGGCCTTGACCCTAGCCATGCTGGAAGAAATGTACCCTCTGGAGACATGGATAAGGATCTACACAGATAGATCAGCCAAAGATGCAATTAGGAGCGGAGGTGCCAGACTGCACATACAGTATCTAACCGGACAACATGAGTCAGCTGCAATACCGACAGGCAAAGACTGCACAAACTACAGAGCTGAAGTCGTAGCACTGGTCCATGCAGCTAATACCATCAGCAGAACAGCAGACCCTATTGCACAGATTGTCTTTTTATCTGATGCCCGCTCCGTCCTTGAGGCTATCAACAAAGGTAAGCTGCCACAACTTGAAGAAGCACTACAAACCATCAAACGCTTTCGGATAGCATTGCAGTGGATCCCCTCACACTGTGGAGTCCAAGGAAATGAGGAAGCAGACAAGATGGCAAAGGTGGGCGCAGAAGAGAGTCAGACAGAAAACATGGTTACGCATACAGAGATGAAGACTATCATCAAGTCACTCTATAGAACACCTCAATCAGAAGATGCCTACCATCATCTCTCGAGGCCAGAGCAAGTGACCATTGTTCGTCTCAGAACTGGACATAACAGACTAAACCAACACATGTACAGGCGGTTCCACCTTACGACATCGCCCGCTTGTCCTTGTGGAGATGCAGAACAGACCACAGAGCACATACTTCAATGTTGTAGTGCGTATCAGCTGCTGCGTGAAGAGATCTGGCCTTTGTCAACATCCTTTCTTGAAAAGCTGTATGGGCCTGTGGAAGACCTGTAGAAAACCACAGATTTCATCTTGAGAACGGCTCTCCAAGTGTGATACCAGCGATCGAAAAGAAGAAGAAGAAGTACTCGACTGAATTACAAGCTTCAGTAAAAATAAACCTAAAGGCGTGGCTTGGTGCCAATGATATGTTCTTTGGCTTGAAGTTACACATCTTTTTTAGATTTTCTTCCGTGCTAGGGTACTGAAATTCAGCACGGTGTGTATCCGTCCTCTCTGTGGTGGGTGTGTGTGGTGGTGGTGGTGGTGGTGGTGGTGGTGGTGGTGTGGGGGAGTATCCCCCATAGCGCCCCCTAGGTTTTGGCCCTTCAGCACCTCCACCCCACACCCACCCACCCCACACCCACCCTGTCCAAGTACCTTCATACGCCACTGAAATGGGAGTTTGTAACCAACGGTAATAATATGATAAACTCATCTGATGTCAACGCAAGAGCCACTTAAAGGTGCATATTCACAGCAAATGCCTGAAAATAAAATTGTTACAATTGTCGACTTTTAGAGGCCCAAATCGTGTGCCTAGATGTAATGAAACGAAACAAATCTTAACATATGATAGTTTTATTCCGTGTAAATTATGATACTTTTTAGCTGTGAATTTGAAATTGGGACTCGTGTCTCTAATTAAATTTGTGCACCTTAAAAAAATTATATTAATTTATACTTGACGAAATCATATGTTAAGATTTATTTCGTTTCTTTACGTTTAAGCCCACAGTTTAAGCCTCCAAAACTACACAATTTTATTTTCAAGCATTCCGCTGTGAATATACACCTTTAAAAATTATACAAAGCCAAGTACAGAGTGTGTGCGTGATATAGACAAAAGCGGTCAGCGTTGCAGATCATCACTAGGGGGAGGGATGTTTATAATACTATTACATGAAAGCACCGAGTTATAAATTTTGATATAAATATATTTTGAATTGTAAGCTCAACGAAACAGCTGAATGATAATTAACCCTCCACATGTCACATGACCAACCGAGGTATCTTAAGGCAATAGAAAAATCTTTTACAAGTGAGGAAAAATTTATTTCGGAACAATCCCCCTGTTAAAGTTGCATATTCACACTAAACTGCTTTAAAATAAATTTATTAAAATTGTAGACTTTTAGAGGATTAAATTGTGTGCCTATATGAATGAAACAAGATAAATCTTAACATATACGGTGATTTCATATAATATTTTTAATTTGCAAAATTGAATTAGAGACACGCGTACATATTTCAGCTTCACAAATAAAAATATTATATTAATTTATACGGAATGAAATCATCAAATGTTAAGGTGCACATTCACACCAAAATGCTCTAAGATAACATTTACAAACGGGACAAATTGGTTATTCGTTACATCCACACATGCAAGCCTATATAAATCTCATTGATGATGTCCATACAATGGACCTGTCCAGTTTTAGATATGTCCCGCCCATCTCTAGCTAAGCTTCACCCACTCCTCGCTCGTGTTGGGATCGACCAATCCCTGAACTCCATAACTATCAGTTTCCAGAAAACTATACAGGTAAACTGTTAAATATTCTGAAACTAATTTGACCGTGTGCTGTTGCTCAGAATGTGTATTAAATGGTAAAGACAATTCATACAACGTGTCTGACTATTAAGCTTTAAAGCCTGACTTAAAATTAATCGGGGTCTCAAAACTACATAAGGATCTTTAATGCTTCTGGAGAAATAAGTTGTCGTCATGGCGGAATATCCGCTATATAGTTGAAATATGTAGGGCCTACAATTTTCCTGGCACCACTCTTCTTGCGGTGTCTTTTTTAACCCCTTCATGGTGAAGCCACCAAAAACCCCGGCCAATGCAGTGGTCTTCAAGATAGTGAATGCCAATTTGCAGGCCAAGAGAATACTATTTTCAAATTCTTTGAACATGTACCACTTGAATGACTGTGGCCGAGTGCATAAAACGATCGTAAGACTACGTCCGACGTATCCCCGTATGCCACTAGCGTTAAATTTCCAAAATAGTCTCCTAAGGAAATAAGTCAATATTTTAATTTCCTTGATAAAATTAAGCCATTAAGACGTTAAAATTTGCAGATGCAGTGCTAAATACTGTCTTTTTTTTTAAACCATGATTTGCTCATTTGAGAGTGTAAAAAGACCAACACTCAAAATCACATGATCCTCAAAAACACCTTAATGCCCATTCAGACCGGGCGCGTGCAGTGCGACAACTCAGTTCACCCGCACCCTACTTGACAAAATAGTATTCAGACCAAGCACGTACGCGATAATAATTTTGACATTATCAAGGTGGAATATGTAAGTTGAAAGGTCCCAATTATTTCTGGTTGGATAGGTCACACCCATTTAGACCGCATACGGTCCACCATCCGTGAGAGGTGCATTCAACTTGCTGACCATAAAAAAAAAGATTCTGGGGGAGAGGAGGTGAGGACACTATGAGGTTGGTTCATATAGCGTGTAGGGTAAACCAGTTATTAACCATTTCAGCCTCAAATTAAAATTTTATAATAGGAAATGTCCATTTGAAGACCAAGAAGTTAATTTTTAACAGTCAGTATGAACGGCTTGATCGGTTATCTAACATGTTACGTGGTCTCCCTCTTAATGAAGGTTGTCTTTAGAGCAGGTGCGATTATATGGTTGTGCGCCCGATCGAAGTCTGGCAGCGCGTTGCTTTAAATATGTATGTAAAAGGAAGGCAATCTGCAATCAGACCATCTTCGCTTTTGACACTCTGTCCTCAGCCAAAATCTTTAGCTTCCCCAGGTCCTTTCTTGATCTGAGCGTACCGAGTTATGTTTGCTTGAGGCAAGCATCATCATACATACAGAGCTGTAGAATTCTCATCCAGAGAAATATACTCCCTGAGTGTACTAAACGATTTCCAACACACGTTCACACTACTGTCCACACAACAGCATCAGACACCCACCCCACCCCAACAACCCAACTAATAGATGTATGTGTTGTGGCTGCCCTTTCCCTTAATTCTAAAAGACTTGATCTAATAAGGAAGGGTGCTGTCCCACAACTGGCGACTGTGCGTGTGTACCATGATGTAAGACTACGTGGTCCTAATGTTTGAATACAATTAATGCAATTACCCACACACGCACGCACACACTCACGCACACACACGCTTATGTATAATCAGTATCATTAAGTTCACATTCACATATAAACTCCCTCGTAGATATCATATGTCATGTCAGTCTCAACCACTTTCTTTATTGAAATTCCAGATAACAAAGGTAAAAATAAGATATTTGGAGTCCTTTATAGACCATCTGGAAAGGATACTGAGATCTTTGTCAACATATTTGAAGACATTCTCAAAATTTACAAAAAGAAAATAAATTGTTGTCTTGCAGGTGATCTTAATGTCAATTTACTATTTACTAATTCAATGCATACCCAGAACTTTACTAACTTGTTAAACTCTTATTCCTTCATACCAACAATAACAAAAACCAACAAGAATAACAGAATTTATGCAACACTAATTGACAACATTTTTACCAACAACGTCTTCTCAGAATGTAGCAGATCAGGCATTTTTGTGTCTGATGTCTCTGATCATTTCCCTGTTTTTCTTCTAGAATTAAAATCAGTTGCTAATATTAAAATCATAAAATGTGAAATTATTAATTGCAGCGATTTTAGTAGCTCCAACATGGATGCATTTAAACTCAAAATTTTGGAACAGAATTGGGATGAAGTAGTGACACGATGTTCTTGTGAAGATGCCTACAATGCATTTAATAGCACTTGTACACACATCTTTGAACAATGTTTTTCTTTTAATCAAATACAACGATATAAGAGAAATCCAAAAAAACCCATGGCTTACATATGGAATTCTAGCAGCATGTCATAAGAAACAAGCTGTATCTTCAATTTTTAAAATGTCAAACTAGCAACAACCAATAAAAATACAAACAATATAGAAATAAACCCAATCAAATAATCAAAAGCTCTAAATGAAATTACTTTTACAAGTTAGAGGAATTAGAAGGTGACATAAATGGCACATGGAAAGTAATCAAGTTAATTATAAATAAAAATAGGCAAAGCACGACAAGCACACAATTTTTGTACAATGATAAATTAATAACAAATGAAAAGGAGATTGCAAATGAATTCAATGATTATTTTATAAAGATAGGCTCAACATTAGCTAATACAATCAAATCAAGCGCAACTTTTGGCCAATACCTGAATGATAGGTATATGTCCTCACTATTCGTAAGCCCTACAAATCATGAAGAAATCACTTAAGTAATGATTAATTTTAAGCTAGGAAAAAGTGCAGGTATTGATATGTTTAAACGGCGACTTTTCAAACCATGCACTGCAGGAATTTTATTACCATTAAGCCATATTTGCAATCTCTCTCTCTCTCTCTCTCTCTCTCTCTCTCTCTCTCTCTCTCTCTCTCTCTTACATAGGGAATGTTTCCATCAATGCTGAAAATCACATGTGTCACTCCTCTGTATAAAGCCAAAGACGCATCACTATTTAGCAATTACAGGCCTGTATCAATATTACCTATATTTTCAAAATTACTAGAAAGACGTATGTATAACCGTTTAATGAAATATTCAGATAAGTAGAAAATACTATATTCAAGACAAAAGGGATTCAGATAGAAACACTCTACTATGCTGGCTTTAATAGATATATTAGAAAAGATTAATGAATCATTGGAAAATAAACAACACGTCATTGGCATTTTCTTGGATCTTTTAAAAGCATTTGATACGAATGACCATCAAATCCTCCTGAAGAAATTGTACTATTATGGTATCAGGGGAGTCGCACTTGACTGGTTTAGGTTAAACCTGTCTGACAGGACACAATATGTTCAATACAATGTACACCTTTCTGATCCAGCACATGTAGTTTGTGGTGTTCCACAAGGATCAATTCTTGGCCCCTTACTCATTCTTATATATATATAAATGTTGTACCTAAAATATGCAACCAGGTCTCTCTCTCTCTCTCTCTCTCTCTCTCTCTCTCTCCGCAGATGATACTAATGCCTTTAGTTTTCACAAAGACATAAATACACTATATGACAGAGTAAATGAGGAAATGGGCATACTTATAGTGGTTTGCGCCCAATAAACTCTTATTAAATGTAGACAAACCATCACATATGTTATTCATATACAGCAAAATATTTGACAGAAGTAAAATACCAAAACTCCTGATCAACAACAAAGAAATTGCGCAAACAAACTCGGCTAAATTTCTAGGTGTTCATTTGGACATCGACTTATCCTAGAGCTGCCACATAGATTATATTAGCAAAAAGTCACAACACACCTAGGTGTGTTACGACGATTATCCCAAATAAAACACATAAGACACTGTACACAACACTCATTCTTCCACACCTAACATATTGCAATGCAATCTGGACAAACACACACAAAACAAAACTCAACAAGTTGGCTGGATTGCAAAAGAGAAGCATCAAATTATTCACAGAAAAAAAAGTACACCAAAATATCTTTAAAAAAGAGAATTTATTAAGTCTGACAGATATTGGTAGAATACAGCTGTATACCATGGTATATCACTTCCATCACAATATCTTGCCCAGCTCAATATCACAGATTTTCATAAAAAACGAAAACATCCATGTTTTATTAATTGTCTTTGTATTATATATGTATTATAGTGTGAAGATACACGAACATTAATCTAGGTGCTTGTAAGTCTCATAGGCAATGCCTTACTTACAAGCAACCTATAATGTATATATCCTACTGTGTTTAATCTGAAAAATAAAAGTAACTAACTAAAAAAACAATCATTGGTTATTCTGTAGTCACATGGACGAGACAAAGCATTGCACATCACAATAATGCTGTATTTTCCATTAATGTCTCATAGAAACATGAACAATCATTGGTTATTATGTAGTCACGTGGACAAAACAAGGGATTTTGTATCACATTGATGTTGTGTTTTCCATTAATGTCTCAGAGAAACATAACCAAGCATTGGTTATTATGTAGTCACGTGGACAAAACAAGGGATTGTGTATCACATTCATGCTGTGTTTTCCATTAATGTCTCAGAGAAACATAACCAAGCATTGGTTATTATGCAATCACGTGGACAAAACAAGGCAGTGTAAATCACATTGACGTTGTGTTTCCCAGTAATGCTCCGCCCCTCCCCCCCCCCCTCCCCTCAAAAGGACCAAAAGTGTATTGTAATACAACTCCTCCGAAACAATTGGACGGATTTCAACCAAATTTGGTATGTGAGTTAACCATATCAATGTGGAGTGGATGTGTACATTTACATGTGGGCCCGCCGCCGCCACTAACCCACCCCATCAACCCCCCTGGGATAGGGGTGTCGAAAGGTCATGAAATTCATTGTAATGCAACTCCTCCGAAACTGTTTGACGGATTTATATCAAATTTGGTTTGAGTTACCCATATCACTGTGGAGTGCTTGATCACATTTACGTATGGCCCCACCCCCAGTGTGGTGGTGGATGGGATCAAAGGGTCATAAAATTGATTGTAATGCCACTCCTCTGACTATGTTGGATGAAATTCAACCAAATTGGATATGTGAGTATTTATACAATATATAATATAATATAATATCCAATTACCCATATAATTGCGGACTGCAAATGGACATTTACATTTGGCTCCACCCCAAGGGGTTGTTTTCGGGAGTGTCAAAAGGTCAAAGCAGTGAACATGGGGATTTGATATTATGCGTCTTCGACCAGGCAATCTAGTTTAAGAATTGTAATGTGCATTATTTTGAACCGAATTCGCCTTGAAAGCTGTTTGCTGCTTATGGCACACCAACTTCCAGTCCTATTATAGTTCCACAAAACTCAAACTTTCGTGCATTATAAATATATTTTTACTTCTTATATCTTGTTGAAAGGGTTAGAAACTGGACAATGGTCTGACTTCATATATCTTGTTGAAAGGGTTAGAAACTGGACAATGGTCTGACTTCATATATCTTGTTGAAATGGTTATGAACTGGGCAATGGTCTGACTTCATATATCTTGTTGAACGGGTTAGAAACTGGACAATGGTCTGAGAAACTAAGACCTACGCTTTAACAAAGTGTCTTACGAGGCTTAAACGGTTATTTTATTATCCATGATTCAACATTATTTATTCCTATAATCCATACCTACACAATGATAAGGCATACAACATTGTAACGATGTAGACTAAAACATGTATAAAAATATCCAAACCAATATCAATATGTCATACAAGAAAGAATGGAAATGTATACATTTAATACGAATTCCCAAAGGTGAATTACTAGGCCTACAATCAATCACGTAATCAGGCCGTCTACACCAGCCCACACAAGTTTTTGCTGGGAAATGTACACTAGTTTCTTTGCTATTGACTCAGTAAAAGATAAAATATTGACACGAGAGTTGCCAGCATTAACAAATACCACCACATTGCATAATACTCTTAATAGCAGTAATGTGATATAACCGCCATTGAAGCGAAGAGAATTATGATCCGGGTTACCCGTGATTGTTCAAATTGATTTAATAATGGTAACAATCGTGATAACAACAAAGACGTCTGAACATGTCTCTGGATAAGGTGACGTGAAGAAATCCCGCGAAAACATGGTTGCAATAAACACCTGTAATCTAGATATCTATCTAGGTGAGACGCCGAATAATAGAGATACACAATATAGCTTGCGTGTCTGCGGAAGACATTGTTTGCCATCTAAGTTTAATTCCACCGAGGCGTGTTTGCAGCTAGTGTTGTGTAACTCTATGATCAAAGCCAATGTTAAAGATCTCCCATTAAATAGAAACATGTTTGCACGAGATATGAGATGGTTGTTGATTTTTGTTCAATTTACCTAGCATGCAATACTAACCAGCGTGTATGAATCGTTGCAGTAATTGGACGCCATATTCTTTGCATCTATTGTCTGTAAAAGTCGGGAATTTTCAAAGAAAGGTCTCCACCTGCAAATTGTTATTTCCCCGACGAAACGCAATTTACTTCAATTTTAATCCAACATATACGAAAGCTCTGGAAGATTTTGAGCTGAGGCCGTTCTGGCCTTAGATAGCAACAGCTTTCAGGTATTTTAATTTCAAAATATTCGACATCATACAATGTTGTCATATCGGGTCTGTATAACATAGAGTTAGCATATATAATGGAGGGATCCGACCTAACACTCACGTATCCGACATAATAATCACACGCATCTCAAGTTAGCTGATGTCACTCATAATTTCACGTAGGCTACCTGGCTTCGTCATGATAAAAAAATGAATTTATCAACTAAATTAACTTCGTATTGAAAATTTATTTCATGCATATCATAATCAAAGGGTGAGTATGTCTTTGTATTTCCAGTAAGTTATATATATATATATATATATATATATATATATATATATATATATATATATATATATATATATATATATATATATATATATATATATATATATATATATATATATATATATATATATATATATATATATATATATATATATACGATCTCTGTATTACAAATTAAATCTACCTATGTAATAATATTACAAACACATTTGATGCTGTTAGGTCATAGTGTTCCTTTATATGGCAACTTCAATGGATAAGACTGGAACTGAACAACATAGCAATAATTAATAAGTGTTGCTGTCCCAGTTCACAGTATCAAATACATTAACAATCACAATATAAGTGCAGTCGTATAAAGTACAACGCTGATGATGATGGATATCCAGAATAGTAAGGTTTTGAAAAAGAATATTTAACCAGCATTCGATATATACATACACAATTTAATAAATATTGTGTTGGATATTTCGAAACTAATTTCACTGGGGGCTCTTTCTAGTTTTGACATTAAAACTTTAAGTCTTCAAACCATTTGTATGTGTGATGTCATAATAGCGTTTGCCAGATCCAGGAGCAGTAACAATGTATACTCAATAGAGAAAGATATGACAATATATAACATAGTATATGTACGTTATGCGAAATGAATGAGATTGGAGGCGAATTCCAATATATATTTAATTTTTTTCAGGGAAACAATCGGAAGCACCGTATAAACACCACTACACCAGGTTACACCATTCACTATTTATTTCCATTTCAAACATTTTCCTCTCAGTATAACAATGAATTATAACAAACCTTTGGTTTTGGCACCATTTACAGACATGTTAGACAGTGATTGATTATAGTTATCAATACCGGTCTTGAATAACTCTACTGGTGTATCTGCCTGAAAATTATAAGTAATGAATAACTGGTTGTAAATGGGAATTTCTTATTGTGATGCTAAAGGGAGACTTGCCGGTTTCTAACCAGGGATTCATGTTAATTGTATTAGGGTATGTTAAAAGATTTCTTCACTGTACTTAGACAACACTTTATCTCTGCCCAAATATTTTTATTGTTCTGTGCCCTGTACATCATGTTATATTATTATACCAGAGTAATACGCATATTGTCCCGTGTTATTTTTCATCTAACTTTATTTCTTATTTGTGTGTTTGCCTTTATTTTAGATCTACCGAAGGCCAGAAGATGAACGCTATTATAAGATGATACTTTATTATCAAGCTTCACCATTCATTATTATTTTTTATGACAGATTAACTAAAAAGTGACACACTGTTCCTTTTCTTAATAAATCACAGTCATTTAAGCAAAACAAACAACAGGACTTGGCAGTCTAAAATGGAAAAGAAAAATATTGAAAACTAAACCATGTACTACATCTAGGTGTATACCATGTCCTTCTGACGAATCTCGTAATGCATGTCACGGAAGTTGTTAGAGACAAACAGAGAAGTAATAGTGGGTATGCATTCAACTTACAACGTTGCGTGATTTCTGAGCAATGATTGGACAATTGTGTAGATCACCATAACTGTTTTCAAGATCCGTGATATTACCGTTCCACACATATAGCTGTTTTAAAATACCATTATGCCGAGACATAAATTAAGTGAGAGAGGGCTTAATTCTCCATATCTTGATGATTAGAATAACGTAATCGTTGAACAGAAATGAACATTTGAAGGCAAATATCAACGTTATTGTAATGACCATTTACGCTGCATAATAATATTCCAAAATGAGGACATTGGAGGAATCCAGTTTTGGCTATTCCCTATCCATATCTAGCTAAGCGCCTGTGCTGGGATTCGATCAATCACTGAACTCGCTGATTATCTATGGTAGAGAAAGTTCCCAGGCAAATTAGTTTCAAAATATTCAACAGCATGTTTATTAAGTAGTAAAAACATACACTTTGCCCGTCATCAATTAAGCTTTCACGACGAACGTATTACGTCATTCATGATGTTATTGATTATGACGTCATCCTACATGTCACCACGTTGATTATGTCGCCATATGATTGATGGATAAACTGGAAAGGTCCAGCAGGGAGCCAACAGAAGAAAGGGGTTACCTTAAAAATCGAAGGGGAAGAAATATGGCATCAACACACTTAGTAAAAGCAGTGAGAAACATGGTTGGGTAGGTGACACCGCCAAAGTGAGATAAGACATGGCTTAGAATCTAGGAATAATGGCATAACCAGTGCTATCATTGTGAAACCAATAAACGTACATGCTTTATAGACTCGCCCTACATCAGGCTGAGATTAGAAAGCCACCGCAGAGGCAGCTATGTGCTATCTAAGCAGAATCTTTGTCATATTAGGAAAGGATAGGTCGATATGGATACGGTGAAGTATTCTACGCGAGATAATGTCTGGTATTGTATAAGAGGGAGTTAAGTTATTATGGAAAGAAAAGTCTTATTTTCCTTAGTTAGAATGGGAAAGTTAATGCTCATTCCTTCTTAAAATATGCCTTGAAAACTTTTATAAAAATGATATACCGAATTTGTTTCCAGGAGCAAAAGGGTCATGAACAGGACAGGGCGTTATCCCCATACTGCAATTGATACAGAGAATAAGCGTAACATTCTCAAAAGAACAGGTTGTTAACATTTTGATGAGTGGATGGCCATCCAATCTGATGGCATCCCTATGGACAAGCGTTTGGTGGATTCTCATACACAGTCTGGTGAAGCTGAAAGGTGCTAGTAACACTAGTCTAAACAGGCTCTAAACTGGATGAAAGGCACTAAGTCAAACCCTAATCAATAAAGCCCTTTCTCCTTAATGAGATTGCATATGCATGGGTACAAATCAATCATCTGCAAAAAAACGTACATTATGTTGTAACATACTGTTGACTAAATGTTTATAAAGTTGTGACAGTAACTTAAATTCATACAGCACCTTCAAATGCCAGGCACATGAATTAACTTTGTGAAAATATGTCCGAAATATCTGTTTGGTGTGTTTTATCAATTAGTAGGAATCCTGAACTAATGAGTTACTTGAGATTATATAAATAAATTACGTATATATACGAACATTCGCCAATAATACACATGTGTGGTAACTGTATTCACTACCTGTATTATAAGTAATGACTCACTATAGGTTAGTCTACAATATTGTTTTATGTTAGTGATTATATGTCACATTTAATCCAGGAATTGCACATTTATTCAGAACTTTACTAATGATTTATTTTTGTAGACACATTTGCCTATAATACCTACTAGGTAGTGAATCAATTTAGGTCAGTCTACAATATTGTTTTGATTTCATAATTCTAAGTCACATTTAATCATATATTATTCAGATTATTTATTAATGTTTATTTTTTTGTAAATATATTTGCCTATATTTTGTGTTACTTACCAAGCATTCAACGTACTTGTTAGCTTGCTGTATACATTTCCTTTAGCGGAATATGATCAGCTCCTTTACAAATCAAGTTGCTGTAGAGTTGTAGGAGCAACAATCTTCACCCGTGTCATTTTCAAAATAGCTTTCAGTTTTTTTATCCACACCTTCATACAATTTAATGTCACTTGTTTGTCGAAGTGGTAAGTTTGAAAATATGTTGATATTTGTGTATTGTCATTAATAATTCGATCTTAAAATGGAAATCAGACATCATTGTTTTCAAATAAAAATGTTATGAATATGTATAATTTGTAATAGTTCGCGTCTTTGAATATATTTTATTAATAAATGCATATTTTCAGAGTTGTTATTTCAATGTATCGCTTTGTATTAAATAGTCTATAGTTATATTAAAATAAGGCATTATATCAAGTATGCATTACTCCTTATTAGCTGAATCTTTGCTACTGTTTCTCTGCTGTCACGGTATGCCGGTATATATTGGGTGAGGTCAAGTCTGGGTGTTAGTGTTAGTGTTGGTGTTGGTGTTAGTGTTAGTGTTACCACTGATCTCTAACACCAAGCCAGGTGTTAACACCAGTAGTGTTAACACAACACCGGCCGTGTTAACACTAACACTGGTAGTGCCAGGGGGTTATGAATGCACTCTGAGGTGGTGGTACACAGCTACTCTAGATAGTATCGTTCTCTTGCTCTTGATGTGCAAATGCTTACATTAGATTCTGAATGTGAATATATGAATGCTACACGAGAAACAATGGAGATGGTAGAGAAAATGTCCATTTTAACCATTTCACATCTTAGAAACATGTATAATTACTCCAAGATTTAACCTGGCCTTCGTGGCTTTATATAGGTGGCTAACATATGGGTGGGGCAAAAACTATGGACGCTATGGCCGGGATACACGGTGGTAGAGGAAAAACCTGAGGCGGGATGGGGACCCTCGCCCCTACCCCACCTGTTCATACGCCTATGATCGAGTGTTAAATCAAACGCGAACCCAGCTATGAGATTTTAGTGTAAAGGAAAAACACTATATTTTCTGTGTAATTTTATAAAGTACATAGCCGTACGCCGTTGGGGCACATTTTAATGAACTGATAATCTGTATTAAGGTTAAACTTATTTGAGACACATATTTGTGTGTCACGTACAGATAGTGCCCCGGTCTCCCCTATACCTGAAAAGATAAAGACTTGGAATGCGATGCTAAATTTGATAAATAGGTGAACTAGTCTTCAGGAATTTGTATTTTTTATTATAATTATGTTTTCAGACTTGCCGTTAACCGAAATTAAATGTTACCAGCAAACAGAGTCTTCAGAATTTACCACATATATGTGAATCAGACTATACCAGCTCATATGTCTGATTATTTTGCAAGGGAGGTAATTCATAATCGCATGCCATTTTATTTTAAACCTAAATTGTTTATAGTTCTAATATTTAATATCCGGTACGTTACACGTTTAAAAGTAGCAGACCCCCCCCCCCCTCTACGTGATAACCATGCCACCTCTGGCTTCTCTCTACATATTTGAGGTAAATAACTATTTTCTATATAGACAAAAAAAATAAGCTGGTGTCCCACAATAAAGTACGGATTGACATATGGCTATATAAAGTAACAGCACAAAGTGTGCAGGTGTAGTATACGTAATTGACTCCCCATGAAAAAATGACTCCCGGGGACAGTTTTACATAGCACTGCCGTATGCAATTTCGTCTCCCCATGAAATAATGACTCCCCATCAAATAATGGTTTGACATCTGAAACTGTATAAATGATAATATTTCTAACGCAAACACGTATATTTTGTGAAACACGTGTTTTTTGTTTAACGCTAAAAATGCAGAAATAGCTTAAAGCACATTAGTAACCAGTTTTCGTAAGTGCTCGGCGTGTAGTAGATCTAGTATCACAGACATCCAGGTCTAATCAAACGATATATATGTTTTATTAATTAACAATTCGCCAAATGTCTAGATTTCAATGCATAGCAATGATTTAGACAGCCCAGACATATTTATCTAAAATTTCAACAAAAAAAATCGTAGCCTATATTAAAGCTGAACCATCACCATTTAATCTAGTTTTATACTGTAACTGATATCATACCATAAGTAACCATATGTTGTTTCTGGACATCCAAAACATCAAATCTCCACCCTCTAGCACTGGGTAGTTACATACCTTCCCATTAATAACTTCCATTGGGGGGGGGGGGGAGGGGGGGCATTATTTCATGGACAATTTAACGCCCATGAAATAATGCCCCCCTCTCCAAAGTGTGGGAATCGAAACATATATGTACTTTCACAACCCATTAATATGCTAGGGTGACCCAAATATTATGTTTTACACCCAGACACATCTAATCTCCACCCTCTAGCACTGGGTATTTACATATACCTTCCCAGTACATAACTTCCATTGGGGGGGGGGCATTATTTCGTGGACAATTTAACGCCCATGAAATAATGACCCCACCCCCTCCAAAGTGTGGGAATCGAAACATATATGTACTTTCACAACCCATTAATATGCTAGGGTGACCCAAATATTATGTTTTACACCCAGACACATCTAATCTCCACCCTCTAGCACTGGGTATTTACATATACCTTCCCAGTACATAACTTCCATTGGGGGGCATTATTTCATGGACAATTTAACGCCCATGAAATAATGACCCGCCTCCAAAGTGTGGGAATCGAAACATATATGTACTTTCACAACCCATTAATATGCTAGGGTGACCCAAATATTATGTTTTACACCCAGACATATCTAATCTCCACCCTCTAGCACTGGGTATTTACATATACCTTCCCAGTACATAACTTCCATTGGGGGGGGGGGGCATTATTTCATGGACAATTTAACGCCCATGAAATAATGACCCCCCCCTCCAAAGTGTGGGAATCGAAACATATATGTACTTTCACAACCCATTAATATGCTAGGGTGACCCAAATATTATGTTTTACACCCAGACACATCTAATCTCCACCCTCTAGCACTGGGTATTTACATATACCTTCCCAGTACATAACTTCCATTGGGGGGGGGGGGCATTATTTCATGGACAATTTAACGCCCATGAAATAATGACCCCCCTCCAAAGTGTGGGAATCGAAACATATATGTACTTTCACAACCCATTAATATGCTAGGGTGACCCAAATATTATGTTTTACACCCAGACACATCTAATCTCCACCCTCTAGCACTGGGTATTTACATATACCTTCCCAGTACATAACTTCCATTGGGGGGGGGGGCATTATTTCATGGACAATTTAACGCCCATGAAATAATGACCCCCCTCCAAAGTGTGGGAATCGAAACATATATGTACTTTCACAACCCATTAATATGCTAGGGTGACCCAAATATTATGTTTTACACCCAGACACATCTAATCTCCACCCTCTAGCACTGGGTATTTACATATACCTTCCCAGTACATAACTTCCATTGGGGGGGGGCATTATTTCATGGACAATTTAACGCCCATGAAATAATGACCCCCCTCCAAAGTGTGGGAATCGAAACATATATGTACTTTCACAACCCATTAATATGCTAGGGTGACCCAAATATTATGTTTTACACCCAGACACATCTAATCTCCACCCTCTAGCACTGGGTATTTACATATACCTTCCCAGTACATAACTTCCATTGGGGGGGGGGGCATTATTTCATGGACAATTTAACGCCCATGAAATAATGACCCCCCCTCCAAAGTGTGGGAATCGAAACATATATGTACTTTCACAACCCATTAATATGCTAGGGTGACCCAAATATTATGTTTTACACCCAGACACATCTAATCTCCACCCTCTAGCACTGGGTATTTACATATACCTTCCCAGTACATAACTTCCATTGGGGGGCATTATTTCATGGACAATTTAACGCCCATGAAATAATGACCCCACTCCAAAGTGTGGGAATCGAAACATATATGTACTTTCACAACCCATTAATATGCTAGGGTGACCCAAATATTATGTTTTACACCCAGACACATCTAATCTCCACCCTCTAGCACTGGGTATTTACATATACCTTCCCAGTACATAACTTCCATTGGGGGGGGGGGGGCATTATTTCATGGACAATTTAACGCCCATGAAATAATGACCCCCCTCCAAAGTGTGGGAATCGAAACATATATGTACTTTCACAACCCATTAATATGCTAGGGTGACCCAAATATTATGTTTTACACCCAGACACATCTAATCTCCACCCTCTAGCACTGGGTATTTACATATACCTTCCCAGTACATAACTTCCATTGGGGGGGGGGGGCATTATTTCATGGACAATTTAACGCCCATGAAATAATGACGCCCCCTCCAAAGTGTGGGAATCGAAACATATATGTACTTTCACAACCCATTAATATGCTAGGGTGAACCAAATATTATGTTTTACACCCAGAGACATCTAATCTCCACCCTCTAGCACTGGGTATTTACATATACCTTCCCAGTACATAACTTCCATTGGGGGGGCATTATTTCATGGACAATTTAACGCCCATGAAATAATGACCCCCCTCCAAAGTGTGGGAATCGAAACATATATGTACTTTCACAACCCATTAATATGCTAGGGTGACCCAAATATTATGTTTTACACCCAGACACATCTAATCTCCACCCTCTAGCACTGGGTATTTACATATACCTTCCCAGTACATAACTTCCATTGGGGGGGGGGGCATTATTTCATGGACAATTTAACGCCCATGAAATAATGACCCCACCCCCTCCAAAGTGTGGGAATCGAAACATATATGTACTTTCACAACCCATTAATATGCTAGGGTGACCCAAATATTATGTTTTACACCCAGACACATCTAATCTCCACCCTCTAGCACTGGGTATTTACATATACCTTCCCAGTACATAACTTCCATTGGGGGGCATTATTTCATGGACAATTTAACGCCCATGAAATAATGACCCCCCTCCAAAGTGTGGGAATCGAAACATATATGTACTTTCACAACCCATTAATATGCTAGGGTGACCCAAATATTATGTTTTACACCCAGACACATCTAATCTCCACCCTCTAGCACTGGGTATTTACATATACCTTCCCAGTACATAACTTCCATTGGGGGGGGGGCATTATTTCATGGACAATTTAACGCCCATGAAATAATGACCCCCCCCTCCAAAGTGTGGGAATCGAAACATATATGTACTTTCACAACCCATTAATATGCTAGGGTGACCCAAATATTATGTTTTACACCCAGACACATCTAATCTCCACCCTCTAGCACTGGGTATTTACATATACCTTCCCAGTACATAACTTCCATTGGGGGGGGGGGGGCATTATTTCATGGACAATTTAACGCCCATGAAATAATGACCCCCCTCCAAAGTGTGGGAATCGAAACATATATGTACTTTCACAACCCATTAATATGCTAGGGTGACCCAAATATTATGTTTTACACCCAGACACATCTAATCTCCACCCTCTAGCACTGGGTATTTACATATACCTTCCCAGTACATAACTTCCATTGGGGGGGGGGGGCATTATTTCATGGACAATTTAACGCCCATGAAATAATGACCCCCCTCCAAAGTGTGGGAATCGAAACATATATGTACTTTCACAACCCATTAATATGCTAGGGTGACCCAAATATTATGTTTTACACCCAGACACATCTAATCTCCACCCTCTAGCACTGGGTATTTACATATACCTTCCCAGTACATAACTTCCATTGGGGGGGGGGGCATTATTTCATGGACAATTTAACGCCCATGAAATAATGACCCCCCTCCAAAGTGTGGGAATCGAAACATATATGTACTTTCACAACCCATTAATATGCTAGGGTGACCCAAATATTATGTTTTACACCCAGACACATCTAATCTCCACCCTCTAGCACTGGGTATTTACATATACCTTCCCAGTACATAACTTCCATTGGGGGGGGGGGGCATTATTTCATGGACAATTTAACGCCCATGAAATAATGACCCCCCCTCCAAAGTGTGGGAATCGAAACATATATGTACTTTCACAACCCATTAATATGCTAGGGTGACCCAAATATTATGTTTTACACCCAGACACATCTAATCTCCACCCTCTAGCACTGGGTATTTACATATACCTTCCCAGTACATAACTTCCATTGGGGGGCATTATTTCATGGACAATTTAACGCCCATGAAATAATGACCCCACTCCAAAGTGTGGGAATCGAAACATATATGTACTTTCACAACCCATTAATATGCTAGGGTGACCCAAATATTATGTTTTACACCCAGACACATCTAATCTCCACCCTCTAGCACTGGGTATTTACATATACCTTCCCAGTACATAACTTCCATTGGGGGGGGGGCATTATTTCATGGACAATTTAACGCCCATGAAATAATGACCCCCCTCCAAAGTGTGGGAATCGAAACATATATGTACTTTCACAACCCATTAATATGCTAGGGTGACCCAAATATTATGTTTTACACCCAGACACATCTAATCTCCACCCTCTAGCACTGGGTATTTACATATACCTTCCCAGTACATAACTTCCATTGGGGGGGGGGGCATTATTTCATGGACAATTTAACGCCCATGAAATAATGACGCCCCCTCCAAAGTGTGGGAATCGAAACATATATGTACTTTCACAACCCATTAATATGCTAGGGTGAACCAAATATTATGTTTTACACCCAGAGACATCTAATCTCCACCCTCTAGCACTGGGTATTTACATATACCTTCCCAGTACATAACTTCCATTGGGGGGGCATTATTTCATGGACAATTTAACGCCCATGAAATAATGACCCCCCTCCAAAGTGTGGGAATCGAAACATATATGTACTTTCACAACCCATTAATATGCTAGGGTGACCCAAATATTATGTTTTACACCCAGACACATCTAATCTCCACCCTCTATCACTGGGTATTTACATATACCTTCCCAGTACATAACTTCCATTGGGGGGGGGGGGTCATTATTTCATGGACAATTTAACGCCCATGAAATAATGACCCCTCCAAAGTGTGGGAATCGAAACATATATGTACTTTCACAACCCATTAATATGCTAGGGTGACCCAAATATTATGTTTTACACCCAGACACATCTAATCTCCACCCTCTAGCACTGGGTATTTACATATACCTTCCCAGTACATAACTTCCATTGGGGGGGGGGGAGCATTATTTCATGGACAATTTAACGCCCATGAAATAATGACCCCCCTCCAAAGTGTGGGAATCGAAACATATATGTACTTTCACAACCCATTAATATGCTAGGGTGACCCAAATATTATGTTTTACACCCAGACACATCTAATCTCCACCCTCTAGCACTGGGTATTTACATATACCTTCCCAGTACATAACTTCCATTGGGGGGGGGGGGGCATTATTTCATGGCCAATTTAACGCCCATGAAATAATGACTCCCTCCAAAGTGTTGGAATCGAAACATATATGTACTTTCACAACCCATTAATATGATAGGGTGACCCAAATATTATGTTTTACACCCAGACACATCTAATCTCCACCCTCTAGCACTGGGTATTTACATATACCTTCCCAGTACATAACTTCCATTGGGGGGGGGGCATTATTTCATGGACAATTTAACGCCCATGAAATAATGACCCCCCTCCAAAGTGTGGGAATCGAAACATATATGTACTTTCACAACCCATTAATATGCTAGGGTGACCCAAATATTATGTTTTACACCCAGACACATCTAATCTCCACCCTCTAGCACTGGGTATTTACATATACCTTCCCAGTACATAACTTCCATTGGGGGGGGGGGGGCATTATTTCATGGACAATTTAACGCCCATGAAATAATGACCCCCCACCAAAGTGTGGGAATCGAAACATATATGTACTTTCACAACCCATTAATATGCTAGGGTGACCCAAATATTATGTTTTACACCCAGACACATCTAATCTCCACCCTCTAGCACTGGGTATTTACATATACCTTCCGAGTACATAACTTCCATTGGGGGGCATTATTTCATGGACAATTTAACGCCCATGAAATAATGACCCCCCTCCAAAGTGTGGGAATCGAAACATATATGTACTTTCACAACCCATTAATATGCTAGGGTGACCCAAATATTATATTTTACACCCAGACACATCTAATCTCCACCCTCTAGCACTGGGTATTTACATATACTTTCCCAGTACATAACTTCCATTGGGTGGGGGGCATTATTTCATGGACAATTTAACGCCCATGAAATAATGACCCCCCTCCAAAGTGTGGGAATCGAAACATATATGTACTTTCACAACCCATTAATATGCTAGGGTGACCCAAATATTATGTTTTACACCCAGACACATCTAATCTCCACCCTCTAGCACTGGGTATTTACATATACCTTCCCAGTACATAACTTCCATTGGGGGGGGGGGGCGGGCATTATTTCATGGACAATTTAACGCCCATGAAATAATGACCCCCCTCCAAAGTGTGGGAATCGAAACATATATGTACTTTCACAACCCATTAATATGCTAGGGTGACCCAAATATTATGTTTTACACCCAGACACATCTAATCTCCACCCTCTAGCACTGGGTATTTACATATACCTTCCCAGTACATAACTTCCATTGGGGGGGGGGGGGGCATTATTTCATGGACAATTTAACGCCCATGAAATAATGACCCCCCTCCAAAGTGTGGGAATCGAAACATATATTTACTTTCACAACCCATTAATATGCTAGGGTGACCCAAATATTATGTTTTACACCCAGACACATCTAATCTCCACCCTCTAGCACTGGATATTTACATATACCTTCCCAGTACATAACTTCCATTGGGGGGCATTATTTCATGGACAATTTAACGCCCATGAAATAATGACCCCCCTCCAAAGTGTGGGAATCGAAACATATATGTACTTTCACAACCCATTAATATGCTAGGGTGACCCAAATATTATGTTTTACACCCAGACACATCTAATCTCCACCCTCTAGCACTGGGTATTTACATATACCTTCCCAGTACATAACTTCCAGTGGGGGGGGGGGGGTGGCATTATTTCATGGACAATTTAACGCCCATGAAATAATGACACCCCCTCCAAAGTGTGGGAATCGAAACATATATGTACTTTCACAACCCATTAATATGCTAGGGTGACCCAAATATTATGTTTTACACCCAGACATATCTAATCTCCACCCTCTAGCACTGGGTATTTACATATACCTTCCCAGTACATAACTTCCACTGGGGGGGGGGGGGCATTATTTCATGGACAATTTAACGCCCACGAAATAATGACCCCCTCCAAAGTGTGGGAATCGAAACATATATGTACTTTCACAACCCATTAATATGCTAGGGTGACCCAAATATTATGTTTTACACCCAGACACATCTAATCTCCACCCTCTAGCACTGGGTATTTACATATACCTTCCGAGTACATAACTTCCATTGGGGGGCATTATTTCATGGACAATTTAACGCCCATGAAATAATGACCCCCCTCCAAAGTGTGGGAATCGAAACATATATGTACTTTCACAACCCATTAATATGCTAGGGTGACCCAAATATTATGTTTTACACCCAGACACATCTAATCTCCACCCTCTAGCACTGGGTATTTACATATACCTTCCCAGTACATAACTTCCATTGGGGGGGGGGGGGGGGGCATTATTTCATGGACAATTTAACGCCCATGAAATAATGACCCCCCCTCCAAAGTGTGGGAATCGAAACATATATGTACTTTCACAACCCATTAATATGCTAGGGTGACCCAAATATTATGTTTTACACCCAGACATATCTAATCTCCACCCTCTAGCACTGGGTATTTACATATACCTTCCCAGTACATAACTTCCACTGTGGGGGGGGGGGGGGGGGGCATTATTTCATGGACAATTTAACGCCCATGAAATAATGACCCCCTCCAAAGTGTGGGAATCGAAACATATATGTACTTTCACAACCCATTAATATGCTAGGGTGACCCAAATATTATGTTTTACACCCAGACACATCTAATCTCCACCCTCTAGCACTGGGTATTTACATATACCTTCCCAGTACATAACTTCCATTGGGGGGGGGGCATTATTTCATGGACAATTTAACGCCCATGAAATAATGACCCCCCTCCAAAGTGTGGGAATCGAAACATATATGTACTTTCACAACCCATTAATATGCTATGGTGACCCAAATATTATGTTTTACACCCAGACACATCTAATCTCCACCCTCTAGCACTGGGTATTTACATATACCTTCCCAGTACATAACTTCCATTGGGGGGGGGGGCATTATTTCATGGCCAATTTAACGCCCATGAAATAATGATCCCCCTCCAAAGTGTTGGAATCGAAACATATATGTACTTTCACAACCCATTAATATGATAGGGTGACCCAAATATTATGTTTTACACCCAGACACATCTAATCTCCACCCTCTAGCACTGGGTATTTACATATACCTTCCGAGTACATAACTTCCATTGGGGGGCATTATTTCATGGACAATTTAACGCCCATGAAATAATGACCCCCCTCCAAAGTGTGGGAATCGAAACATATATGTACTTTCACAACCCATTAATATGCTAGGGTGACCCAAATATTATGTTTTACACCCAGACACATCTAATCTCCACCCTCTAGCACTGGGTATTTACATATACCTTCCCAGTACATAACTTCCATTGGGTGGGGGCATTATTTCATGGACAATTTAACGCCCATGAAATAATGACCCCCCTCCAAAGTGTGGGAATCGAAACATATATGTACTTTCACAACCCATTAATATGCTAGGGTGACCCAAATATTATGTTTTACACCCAGACACATCTAATCTCCACCCTCTAGCACTGGGTATTTACATATACCTTCCCAGTACATAACTTCCATTGGGGGGGGGGCATTATTTCATGGACAATTTAACGCCCATGAAATAATGACCCCCCTCCAAAGTGTGGGAATCGAAACATATATGTACTTTCACAACCCATTAATATGCTAGGGTGACCCAAATATTATGTTTTACACCCAGACACATCTAATCTCCACCCTCTAGCACTGGGTATTTACATATACCTTCCCAGTACATAACTTCCATTGGGGGGCATTATTTCATGGACAATTTAACGCCCATGAAATAATGACCCCCCTCCAAAGTGTGGGAATCGAAACATATATGTACTTTCACAACCCATTAATATGCTAGGGTGACCCAAATATTATGTTTTACACCCAGACACATCTAATCTCCACCCTCTAGCACTGGGTATTTACATATACCTTCCCAGTACATAACTTCCATTGGGGGGGGGCATTATTTCATGGACAATTTAACGCCCATGAAATAATGACCCCCCCTCCAAAGTGTGGGAATCGAAACATATATGTACTTTCACAACCCATTAATATGCTAGGGTGACCCAAATATTATGTTTTACACCCAGACATATCTAATCTCCACCCTCTAGCACTGGGTATTTACATATACCTTCCCAGTACATAACTTCCACTGGGGGGGGGGGGGCATTATTTCATGGACAATTTAACGCCCATGAAATAATGACCCCCTCCAAAGTGTGGGAATCGAAACATATATGTTCTTTCACAACCCATTAATATGCTAGGGTGACCCAAATATTATGTTTTACACCCAGACACATCTAATCTCCACCCTCTAGCACTGGGTATTTACATATACCTTCCCAGTACATAACTTCCATTGGGGGGGGGGGCATTATTTCATGGACAATTTAACGCCCATGAAATAATGACCCCCCTCCAAAGTGTGGGAATCGAAACATATATGTACTTTCACAACCCATTAATATGCTAGGGTGACCCAAATATTATGTTTTACACCCAGACACATCTAATCTCCACCCTCTAGCACTGGGTATTTACATATACCTTCCCAGTACATAACTTCCATTGGGGGGGGGGGGCATTATTTCATGGACAATTTAACGCCCATGAAATAATGACCCCCCTCCAAAGTGTGGGAATCGAAACATATATGTACTTTCACAACCCATTAATATGCTAGGGTGACCCAAATATTATGTTTTACACCCAGACACATCTAATCTCCACCCTCTAGCACTGGGTATTTACATATACCTTCCGAGTACATAACTTCCATTGGGGGGCATTATTTCATGGACAATTTAACGCCCATGAAATAATGACCCCCCTCCAAAGTGTGGGAATCGAAACATATATGTACTTTCACAACCCATTAATATGCTAGGGTGACCCAAATATTATGTTTTACACCCAGACACATCTAATCTCCACCCTCTAGCACTGGGTATTTACATATACCTTCCCAGTACATAACTTCCATTGGGTGGGGGCATTATTTCATGGACAATTTAACGCCCATGAAATAATGACCCCCCTCCAAAGTGTGGGAATCGAAACATATATGTACTTTCACAACCCATTAATATGCTAGGGTGACCCAAATATTATGTTTTACACCCAGACACATCTAATCTCCACCCTCTAGCACTGGGTATTTACATATACCTTCCCAGTACATAACTTCCATTGGGGGGGGGGCATTATTTCATGGACAATTTAACGCCCATGAAATAATGACCCCCCTCCAAAGTGTGGGAATCGAAACATATATGTACTTTCACAATCCATTAATATGCTAGGGTGACCCAAATATTATGTTTTACACCCTACACATCTAATCTCCACCCTCTAGCACTGGGTATTTACATATACCTTCCCAGTACATAACTTCCATTGGGGGGAGGGGGCATTATTTCATGGACAATTTAACGCCCATGAAATAATGACCCCCCTCCAAAGTGTGGGAATCGAAACATATATGTACTTTCACAACCCATTAATATGCTAGGGTGACACAAATATTATGTTTTACACCCAGACACATCTAATCTCCACCCTCTAGCACTGGGTATTTACATATACCTTCACAGTACATAACTTCCATTGGGGGGCATTATTTCATGGACAATTTAACGCCCATGAAATAATGACCCCCCTCCAAAGTGTGGGAATCGAAACATATATGTACTTTCACAACCCATTAATATGCTAGGGTGACCCAAATATTATGTTTTACACCCAGACACATCTAATCTCCACCCTCTAGCACTGGGTATTTACATATACCTTCCCAGTACATAACTTCCATTGGGGGGGGGGGGCATTATTTCATGGACAATTTAACGCCCATGAAATAATGACCCCCCTCCAAAGTGTGGGAATCGAAACATATATGTACTTTCACAACCCATTAATATGCTAGGGTGACCCAAATATTATGTTTTACACCCAGACACATCTAATCTCCACCCTCTAGCACTGGGTATTTACATATACCTTCCCAGTACATAACTTCCATTGGGGGGCATTATTTCATGGACAATTTAACGCCCATGAAATAATGACCCCCCTCCAAAGTGTGGGAATCGAAACATATATGTACTTTCACAACCCATTAATATGCTAGGGTGACCCAAATATTATGTTTTACACCCAGACACATCTAATCTCCACCCTCTAGCACTGGGTATTTACATATACCTTCCCAGTACATAACTTCCATTGGGGGGGGGGGGCATTATTTCATGGACAATTTAACGCCCATGAAATAATGACCCCCCTCCAAAGTGTGGGAATCGAAACATATATGTACTTTCACAACCCATTAATATGCTAGGGTGACCCAAATATTATGTTTTACACCCAGACACATCTAATCTCCACCCTCTAGCACTGGGTATTTACATATACCTTCCCAGTACATAACTTCCATTGGGGGGGGGGGGGCATTATTTCATGGACAATTTAACGCCCATGAAATAATGACCCCCCTCCAAAGTGTGGGAATCGAAACATATATGTACTTTCACAACCCATTAATATGCTAGGGTGACACAAATATTATGTTTTACACCCAGACACATCTAATCTCCACCCTCTAGCACTGGGTATTTACATATACCTTCCCAGTACATAACTTCCATTGGGGGGCATTATTTCATGGACAATTTAACGCCCATGAAATAATGACCCCCCTCCAAAGTGTGGGAATCGAAACATATATGTACTTTCACAACCCATTAATATGCTAGGGTGACCCAAATATTATGTTTTACACCCATACACATCTAATCTCCACCCTCTAGCACTGGGTATTTACATATACCTTCCCAGTACATAACTTCCATTGGGGGGGGGGGGGGCATTATTTCATGGACAATTTAACGCCCATGAAATAATGACCCCCCTCCAAAATGTGGGAATCGAAACATATATGTACTTTCACAACCAATTAATATGAGTAGCCGCTGAACTGGATGGTTGGGGTGGATAGAAGGCTTTCTCATACGCAGACTGTGGCGCCTCAAACTTATCGCCAGGACACATGATTTTTGTTTTGCCGCCTGTACAGTGATCAGCGTGGCGTTGAAGATGTCATGCCTTTGTAAACCTCTGCTGACAGTGACTGCAGACTAGTGTATGTGCCAGCTTGGAGATGTTCTTGATGTAGAAGGCGTGGTTGTCCCACACTCCGATGGTCATGGTGTCACGGTAGTGAGCCGCTTGCCTGATCATGTGCCAGGTGCCCTCTTCAGTTGGTTCATACATGCGAATGCCGATCTTGGCGAAGAACTCTACCTTGTCCAGCTGATCCAGCGAGGTCTTGCGGACATCAGGTACTGTCTTACCGTAGAACTGTGTGGCACGCTCTCGTGCAGGAGCTGTACTTCTATCAGCTCTCCTCGGTGGACTGCTAGACATCTCCAGAGACACATGTTGTCCCTGTAGGTGTCGAGAGCAGTTACTCTTCTTCTGTCATAGCTAGTTTGGGAGGGGGCCTGTCCCAAGCAGAGGTTGGCGGTCGATTACAGCCCTGACCTCAACATTGATTGATCGAACGAAAGCCCACTTGGTGCTGGGTCTATCGATATTGTCTGTGTCGAGGCGGGCTTGCTCCCTTGGTGCCACCCACTCCTGAGCTGCTCATATCGTGTTCAGCCATGGGTTCCCTGGAGCATTCTTGTGGAAGAGCATCACCCTACAGTCTTCGATGTGACGGATGCGATAGGTATTGGTGTAGCGGAGGTAGAAGGCGTTCTGGACAGTCTGTTGGATATTTTGCATGATCTGGCCTGTGAGGTCTCCTTCTAGACGTCTGAAGAATGTCCAGCGTACTTACCGGCATCCTCTATCCTCTGTCTCCCTTTCGCCAAGACGCTGGTCGAGAATGTGTTCGCCTTCTCGCCTCATGCGCCGGGCTAAGGGTTCAGACCTTGGCCCCGCCGCCGCCCCCTTATGGTCAGACCTCGACATTGCTTAGCGATCCTGCGTTTGAGAGTTAAGCGCTCCAGTGGATGGGCCTCCATCTGCCTCGCTATAGTCTTGGCTCGCAAGCTAGCAGTCACCTCCTCGGCCAACTGACGACGCTCACGTATCCACCGCGCTTTCTTGTGGGGATTCCAAGGAGCCTCTTTGGTAAGCGCTGGAAACCTTCCCGTATTCATAGCTCGGGAGAGTCGCTTCTGCCACTTCTCGGCCCTGACCTGTCCGATCATCTGGAGCAGGTCGGCTTTCTTGGCCGTAGAGTCGACTCTAAGGCTGAATTGCTTTGCAATAGCGCAAAGTTGTACAACAGTACTCATGGTGTATATCCCTGTGGATGCCTGCATAGGGTGCAGGGGCCCCTGCGTTGAAGAGTTAAGGGCTCCAGTGAATGGGCCTCCATCCGCCTCGCTACAGCCTTGGCTCGCAAGCTAGCAGTCACCTCCTCGTCCAACTGACTAAACTCACGTATCCACTGTGCTTTCTTGTGGGGATTCCAAGGAGCCTCTTTGGTAAGCGCTGGAAACCTTCCCGTATTCATTGCTCAGGAGTCGCTTCTGCCACTCCTCGGCATAGACCTGGTCGATCATCTGTAGCAGGTCGGCTTTCTTGACCTTAGAGTAGCCTCTAAGGCCGAATTGCTTTGCAATAGAGCGAATCTGTGCACCGGTACTCATGGTGTATATCCCTGTGGATGCCTGTCTCTAAATGGGCGTTCAGATGCTATTATGTGTGGCGATCAGTACCTGTGGGTGGTGTATATCCCCTGTCTGGGCGTTCAGACCTATTATTTGTGGTGCTGGCGATCAGTACCTGTGGGTGGTGTATATCCCTGTGGATGCCTGTCTCTAAATGGGAGTTCAGACCCTATTATGTGTGGCGATCAGCGTTCAGACCTATTATGTGTGGTGCTGGCGATCAGTACCTGTGGGTGGTGTATATCCCTGTGGATGCCCGTCTCTAAATGGGCGTTCAGATGCTATTATGTGTGGCGATCAGTACCTGTGGGTGGTGTATATCCCATGCCTGGGCGTTCAGACCTATTATGTGTGGTGCTGGCGATCAGTACCTGTGGGTGGTGAATATCCCTGTGGATACCTGTCTCTAAATGGGCGTTCAGACCCTACTATGTGTGGCGATCAGCGTTCAGACCTATTATGTGTGGGGCAATCAATACCTGTGGGTGGTGTATATCCCTGTGGATGTCTGTCTCTAAATTGGTTTTCAGACCCTATTGTGTGGCGATCAGTACCTGTGGGTGGTGTATATCCCTGTGGATGCCTGTCTCTAAATGGGCATTCAGACCCTATTATGTGTGGCGATCAGCGTTCAGACCTATTATGTGTGGGCCGATCAATACCTGTAGGTGGTGTATATCCCTGTGGATGTCTGTCTCTAAATTGGTTTTCAGACCCTATTATGTGTGGCGATCAGTACTTGTGGGTGGTGTATATTCCGTCTGGGCGTTCAGGCCTATTATGTGTGGTGCTGGAAATCAGTACCTGTGGGTGGTGTATATCCCTGTGGATGCCTGTCTCTAAATTGGTGTTCAGACCCTGGTAGTAGTAGTGTCGGGATGATCCTACCTCCCTGGCAGCCGTTTGGCAATCTGTGGTCCCCCCCGCAACCTATGCCCCAGGGATTGAGAGGGCAGTGGGGCTCATTTGTCTAAATGGAAATCCAGTTGAGGGAGGTGATATCATTTTGACCCTGACACTACTACTAGGACTGATGCTGGTGTTAGTGCTCGTACTTGATGGGCATTCACTCGATCAATCTGCTTTCCCATAGCTAATTTATGTGTCATTTGAATAGTGTCGACTATCTAATGCGAAATAGTATCTTTCGAGGCATGTAGATGGGGCGCCTTGAGACAGAGCCAGAGATGCTGAGTACGTTTCTTGAAAATTTTCAGACATCGGACAGGACACCAAGTAGAAGAGCTGCGATCGTGTCTGATTAAACTTGGCAAATTGATCGGTTGACCTGGATATTTAAGTGACTGATTCGTTGCCAAAAAGCAAAGATGTGGTAATAGTCATAAACCTTCACCCCTGACGACAAAGCGGTCTTGTTCAGGAGAAAGCGAATGAATTTCGCTTCGCCTCGCCTCGCCGATGCTGCTGTAACCTAGAAAACTGACTTAAGTGTTAACAGTTTAATATCTATAGATCTAATAGCTTCAAAGGGAGCATGCCCTAACACCTGAAGCGACAAATTTTGCTGCTTGCTCAGAAAAGCCACTCAAGTGCTTGCTGCTTGATAATAGCTATGCAGTAAGTTTTAACATTTCCCGTCTGTTGTGAGGATACAGACCCCTGTTCTGGGATATCAGATCCAATCTGACTGGAAGAGGCACCGGATTGCACCCCAGAAGGTCCAGCAGATCTGTAAACAATGATCGGCCCAGCCAATAAGGAGCGATCAGTAGTACTTGGCATGTGCTTTCTCTTATCGTTTCCAGAATTTTTGGAATTAAAATTGATGGAGGGTATGCGTACACATACATCCCTTTAGCACTGATTGCCAGTTGCTCCACCGCTAATCCTAACAGGTCTGGGATTGGAGACACGCAAGTGGTCATCTTTGTGTTTCCTTTCATCACACAGATCCACGTTTGGCTTGCCCCAATGATTGAAGAGGACTTCTGCTACTGATTGGCTGAGCTGCCATTCCGTCGGACGATAAACCGTCCTTCGACTGAGCGCATCCGCTAGGATGTTCAATCTGCCCAGAATGTGTTCTGCCCGAAGAATGGCATTCTTCTCTTGGCACGACCACAGAGGCTTCCAAATCATTATGAACAACTCTGGTGACCTCGTCCTGCCTTGGCGGTTTAAATAAGACACCACTGTTGAATTATCTGTCCTTATTAGGAGTACTTTGTCTCGGATTCGGTCCTCGAACCTTTGAAGTGCTAATGCTACCGCCAATAGCTCTAAGACATTTATGTGTTTCTGTACATTTGTCAAATCCCATTCGGCCGACACTGACAGATTGTCCAGTACCGACCTCCCATCCTGTCTCAGACATGTCCATGAAAATGGACATCTGTGGCTGAGGAGGCTGTAATGGAACACAGCGCAGGAGATTTTGTTCTGATAGCCACCACTGAAGGTGGTATATCACTGGTTCCTTTACTGGAATTTTCAGACAACGGATCTGTTCTCTGAGACCAGAATGACATAAAGTACATTTGAATCGGCCTGTGTCTGAGTGACACTACCTTCTCCAGGGATACTAGAAAACCAAGTATCTTGAGAAACTGACAAGATAGGCTCCTACAGAAATTGACCCTGGGACTGCTAATAGGCTCCTGACTCGGCTTTCCACCGGGAGTCATACCGTCTTTGAGATTGAACAGTATTCCCAGGTAAACAAATTCCTGAGGAGTCAATTCTGACTTCTCCAGATTGACAATCCAACCTACCTCTCAATAGAGCTAGGACAATTTTCAAATTGCTGCACAGAGTGACTGGGTTCCCCACCTTCAGCAGCCAGTAAGTATGAACAACTATGTTTATCCTGCGAATCAAAGTACTCATGGCAAGAGCCACCTTAGTGAAGACCCTGGGAGCTGTTGTCAGACCAAACGGTAATGCATTCAATGCCCAGACCTTGTCCTGGAATGCAAACCACAGGTATTTCTGAAAAGGCATTGACATTGGAATATGAAAATAAGCATCCTTCAGCATGCCCTTCCTCAGGCCTGTCATCACAGCAGCCACCGTTTCCATCTGAAACCATGAGAAGACTTGTTTTTGCAAAATAGACAAATTTGTCTGTACTCAGGAATTGACTCGGTACCTGGCAGTAATGGTACTTCCCGGACTCCGGCTGAGCAGGATCCTGGAGTTTATCTCTGTTAGTTATTTTGAGCTAGTCTTTCGATAACAGACATTATCATAATAGTTCATCTGATAAGTATTATTCAAAGTAGAAACAGCAACCAGTTAAATTAGTTTCTAAATATTCTACAGCTTGTCTGTAGTTGCCTTGAAATTGGGATTCTGGGAATTCAGAACTCAAAGCATATAAATTGATTCCAACGTGTGCAAAAGCTGGAAAGGGCTTTGTTAGAAATGATTGGGGCATAGTTGGAAATCGACTTCTATTCAATATTATCATGCTAGAATGTAACTAGTAAACTATGTATGATTACAGTATTCTGCGGCTGTAGTAGTAGAAACATCCTACAGCTGCAATCATTCCTCCTTTTGCTTTTGCCCACTTTCTTGCCCTCAGCAGAAATGCTTAGCTCAGGTCCATTCTTGATCTGATGTACCGAGTCTTTCTTGAGATCACCTCGTGGCATGCTTAAGAGATTTATGCAATGACGTCCTTTCCTGGATTTGCTGGCTCCCAGTAGGGCGAATTCCAAAGCTCGCTGCTGGTGTGTCTTTTGGCATCCTTTAGCACATGGCCAAACATAGACATTGCTGGGCGACTTTTACAGGCACTGGCGATGTACTACAAATCCTGTCCAGTGCATCATTTGAAATTATGCTGCCAGTGATGGTGCGCAGGTGTTTGCGGTCGCAGGCACCAAGTTTGTCTAGAGCTGCACCCCCCACCCCACCCCTTTTTTCTCCTAAGAAAAGGGAGAGAACTCACGAACATACATCTCGCCTGAAAACACAAATATGCCAAGACGGTTAACTGCTCTTTGCATATATTAGCCTGGGAATGAGCATGAATATATAAGATGAATGATCATGATATATAGACATAATACAAAACACTCTCAATCCTGAATTACCTCATGATATTTGGATTTCAGACCTGGAGCCTCCAACCATTCACTTGTCTGGCCATCAGTGACACAATCTGGTTGATACCATGTCTGCTTCTTAATTCTTTCTTACAAATGCCCAAAAAGGAAAAAGAGCAGTGTGGTCATAAAGCTATCGTCTCAAAACAGCTAAAGCGATTGGCGAAGTCTGACACATCCGTCATATAGTAATCCGTGCACGAGGACTCACAGTGCCATTGTGCAACAGCCATGATGTCCTTTAACGGAACACCATTGTAAAGGGCGGTAGAGGCGGCTATTCCTCTAACATCGTGTGCCCTTGCGCATTGCACCTGGTGCCCAGTCGCAATCTCATGGGTAGTCTGAATGCATTCGACTACCCACCGAGAGATAGAATCCATGGATGCGGCGCCATATGGCTTCTTATGGCAGATCCACAGATGTCTATCATTTGACCGTAACGAGTCTGTCCGTTTTGTACTTAGGCTAAGCACGGACTGGGCACTACACACTGGCATCACGATCAAACCTACTTAGTTTCGGTATAATGATCGGTTTGGTGGGATATCTCAAAGATTGAATCTTTGACATAAACTATGCTCTTGGCAGTAGACGCAGACCCTCTCTGGAGACAATAAATCGGTCCCTCTCTGCTGAAAGTGCATGGATCACACTGCGCCTTCTAGCTAAGGAAGCTGCCAATAGAAAGACCGCCTTTAGAGTCAAATGCTTTAGACTAGCCGAACGCAACGGTTCGAAAGGGTGCTTGGCCAGTACATTAATCACTAACGATAGACTCCAGGCTGGAATGACTACCGGTTATCTCGGTCGGAGATTGCTCATTCCCTTCACCATCACATTCAACTGGGCCACCTCTGGACTATCCCTGTTGGCTAGACAAGGGATAACTGATGCCAAAGCTGACTTGTATCCAGCAATTGTGACAGGAGCTAGTCCTGAAAAGAACAGCTCACAGAGAAAGTCTGCTATTTGCTGAATAGTGGACTGAACGGTATCAATACCCTTTTCTTCACACCAGTCTGCAAATCTGTAAACCTTGTTGTTATATAACTTGAAGGTTGACCTCCTTCTCGCAGCTGCGATGAAATCTGCAGCTTGTCGAGAAAAGACCTCCAATGTTGTTTGATAACATCCACGTAGTCAATAACATTTCGGGACGCTCGTGTAGCGTCCCTTGGCCTGGGAGATTATGTTCGGAATCTCGGGTAACTGCACTGGATTTTCCACCCGCAGATCTCGAAGATCCGTGAACCACGCCCTGCTGGGCCAAAATGGCGCTATTAGCAGGACCAGGCACGGTTCCCCCCTGATCTTCACCAATATCTTCGGTAGAAGAATGGTGGGTGGGTACGCGTAAGCGTACATCCCTCTCCAGCTTAATGCCAGAGCGTCTGTATCGACGGCATTACGATCTGGTACCGGCGAAACATGTCATGATTTGAGCATTTTCCCTTGTGGCGAACAAGCACACGTTGGGTTTGCCCCAATGCTCGAAGATCCTGTGAAGAACTGGAGGGTTGAGAGACCATTCTATTGGCAGAATTCTCTGTCTGCGAGACAAAGCATCTGCCAGAATGTTCAATCGCCCAGGAATATGAGCTGCTTTCAAAAGAACCGAGTAATTCCTGCACCATTGAATCAAGTGCCACACTTAGATACATAGTGTGGGTGACTTGGTCCCGCCTTGGCGATTTATGTATGAGACTACTGTCGAGTTGTCCGACCGTATCAATATCGCCTTGTCCCTGACTTTTGGAAGAAACCTTTCCAATGCCAGTTCTACTGCCATCATTTCCAACAGATTGATGTGCAGCTGGCTCTCTTGGAGAGTCCATGTGCCTGAGACTGAAGGAAATGTCAATTTCCCTTTCTCCGAGATCTAACAATACTCACCATTCTGTTACTTCTGATATACAGCTGGCCTTGACAGCGGCTCTAGGATTATAGACTTAGAAAGCTTTACCGACTCCTGGGAACCGGGTACTCGGCTCCCAACTGCCGAGTACCCGTTTACCATAGAGCTCATATTGTTTGCATAGCCACCAAACAAGAGAAAACTATGGCTTGCCTCCGTGGGGCTGGGAGGCTGGGTCCGTAACAGAATGGTAAGTATTGTTAGATCTTGGAGAAAGGGAAATTGAAATTTCCTTCATTCTCCTTCGATCAATACTCACCATTCTGTTACTTCTGATATACACCAGATTTGATCAGTAACCTGGTGGGAAGGGGCAAGCCATAAATGCTAATTTTGCCCCTTGGAGAAAGATTTTAGATTTCAAACTTGACTAATGGAGACCTAAAAGGACCGTCAATTTCACGGAACCGAATCACATTCGCGTCACAACCCCCCCCCCCTTTTTCCTCCTAAGAAAAGGGAGAGAAGTAACGAACATGTATCTCGCCTGAAAACACAAATATGCCAAGAGGGTTAACTACTCCCTGCATATTCCATGTATTAGCCTGGGAATGAGCATGAAAGATGAAAGAACATGATACATATAAATAATACAAAAAACTCTCACTATTGAATTACCTTATGATAATTGGACTTCAGACGTACCGCCTCCAACCATTCACCGGTTCGGCCATCAGTGACACAATCTGGTTGACATCCTCTCGCCTGACCATGCCTGCTTTAGGTTCTTTTCTTACCAAAGTGAAAAAAGGGTGAAGAGCAGTGTGGTCACTAACTATCGTTTCAAAACAGCTAAGGCGAGTGGATTGGCTGAGTCTGACACATCCCTCATATAGTAATCCGTGAATGAGGACTCACAGTGCCATTGTGCAACGGCCATGATGTCCTCTAACGGAACACCATTGTAAAGGGCGGTCGAGGCGGCTATTCCTCTGACATCGTGTGCCCTTACACCTTGCACCTGGTGCCCAGTCGCCATCTCGTGAGTAGTCTGAATGCATTCGACCACCCAACGAGAGATAGTATCCATGGATGCGGCGCCATAAGGCTTTTTATGGCAGATCCACAGATGTCTATCGTTCGACCGTAACGAGTCAGTCCGTTTCTTGTACTTAGTCAAAAGCACGGACCGGGCACCAGACACTGGCATGACGATCAAACCTAGTTAACTTCGGTATAATGATCGGTTTGCCGGGATATCTCAAAGATTGGTTCTTTGACATAAACTCTGCTCTTGGCAGAAGACGCAGACCGTCTCCAGAAACAATAAATAGGTTCCTCTCTGTCGAAAGCGCATGGATCTCACTGCGCCTTCTAGCTGAGGAAGCTGCCAATAGAAAGACTGCCTTTAGAGTCAAATGCTTTAGACTAGCCGAACGCAACGGTTCGAAAGGGTGCTTGGCCAGTACACTAAGCACTAAAGATAGACTCCAGGCTGGAATGACTACCGGTTGTCTCGGGCGGAGATTGCTCATTCCCTTCAACATCACATTTAACTGGGCCACCTCTGGACTATCCCTGTTGGCTAGACAAGGGATAACTGATCCCAAAGCTGACTTGTATCCAGCAACTGTGACGGGAGCTAGTCCTGAAAAGAACAGCTCACAGAGAAAGTCTGCTATTTGCTGAATAGTGGATTGAAAGGTATCAATACCCTTTTCTTCACACCAGTCTGCAAGTCTGTTAACCTTGTTGTTATATGACTTGAAGGTTGACCTCCTTCTCGCAGCCGTGGAACGTTGTTTGATAACATCCACGCAGTCAATTTGAACATTTCGGGACGCTCGTGTAGGATGCGTCCCTTGGCCTGGGAGATTATGTTCGGAATCTCGGGCAACTGCACAGGATTTTCCACCAGCAGATCTAGAAGATCCGTGAACCACGTCCTACTCGGCCAATACGGCGCTATTAGCAGGACCAGACACGGTTCCTCCCTGACCTTCACCAATACCTTCGGTAGAAGAATGGTGGGTGGGTACGTGTAAGCGTGCATCCCTCTCCAGCTTATCGCCAGAGCGTCTGTATCGACGGCATTTGGATCTGGAATCGGCGAGACATATGTCATGATTTGAGCATTTCCCTTTTTTAGCGAACAAGTCCACGTTGGGTTTGCCCCAATGCTCGAAGATCCGTCGCAGAACCGGAGGGTTGAGGGACCATTCTGTTGGCAGAATCCTCTGTCTGCGAGACAAAGCATCCGCCAGAATGTTCAATCGGCCAGGAATATGAGCTGCTTTCAAAACAACCGAGTAATTCCTGCACCATTGAATCAAGTGCCACACTCTGATACACAGAGTGGGCGACCTGGTCCCGCCTTGGCGATTTATATATGATACTACTGTCGAATTGTCCGACCGTATCAATATCACCTTGCCCCTGATCATCGGAAGGAACTCTTCCAACGCCTGTTCCACTGCCATCATTTCCAACAGATTGATATGCAGCTGACTCTCCGGGAGAGTCCATGTGCCCGAGACCTGGTGTTCTCCCAGGCAGGCACCCCACCCTTCCAGCGATGCATCCGTGTAGACGGACAGCTGGGGGTGGGGTAGGTGCTGCGAAACCCCTAATAGGAGATTCTGACGCTGTTTCCACCCTAGAAGATGCGATATTATCGGCTCCAAAACTGGCACCAGTTTTGACAGGGGTTCTGTTCTCTGTTTCCACAGAGACATCAGATACAACTGGATAGGCCTTCGCATTAGAGCAGCGTAAGGGATAACCTGCTCCATGGAGACCATCATGCCCAGCATCTGAAGGAACCGCCTCGCCTGAATGTGGTTTCCCACTCGAAAACTCCTGAGGATGGCTAACAGAGACACCACTCTGGGCTCTGATAGGTAAACCCTGCCATCCTCGAGGTCGAATCGCATCCCCAAATAAACGAAATGTTGAGTGGGCGTCAACTCGGATTTCTCCTCGTTGACTATCCAGCCTAGATCTGAAAGTAACTTCAGAGTCAGAGCAGTATCCACGTTCAACCTGGCTGCCGAGTCTGCCGTGAGCAGCCAGTCGTCTATGTAGGTGTGTAGCGCCACGTTCTCTTTTCTGAGAAACGCTGTCACCGCAAGGACCACTCTTGTGAAAACCCTCGGAGCTGTCGACAGGCCAAACGGGAGAACTGTAAACTCCCATACTTGATTCTGAAACGCAAATCTCAGAAACCTGTGCCAACTCCGATTCATCGGAATGTGGAAATATGCATCTTTCAGATCGATCGATACACACCACATTCCTTTCCTCAATCCCGCCATTACCGACCTCGGCGTTTCCATCTGGAACCGAGGCGTATGGATAAACCAATTTAATGGCCTGAGATTGAGTATGGGTCTCCATCCCCCTGTGCTCTTGGGGACAATAACGAGAGAGAGTGAGAACCATTTCGTTCTAGGCACGACGGGTATAACTGGCACCGCTGTTCCTGTCGCACAGGTGCGGTCCAGGCGGATATGAAGGGAGCTTGCGTACCCTCAGGTACGCTTCGGCCCCTTCTGTCCGCCCTTTGAGGCCTTACCCTTACCCTTCCCCTTGCCCTTCCCACCTCTAGGGCGGTCAGGAGCAACATTGGGGAGGGTAGGCGCCTCTACAACCTTCGTGGGTTTCTTCGCCGGCGGCGGCTCCGAGAACCCAGCCGAAACAGAAGTCGCAACAGGCCTGGCTTTCGCCTTGCTCTTATGCTTCTTCTGTTTCTTTGAAGGCTGTCCCGTTAGCAGTTTGCCCACAGCCCCTAGTGCGTGCGCTTGCCGCACTAGCTCTAGCTGTAGATTTACCGCTAACCGATTCTGCGCGATACTGGCGGTGTCCTCTAAGATGGCCCGCGCTTGGCCCCAAAAGATTCTAGGCCCTGTCAGGGGCGTCCCAAGAAGACGTTCCCTGACTGCCGTAGCCGGACGCATATGGTCAATGACCATTTGCCTCCTGGACTTCGTCACTCGCGCTTGCACCCTTGCCAATGCGTCCATTGACAGCACCAAGCCGTCATTAACACACGATAGCGCCACAGGTGGCACAGGGTGGCCTGCCCCCGCTTCAGCCCACACCGACTGAAGGAGACGATAAGAGTGATTGACAGCGCTCATCCGGCACTCTGGACGCCCAGTACCCATCGGTCATCCTCCGTGACCGACGGGACTACACCATACCTGTCGTATTCACCCCGCAGAATACGACATCTTGCCCGCACCTCCCTGGAGGCCGCAGGGAGCTGACCCTTGGTCATTATAAATGACTGGATCCGGGCCGCAGGCAAAATCCCCGTCCTAATCGACGCAACCGACGGACGGGGCGCATCTTCATCGGCCGTGGCCGAAACCACAGACGGGTCAACTCTGGCTAGCCACGCCAGAGCATCTGACCAATCTACCTCTGAAGAAGATACCCCCGCAAACACGTCACTCATTGACGTGCTCACGGGTCTGCCAGCCACGGCCTCCCGGCAAGGAGCCATGGCTGACACGCCAGGCACTCCGCTACCACACGGTTCCGCCGCCACCCCATGAAACACTCCGGTCCATGGGGTAGGTCCGCACGGAAAACCGTACGGACCCGTAACAGTCGCGGAACCATAGCCGGACACGGGCGCCAACGGCACCCCACGTCCGGCTGCCGGACCAGGCGAGATAGGCGAGTACCACGCCTGACCCGGCACACCCGTTCCCCTGATGGCTGGTGACAAACCAAGCCGCGCGGAACCAGTGCAAGGTAACGGATTGGCCTCAGCCACAGGCGGAGCTGCTGACCTGGCTTGCGCCAAACCAGACAAATGGAGGCCGGTTCCGTCCAGGTCGGAATCAACCTCCATATTCTCCACCTGCTGCTTCACGGGCCGCAGCAACCTCTCCTCCTCGGCCTCCTCGTCTTCAGACTCCGAAGAGCCGTCACTAGACGAGTCAACCGTGGAGCCATCCTGGCGGACGGCTCCCACACCTGACGGACCGGCCACCGCTACTGGACCACCCGGAGGTGGCCGCAGAGAGACAGAACCCGTCTGGCCGAAGCCGGACGGGACCGCCAGGGGGCCGTACGAGACGGCCCCCTCGGTAACCAGTCCAGAATACTGTCCGAGGACAGGATCCGTACCAGGCATGGGGAGAAACTGCCCCCCAAGCTTTGGTAGCAGGGACGACACCAGCGTGGGCAGAACGCTATGCAGAAAACCCTGCATAGCCGGACCAAACCACGCCGGCGGTGCCATCTCCGCCACCTCCAGCTTGGGACGTGGAGCACCCCCACCGGCCGAACCGGGCGCTCCACGATTTCCTCTCGGACGGCCTGACCCCGCGTCAGACCCAGCCAAGTCCTTCTGGGCAAGGAACTTAACCATCATTTCGACGGACCACACTGTACAAACATTACACCTATGATCTATATTACACAAGGAACACCTAAAACAGACATGGTCCTTGAACATTACACGGACAAACTTATGGCAGTCGTCACATGATGGCGGGGCTGGCTTGGCCTATAAAATAAGCACAAACCTACAATAAACAAGCGGAACGAGACCCGGATGGAAGGCAGACAATTAATTTTCAAATATTTTGACTCATAAATTAACCGTAACCTCCCCGCACCCCACCCCGCCACGTTACAACAACGATGGCATTGATTACGACGACAAGTACGCGGCGGGCACAACACACCCATAATAGATCCTCCAGGATGTGTAACGGCTCCAGGAATCATATCGCATAGCATTCAGGGTATATTTACTAATCAATAAATTATACTCCTAACGAAAGCAGCACGATATGTGAAGAAAACAACAAAATGTATAACAAACTGCTGTCTCACACGGTAAAATCGCAGACCACACATCTACTCAAGAATTTTGAAACCACCGATCATTGCAAACCGATCGTGATCGCACGTAAACTTGATCATTCTAAAGTTTCCGGTACCATTTTTAGTACGCAGCACCCAGAATAAGATGCGCGAATTAATGAAAAAAAATTTTCTTCACATAAACATCCGAGCGACCGGGTGTGACGTCACCCGCTCGGATTCTATGGAGAACGACGTCAGCCGATATTCGTGTTAGAAATACAGTAGCAAACACCTATTTTCATATCTGCCGATCGCCTGTTGGGGTTAAAGAAGGCGATCGTCTGGCATATATCGTTGTTAGCACACATCCCAGATTCTATGGGGTCAGAAATTGGAACATGCGACACAACGAAATTTAGAGACCTAAGTCTTTTAACTATGGATAATAAAGAACAATACAACCTGGTTGTCTTGGGCGGTATTCTCCATAGTCCTTAGTTAATCCTTTCAGAACACACAAACTATCACCGATTAAAGACTTAGATTATTTAAAACACTAAAATCCCTAATGCAAAAAGCATGTATTGCTCTTGTTGCTATGCAAACAAGAATAAGCTCTATGGTAAACGGGTACTCGGCAGTGGGGAGCCGGGTACCCGGTTCCCAGGAGTCGGTAAAGCTTTCTAAGTCTATAATCCTAGAGCCGCTGTCAAGGCCAGCTGTATATCAGAAGTAACAGAATGGTGAGTATTGATCGAAGGAGAACTGGTGTTCTCCCAGGTAGGCCCCCCCCCATCCCTCCAGCGATGCATCCGTGCTCACGGACAGCTGGGGGTGGGGTAGGTGCAGCGAAAGAAACTCCTACTAGGAGATTCTGCCGCTTTTTCCACCATACAAGATGCGACATTATTGGCTCCAAAACTGGCACCAGTTTTGACAGGGGTTCTGTTCTCTGTTTCCACAGAGACATCAGATTCAACTGGATAGGTCTTCGCATCAGAGCAGCGTACGGGATTACCTGCTCCATGGAGACCATCATGCCCAGCATCTGAAAAAAACGCCTCGCCTGAATGTGGTTTCCCAATCAAAAACTCTTGAGGATGGCTAACAGACACCACTCTGGGCTCTGACGGGTAAAACCCTGCCCTCCTCGAGATCGAATCGCATCCTTAAATAAACAAAATGTCAACTCAGATTTCTCCTTGTTGACTATCCAGCCTAGATCTGAAAGCAACTTCAGAGTCAGAGCAGTATCCACCTCTAACCTGGCTGATGATCAGCCAATCGTCTACGTAGGTGTGAAGTGCCACGTTCTCTTTTCTGAGAAACGCTGTCACCACAAGGACCACTCTGGTGAAAACCCTTGGAGCTGTCGACAGGCCGAATGGGAGGATATAAACTCCCATACTTGATTCTGAAACACAAATCTCAGAAACCTGTGACAACTCCTGTTCATTGGAATGTGGAAACATGCATCTCTCAGATCGATCGATACACACAACATTCCCTTCCTCAATCCTGCCATTACCGACCTCGGAGTTTCCATCTGAAACCGAGGCGTATGGATAAACCAATTCAATGGCCTGAGATTGAGTACGGGTCCCCACCCCCCTGTGCTCTTGGGGACAAGGAACATGTTTGAATAGAAGCCTGGAGTGTTCCGGTTTGCTGGTTATATTGCTCCCTTCAGAAGCAAACCTGACACTTCGTTTTGAATGGCTTCTAACTTGTCTGGTTCCTTTGGAACGGGTGTCCAGACAGGTGCCAAAGACAGATTCTGTGGTGGAAAGTCCCACCACTCTGGCATGTACCCCTGGGATAACCATCCCAGGACCAGACTGTCTGACGTCACACCTCGCCAAGCCTCGACGAAACGCATGAGTCTGCCACCCACCATAGACGCCTAATGGGGGTGCCTGGCTCGCGATCCGCTCCCCCCTCTCTTGATGAGAGAGAGAACCATTTTGGTCTTGGCTTGGCCGGTCTAACTGGCACCGCTTTTCTTGTCGCACAGGTGCAGTCCAAGCAGATGCGAAGGGAGCCCTCGTACCCGAGGGTACGATCCACTCCCTTCTGTCCGCCCTTTGAGGACTTACCCTTCCCCTTCCCGCCTCTCCGGCGATCAGGAGCAACATTGGGAAGGGTAGGGCCCCACACAACCTTCTTGGCTTTCCTCGCCGTAGGCGGCTGAGAAAACCCAGTAGAAAACAGAAGCAGCACTAGGCTTAGCTTTCACCTTGCTTTTGTGCTTTTTCTGCTTCTTAGAAGGTTGCCCGGTCAGCGGCATGACTACAGCCCCTAGTGCGTGCACTTGATGCACTAGCTCTAGCTGCAGATTAACCGCCAACCGATTCTGCGCAATCCTGGCCGTGTCCTCTAAGATGGCCCGCACCTGGCCAGCAAAGATGCTAGGGCCTGTCAGGGGCGTCCCAAGAAGACGCTCCATGATGGCAGTAGCTGGACGCATATGGTCAAGGACCATCTGCCTCCTGGACTTAGTCACATGCACCTGCACCCTTGCCAATGCGTCCATAGACAGCACCAGGCCGTTATTAATGCACGAAAGCGACACAGGGTGGCCTGCCCCCGCTTCAGCCCACACCGACTGAAGAAGACGATAAGAGTGGTTGACAGCACTCATTGCTGTCCTCACACCCCCATCACATAGGGACAGGACTTCATTATGGTGTACCTGAGCTTTGTCCACCAGTGCCGGGGCGGGACCACCCGCTCCAGCACTCTGGACACCCAGTACCCAGCGGTCATCTTCGGTGACCGACGGGACAACACCATACCTGTCGTATTCCCCCCGTGGAATACGACACCTCAACCGCACCTCCCTGGAGGTCGCAAGAAGCTTGATCATGCGTTGTTTGCTATAAATAGCATCAAGCAACTCCATAAACCTTGGATCCAGTCCAACAAACTGGATCCGGGCTGCGGGCAAGATCCCCGTCATAATCGATGCACCCGATGGACGGGGTGCATCCTCCTCGGCCGTGGTCGAAACCACAGACGGGTCTACCCTGGCTAGCCAAGCCAGAGCCTCAGACCAATCTGTCTCTGAGGATGACACTCCCGTTAACACGTCACCCGTTGACATGTTCACGGCCCTACCAGCAACGGGCTCCCAGCTAGGAGCCATTGCTGATATGTCAGGAACTCCGGTACCGTACGGTTCCGCGGCCACCCCATGGAACACACCAGTCCACGGAGTAGGCCCGCACGGAAAACCGTGCGGACCCATAGCGCTAGAGGAACCGTGGCCAAACACGGGCGCCAACGGCACCCAATGTCTGACCGCCGGACAAGGCGAGATAGGCGAGTACCACGCCTGGCCAGCCACACCCGTCACCGTGTCAGTTGGCGGCAAACCAACGATTACGGGACCGGTACCGGAATGGCCTCAACCATGGGCGGAGCCACTGCCCTGGCTTGCGCAGTCAGACAGATGGAGGACGGTTCCGTCCAGGACGGAATCGACCTCCATGCTCTCCACCCGCGGCATCACAGGCCGCACCATCCTCTCCTCCTCGGCCTCCTCATCTTCAGACCCCGAAGAATCGTCACTAGACAAGGAAAACCGTGGAGCCATCCTGGCGGATGGCTCCCATGCCTGCCTGACCGACCACCGCTACTGGACCACCCGGAGGTGGCCGCAGAGAGACAGAACCCATCAGGCCGGAGCCCGACGGGACTGCCAGGGGGCTGTACGAGACGGCTCCCTCGGTGGCCAGTCCAGAACCCTGTCCAAGGACAGGGTCCGAATCAAACATGGGGAGAGACTGCCCTACAACTTTTGGCAGCAGGGACGACACCAGCGTGGGCAGAACGCTATGCAAGAAACCTTGCATAGCAGGACCAAACCACGCCGGCGGTGCCATCTCCGCCACCTCCGGTTGCAGACGTGGAACGCCCCCACGGGCTGAAATGGACGCTCCACGATTTACTTTCGGACCGCCTGACCCTGCGTCAGACCCTGCCAAGTCCTTCTGGCAAGGAACTTAAGCATCATATCGACCGACCACACTAGCGCAAACGTTACACCTACTGTCAAGATTACACTTAGTACAGCGGAAACAGACATGGTCCTTGAATAGAACCTGTACGAATTTGTGGCACTCGTCACATGATGGCGGGGCTGGCTTGGCCTATAATAAGCCAAACCTACAATAAGCAAGCGGAACGAAACAGAAATGGAAGGCAGACAATTAATTTTCAAATATATTGACCATAAATTAACTGTAAACCCTCCCGCACCCCACAACGTTACAGCAAAGATTGCATTGATTATGACGACAAGAATGAAGCGGGCAATAATACACCCATACACTGATCCTCAAGGATGTATAACGGAACCAGGTATCATATCGCATAGCATTCGGGGTATATTTACTAATAAATATAAATTATACTCCTAACGATGGCCAAAACGATATGTGAAGAAACAACAAAATGTAAACAAACTGCTGTAGCACACGGTAAAACCGCAGACCACACATCTAACTCAAGAATTTTGAAAATTCCAAAGTTTTTCTGGTACCAATAAAGTACGCAGCACCCAGAATCAGATGCACGAATTAATGAAACATTTTCTTCACATAAAAATCACACATCCCAGATTCGGGATCAGAAATTAGAACATGCGACACAGACGAAATTTTGAAGATGTAAGTCTTTTAACTATGGAATAACATGGAAAAATACAAACTGGTTATCATCGGTAGCATCCATGGTAATCCAATATATCCTTAGAGAGCGCACAAAGCTATCACAATTACACAGAAAAGACTTAATATAAACTCAAGACTTCCAACTGCAAAAAAGCATGTGTCTTGTTGCTATGCAAACAAGAAAGAGCTTCATGGCAAACGGGTACTCGGCAGTTGGGAGCCGAGTACCCGGTTCCAGGAGTCGGTAAAGCTTACTAAGTCTATAGTCCTAGGGCCCAGCTATCAGGGCTAGCTGTATCAGAAGTAATAGAATGGTGAGTATTGATCGAAGGAGAAGGGAGCATTCCTATATACCATCGAACTTCATTTTCGAGGGGATAATTAGGAATTAACTTTAGACAGTAATACTTTAATATATTTATATTTTCACATACTTTGGAGGGGGGACATTACTTCATGGGCTTAATTGTCTATGAAATATTGTCCCCCTAATGGAGGTTATGTACTGGGAAGGTATATGTCCATTCCCAAAGCTAGGAGTGGACATTTGATATGTCTGGGTGTAAACCTTTATATTTTGGCCACCCTACCATATTGATGGGTTGTGAATGTACATATACGTTTCCATCCACATACTTAGGGGGGGGGGAACATTCGCCATGAATTATTGTCCTCACCAGCCCCCTCCCCAATGGAAGTAATGTACTGGGAATGTATATGTCCATTCCCAGAGCTAAGGGCGGACATTTGACATGCCTGGGAGTTTGTGGTGGAGATTTTATGTGTCTCTGACTGTGTGAACCTCTTTATTTGGGGCACCCTACCATATTAATGGGGTGTGAAAGTACATATAAGTTTTGATTCCTATAGGAGGGGGGGGGTGGGGCATTATTTCATAGGCATTAAATTGGTCATGAAATATTGTCCCCTCCCCCCCCCCCCCATCCCCCAATGTAAGTTATGTACTGGGAAGGTGTATGTCCATTCCCAGAGTTAGAGGTGGAGATTTCATGTTTGGGTGTAAACCTTTATATTTTGGCCACCTTATCATATTGTACATATACATTTCCATCCACATACTTAGGAGGGAGGGGGGGGGAACATTGTTTCATGGCTGTTCATTGGCCATGAAATATTATCCTCACCAGCCCCCTTAGGCTGGTACCCGACTCCTCATTCCCTCGCTGGCAATTCTCTGGCTCAGGATACGACAGCAGATGCTTTAAAGCAAAATGACAGCTATTTAACCCATGTACGACACCTCTTCGGCTATTAGTATAGTCTTATCTTACACATTTCATTACACTACATAACTAAGATGGAATTTTTCACTAAAGACTATTGTCAAAAATGAAAAAAGCTGAGCTATTAATCTAGATTATGTTCTTGAAGGATAGTAGGCACATTTCCAAATTTTGTTACCAGTTTTTATTCATCGCTTAGTAGAAGGCTTTGGCCACATATTTACTTCTAATGTGACTCTTCTAGAGTTTATTTTACGGAAGTAAAGTATACCAGTACTTCCATGAAAATCATCTACCACTGAAGATGGTGGGGGTGGGTGGTATCGGGGGTGGGGTTGCGTGGGGGTGGGGTTGCGTGGTGGGGGGGGGGGGGCGGTGATTGGTGGAGGCAATTGAAAATAGTTCCAGCAGGGGTCTTGCGAAGCTTTGAAAATTTGATTCATTGATTATTTTCTGTATCATGATTCCAACACATTATGTTGAATATTTTGAAACTAAAATTACTGGAATTGTGGAGGCTGGCACGGCATCTTACAATAATATTATTTGTGTCAACATACCTGACCGGTTGCTTGTATCATATGGTCACATTTCTGCGCCATTTGATTGGGTTAATATAACTTGGATAATAAGGGGCACCCCAGAGCTCTGCTTCCCCCCCCCCCCCACATCCCAACCACCCCCAGCCAAAGTATATATAAGGCACCATGGAATGATGGATGCCTTTTTAAAAATCAGCTTGATTGCCATAATACATATAGTAATGATTTATCTGATTTTCAACCATTAAAACCATTATTGATGTTAACTCTCTCCAGGTAAATAACTATGATCTAGACATGAACCACTGATCCTGTGATCATGTAGGCCTTTGGATCAGCAACTCATTTATTAATGGTAAATCCAGATTGATCCATTTGGATCACTTGTTTTTCACAAGTAGCAAATCTAAATATATATAAAAAAGGACTTACATTTACTGCTTACTTGATCAAATACCTGTAATCTGTAGCTGGGTTAATCTGTGAAAAGTTATTGTTTAAATTAAAGTTGTTGCTAATTATGCCAACATTTACATGTAAGTCATAAGATCTAGAAATTTAGTTTGAAAATACAAATATTTGGACCTGAAATGTGCAAATTTGTGATTAATAGCAATATTACACAGAAATGTAAACATTTTGACAGTTAAATGAGAATCTGGTTTTGAAATACCAAAGATTTAAATGGAAATGTGAAGATTTTATGAAATCCAGACAAGTATTATGAAAATTTAAGTCAGAAATATAAAAGGTTTCAGCCTGAAACAAGGACATTTTGACTTAAATCAGACTAATTTCAGGCCACAATTAAATTATTGTTTATTTGGGGTAACCAACTTAATATTTTGGTTATGTGTGCTTACCGGTATATATCCAAAATAAATTATAGGGTTTAATACTACAAACAGACCATAATTTAAGAGTGGTTTCAGTGATCTTGAGACCTGATACCCACACTGCCAGAGATCAAAGTAGACTTTGGAACCAAGAGGCACAATGGGCATGGTGGGCCTGTATCACTCACCTAGGAATCAGTATTTGTACAACAGCCATTTAAAATTGGGTTTCAAATACAGATTATGGCTGGAATCATGGAAATTTGTACTTAAATGCAGAAATTGGTGTTGAAATGCAAACATTTCTGGCTGAAATTTGTAAATTTTGTGCTAAAAGCAAAAGTTTAGAGAAATATATAAATATTGACAGTTAATGTGTACCTGGGCTCAAAATGTTAGATCTGTAATGGACCGTTTCGACAAATATCAGCCAGTGTTTAAAATTTAACAACAAATTAGAAAATTTAAACCTAAAAGGAAAGAATATGTGTGAAAATGCAAAAATTTGGTACTGAAATGTGTGAATTTGGGATTATAAGCAAGTGTTTACCAAGAAATATATAGATTTTCACAGTTAATAAGAATATCTGGGTTGAAAATGCTAAAAATATTTCAAATGACCAGTTATATGAAAATTTAGGCTGGAAATGCGAAGATTCTGGTCAGAAACTTGCAGTCTTTGACAGGAAACAAGAAAATTTGGGCTAAAAAGCAACTGCTTTGTTTAGAAACAAAACATATGCATGCAAAATGCAAAATGCAAAAGTAAGACAGTTTATGCTGAAGATACACACATTTGTGTATGAAGAATTGATACCTATGTTCCAAATATGAACATTTTAACAGGAAACATGAATATTTTAAGTAAAGAATTTAAGAATTTAGGCCCAAAATGGCAAAACTTGGATATGAAATGGCCACTGACCAATAATGTCAAATTCCTATTCAACAGGCCCAAAATCTATATCATTGCATTGCTCACTGTGAAAATTCATCAACTAAGAAAGCCGAGTCTAACCCTTTAATGATAATTAAGCCGGCAAAAATCAGCCTTTGCAGTGATATTGAGAATATTTTCAAGAATTTATCACTGTAATGCCTGCATCAGTCATTCCAGTGTTAAAATTTCAAAAAATGTCTTCTTGGCTAGCAAATGGCCATTCACTAAGTAAAATGACAATTTTCCTAACCAATCTCAACCATTAACAGCAATAATTTTGATAGGAAATATGAAGATTTTGGACTGAAATGCATACTTTTTATTCAGAAACAAAAATCTTGGTACAAATGCAGAAATCTGACCATTTTGACTGAAAATACAAAAACATGACCATCTAGGTCAGAAATGAAAGAATTTGTATAAAAGAGAATTTCCATGCAAAACAAAAGAATTGTTGAAAAATCTATACATCACTGTTTTCACTTTCAAGACCATCAACTACATGTAACAAAAGCAAATGTGATTGGTCGATAATGTCGAGTTTGCTTTAGCTTACCTGACTTTTCACACACATATATCTGGGAAAAACATATGCCAGTAGATCAATCTGGCCTACCTTCTTAAGAATATGTGAACGGTAACTTTTGAATGGTCACCAATAATAACACATTCAGCCAGTAAACCCTGCATGAAGTGGATGAGTGTGTGAGTTAGTGATCCAAATAGTCAAGCGCCTGTCTTCCAAACTCAGAATTTACTACTGGTAGAATGGTAAAGGTTTTCAAAAATTTAACGACATGCAAACAAACATTGCCTATTGTTTTATTTATTGAGCTATTTAGACCAAATATATTGCCATGGAATAAGCTCATTTGGCCTCTCAGGCTTTTCAGACCAGATGAGCTAGAACAGATCTGCAGAAGACTAAATATTTTGAAATTAATTTGTTTGAAAGTGATTTAGGTCTTGCGGTTTGAGCAGCTATATCCTTAAATCAAATAATCTGACTGAATTAATAAAGAAACAAGGAGTGTTTTGGTCTTGCTCACTCTGATGACAAATAAATCTGTTTTTAAGGGAGATGATATGAAGATTGCAGAATATCTTGAAAATAACCTGATTGACAGCTGTTTTTTCCCCCTCTCTCTGGAACAGCAGGTTTCAGTGAAATTGTTTTTAAAATAGTTTGCCTATTGAAATAGCATGCGCATACACTGTCCTTGTCATACGGAGTGAAATTGAATATCGTTTCCACTAGTTTTATTAATTTGATATAATTTTTTCACATAAGAGTTCTCACCTCAGAGTGATGTGTTACTAAATGTCAAACATGACCATGTCACCGAAGTCATTATTGTTTTGTGTGACAGTATTTTCTCATTGAGTATAGGGGTACAACATGAAATAGATTGCTCAGATTTCCTGACTTTCCTGCTGATCAATGAAATTTTATATAAAATTACCCATTCCAGTGAATTAAATTGTGATTTACTTTTTGGCAGATTTTCTATTCCCACACTTTTTGAAAAAATACTGGAATAATGAAATCGTACACCTGTTTGTTCATTTACAGGCCATGAGAAGACTATTTTTTCAAGTTTACCACTGTAATGACTGATTCTGCTGTCCCACCAGCCACTCCAGTGTTAAACTTTCAAAAATAGTCTCCTGGTGTACAGAGCTATTTCTCAAGATCAAAGCAGAAGCTATTTTGACCGGCTCGGTGATTAAAAACGGGTTATACTCAAATCATTAACCCTTAGCACACTGATGTCAATATTCTATCTTTTACTCTGTCAATATCAAAGTATATTTTTATTCAACTATTTTGCTAGACGATGTTGCTGTCTACGACAGCACCATCTCCTACCAAATTTGTTGAAACATGAAAACCAGTTTATCATTTAATTTAATTTGAAATTTAAAATTTTGACACCAGAGTGGTATGGGTTAACTCATTCCAAGCCCAAAAACCATACAACATATTCCTCATGGTAATACGAGATTGTTGGTTGCACATGGTACCCAACTATACAGGAAACCTGTTAACTATTTTGAATCTATGGCAGCAGCAGCTCAGTCAAATTAATTTCAAAACACTCCATCTAATATTCATTACTGTATATCAAAGAATTTGTCATTTCTGAGCTATGAGGGTTAACGGGTTAACTCTTTGAACTCTGAATATCAGGCTACACAAATTATTTTGGATGAAAGGTTATCCTTTAAATGGTGCTACTTCAGCTTTAACATACCCTTTTGAAATATTATGGATACACATATCGCCCTAAATAGTGTTGTACAGTGAAATATAGTTATTATGTGGAATACAAAATATTAAAGAGACCCGTTTAAATGTATGTCTGACGTTGTAAACTCCATCGTACTAACTATAGGCCTTATGAGTATGTGATTTAGTGACTTACGAAAACTGGTTGCTTAAACGTCTTTAACCATCTGTCAATTACATGAAAAGGTGGCATTTAACAGAAGAATCGCAAACGCATATTAACAACTATCGCAAACAATACTAGAGAAACAGAATATGTTCTAACATGCAGTACTGCTTTGCAACATCGTTGGAAATATCGTACAGTGATACTACAAAGTGACAACCTACTTACTTTACGGAGGTGCTTCTTTATAAATGACTATTGATTGAAACGCATCTCTCCTCGTGACACAGCAACTCACTCGTTTATTTTTCGCATTGATCTCGTCACGCACTGCGTGTAACCCATCGTACTATGTTATGTGTAGTGTTGCTGTATTGTCTTTGATAAAGTGATGTCTGTACGTTATATATGTAAAGGTTCCATCTCCTTATAGGCATTGCCTTTGATGTATATATATTCATAAAATAGCAGCAAATAAAGTTTATTTGATTTGATATGATTTGGATGCCTATAGGGAGTCGTTTACCCACGGCAAAATTTTACAATATCGAATGAGCATGCGCGTCGTTTGTCTACGCCATATGGGGGTCGCTGGCCCACGGGGGGTAATATTACATAGTACACCGGAGGTAAAAGAAATTATGCTTTAACTTGTATTAGCTGCAAGCACTAATACCGAGACTTCACCTCAACACGGTGCTGACCTCTAGAGGTTAGCGTCAACACCAAGCTAGATATAACTATAAGTGACTAAATTTTCATCTGCCAGTGAAAATATAAGCTAATAACTCATTCACATCAAGTAAATTAAGCTTATTTTATGCTGATTTGAATATCTATTCCTATTTTATTCGCTAATGACTTATGTGAAAATGAAGGCAAAAGCAGGGGTTGGTATTAACACTAACACTAACACAATATGTGGTGTTAACACCAGGCGCTAACACGGTGTTAATGCTAAATCTGGTGTTAACACTAACACGAACGTCGAGGTCAAGTCCCGGTGTTATCTCAGTGTTAGTGTTGCACAAACACTAACACCCAGACTTGACCTCACCCAATGTGTGTCTGTTGATATGAATATGAGTGCTCTGCCCTATCACGTTGTAGGGGGTGGGGTTGGGGTGGGTGGGGGTGTCATAATGTTGCTAGCACATACGGAGGCTTGTCATCACTCTGATTGAGACGATGGTCAGTCGCTACTAGAAGCTTACTATCAGTACCAGTGGTATGTTTATTCAATAGGGGTTGCGCGTGGCTGTAGCTAGCGTAGCAGTCAACATGCATTCACATATTTTATTTGTTTCCCTATCTGAACTTCTATACCCACCTATCTACAATGCTATACAACATATCTGTACTGGTAATCCCGTCTATCTACACTGCTACTCCGGCTATCTACTCTGCTACCCCACCTATCTACGCTGCTACCCAGCCTATCTACGCTGCTATCATGGCCTAGTTATAGGCTACCCAGTCTAACTGCCCGGCTCCCCAGCCTATCTACACTTTACTATCAGATGACACATTTGAGATATATCCAGAATGAGTTCTCAGATCCATCCGACTAGAGCCTCTAAGTACTACTATTTACTTACTTACTTACTACTGCTGCTACTGCTGCTGATACTGCTACTACTACTACTACTACTACTACTACTACTACTACTACTACTACTACTACTACTACTACTACTACTACTACTACTACGACGACGACGACGACGACGACGACGACGACGACGACGACGACGACGACTACTACTACTACTACTACTACTACTACTACTACTACTACTACTACTACTACTACTCCGGCAACGGCAACGGCAACAGCTACCACTATTAGGGACTATTATCCCTAAGATTAACATATTTTACCACTCCTCCTTTTGAGGAATTTCATGTCAATCACTGTCAGCTTCTTGCTTTGTAGTCCAATGCTTCGAATGATCCAACGTTTGATTGCCACTATGTGTACGTGGTGGTATTCACATCGTGAAATGACTAAGATCAGTTAGAATCGTGATCTCAGAAAAGATTTTTTTAATTCTAAGCTTAATTCTCACATTTCAACATTTAGACCAATAAGGTAACACATGAATTTGAATTTATTTCTAAATGCCAATGGGCAACCTTCATATTGTCTGCCACAAATCCTAACCCACAATTAATTAAACCTACTTATAAATACAACTGAATCGGCTATACTTATGCTATGTACCCACCCCATATAATATTGACGTTTATCGACACTAATTGTTAATCTTGAAATAATCCGCGTTTTCCAATTTGTTTATTAATAGAGGAACCAAATCTCTCAGTCAAGTATATTACGGCATACTCAAATATATCACACGTGGTGGGGGTGGGGTGGGGGAGAGGGCACAGCTAGACGTGGATTCATCCATTTCGCAAGTCTAGCTTCAGCATCTTTGTGGTCTGGCGATCGAATATTGTATGATAAAACCATCAATCCACACAAAGGACACGAAATACACAGCTACTCTAGATAGTATCGTTCTCTTGCTCTTGATGTGCAAATCCTTACATTAGATTCAGAATGTGAATATATGAAGGCTACACGAGAAACAATGGAGATGGTGGAGAAAATGTCCATTTTAACCATTTCACATCTTAGAAACATGTATAATTACTCCAAGATTAAACCGGCCTTCGTGGCTTTATATAGGTGGAGAATTATTTGGCTGAACGTATTTGTTGTAACACTAACACAATACATTGCTGACAAAAAATTGAAAAAAAATGTATCAACTGAATTTCCATTATATTACTACGAAATTATCCCGCCCTGTTTACAAACATGATTTGCTTATGTGAAAAATGGTTAACTCATTTACGTTCACACGCGGGGTGCTTAGATCTATCGAGATAAAGGACTTCTATGTAGATATATACCATCTAATAAGTGCAAACAAATATTCGAAAAAGTTGAATAAGGACCTTGTGGCCGCAAAATCCAATTCATATGACGACTACATTGAATTAAGAGCTCAACTCTCTTCATGGTCACACATAAATGGTATACAATGTATTCGTTATAAACATGTTGTACCGTGCTATGACTATTAAGATTTATTTTCTTTGAATTCTAGTCTAATAATCTCTGAAACATTGTACTTATATATCCTTATATGGATGTGCTTAATTTACAAACATACATTTTCTCGTCTACATTAATCCATGAAATTCAGGAAAGAATATGTGTCAGAATAACCGATTACACAGCTGCTGTTAACTACTTAAAGTATCGTGATCACAAGTATTAATTAAAGTTTTGTTTACGATTTTTCATAATAATATCATGTGTTCAATTCTGGAGTGAAATCGCATGTCTTTTCAGCTGATTATATACGCTAAGATAATGTACTTGTATGTGTGATTTGTGTTACTATGTGACTATGCCTGATGTAAGTACAGTTCAGCTCATAAATATGTTAAAGTATTTCTACAACAAAAGTAGAAATATTTTATGTGGCAAGAAATGTTCTCTTGAATAGTGCGAACATAATTGGGTTGTAAAACATTGCCGCCTAAGGCGGCAATGTCTTCCAATCCAATTATGTTCACAATGTATCTAACAGTACATTTTGTTTTGCGTTCGGAAACATTCTGCATGATTTCTGAGTTGTACTGTAGCTCTAATTTAAGCCATCACATATCCAAATATGGGAGAACTGAATATCACGGTCCCTTATAAACATCAAGAAGATTTGCTCATATTTAACATTAATGTGCCGGAACTTCTCCACAAACAACTGCCCACAATCTACCATTTGTCAGGATTCATTCTTAATATCTGTCTGCTCATCTATTTCTTATTGTCACGGAAATACCGGCAGCCTGTGTTCACTCTGTTAACCAGTCTGGCTCTATCAGACATGACCTGCTGTCTCGCTGGGGCTGCGTATGCGGGAGTTTTGTTTCCAATTATGCCCATTACAACACCTGGGGCAGGTGTGTTGTGTCATCTAATAATCTTCATTATATTTTATGGTTTGCTAGGAAGTGGGTATAATCTGGTTTTCTTCGCTGGTCTTCGGCTGTATCAATTGGTGTTTCCTCTCAAAGCTCGAGTTAATGTCACGTGTAGTTTTGTGGCAAAGATGTGTTTATGTATTCACGTCTTGACCGCAGCGTATGCCCTACCCTTCGCAGTCCTATTCAAAGCAATTACCACACCACTGATTAAGAATGGAGATACTATGACCGTGTGCACATTTACAGGTAACAGCTACCTAAAGGACCTCACCTGGAACATATTCTCAACAATTATTCCATGTATTGCCATTGTACTTCTCCACATATCCAAATACATAGCAGTGTCCTGCTCTACAGAGGTATCTCATGAACAACATAATCAACGAAATACGGATGTTCGAGCAGTGTTTATTGTCATTATTCTGTTTTATATCACGTGGTGTGTACCGAATATGTATATGCTTATTCAACACTTTCTAATAGAGGATTATTCCTTTGTACATGACCGTCTCTACCTGGTGCTTGTTCAGGTAATGTTTAGTAATAGTTCATTAAATCCCTTAGTTTATGTTTTAGCAGCAAAATCGATACGTGACGATGCTATAAAGCTGATATGTTTAAAAAAATCAGACGTAAAGAAAGGTTAGGTGATAGCGAAATCTATGATAACGTGCATGTAAAGTTCTGTGCTTAGATAAGTAATTATCTTTTACCTACTGAAGAGAAGAAGGTAATAAAATACTCTATGCAGTGAGTACATAAAGAATATCTGTGGACTGGGCGTACTTAAATCAAATGACTAAAACTAGGAACTCAGGTAAATTGCCAGTTGTTTTAATTTTGGAGAAATTTACGTGTGTTTTCATATGCTGCTATTGATTAGATGACGATCCAATACTGGGCTTCGATTTGCCACTTAAATATCCGACGCTAATATCAATTACGTCACTCGGTAACTGACGTCACAATCACAATGGCGTGCTATAAATCCGCCATGAACATCGAAAGGTGCACCAAGTGTACGAATATTATCTTTGATAAATTTATAATTAAAAAAAATAATACACAAATTCAGGGAAACTCGTGAATTGCCGACTGAAATACTACTAGCATTCAGGCAAAAACATTCTACGTAATCAGGCAGCATATACTTGATTCTGCTCCTAGGTATATGCTCCTTAAGCAGAGACAAGCCTATGGCAGTGGTATACGTTTTGTCATTGGGCCAGATTAAGTGATCAGACCTCCTTCTGCATACACCGCCGATCGCCTTGCAACCATAAACTTAGTCATGCCATCACCACACCATGCTGCTGTCGAAGCGCATGACTCACATATTGCGAAATCTCATAGAGATACTTCACTAGTCAATAGGGGAATCCAATTTGACGATCAAGAATTGACGCCATAACCAATTATATCAAATATAGGTTGTCCAAACCACTGTGTCCACAATCCACACTCATAATTGGCAGAAATATTCGTCATAAACATGGAATGGTCGTCAAGTTGTGCGAATTTTATGTTTAATAAACATTTTGTTGAAAACCTTGAAACTAATTTGACTGGGCGATGTTGCTGCCCCCCCCCTCCCCCCTCCAACCCACCGCAGTCAAATTAGTTTCAAAAGATTTAACAGCTTACCGTTTAAAGGTTTCTAGAAATTGTGATTTACTGGAGTTCATAGTTCGATCGATCCAAACATGTGAGAAATGTGGGCGGAGCTTAGCTACAGATGGGCGGGACATAGATTAAGCTGAATTCATCCATTCCATCTGGGAGGACCATTCCACAATAAGATTATTCAAATGTCGCGTCTTCAATCGAGAACGTAAGAACACGTGCACAACACATGTGAGCTAACCTGTGGATCAGATCCTATGGTTTTGGACAACTGCTATGACAATGGTGAGTCATAGATATTGTTGGTGATCGGGCAGTCTAAAGCCGAAAAGAACATCTAGGCCTCTCCCCAACTTGTGTCAAATATGCTCGAATGACAGGAAAGACTATGCCAAATGTGAACCTATCTCGTAGCAGTGATAGCATTGCTTTAATGATAGCCGTCAGGGTGGCCTTAAACAGGTGCATACAAGGTACCCTATCATCGGTGTTATTGTCGTATTTTGTGGTATTTTGGGGTCGGCCATAAATTCTTCTGTAGTCCCCGCATCACATAGATCTCAATAATGTTTTGAAAACTTAAATAAACAAAATCTAAGTTGTTGGTTATTATGAATGTTGTTATTGTTACTCCTGTACTATCGCATGTGCGAGTGGTGCAGTAGTGCTGTTTGGCTTGGGTTGCGCGTGGATTAGTGGAGGTGGGGTGGAGGTGGGGTGGTGCGGGGTAGGGTGGGGAGTTTGGGTGGGGTTGGGTGGGGGTGGGGTGGAGAGTGGTTTTATTGGGTGATGAGATAAACCGAGAATAAAAATTTGGCAACATTAAAACAATTAAATTAAAGTGTTACCTTCAAGGAGTGGTAACATCGAAAGTAATGCTATCAAATCAAGAAGGAATAAATTAGGTTGCCATGTGAAGAAAAAGATCAAAAAACGGGGAAACGTGTACTGTAACTCTAGTGTATGTAAACAAAATATCCTCAGCTTAGAGCGTAGAATCATAACCTGTTGCTTTTGAAATGATAGGATGAGGGCGACTGTCGCTGATTATGTATTTAAGGGCTTAGCTTTCGGTGTCGTCTGTCAGGAGGCGCAGTCAGAGGGAGAAATTACAAAGTAAGATATTATAAATTAAAACATCATTCGGCGACATAAAACAAATTTCGGCATTACAAAACGACGTTTGACTTCATTGAGCGGCATGTTTATTAAATAGTAAAACATACAATTCATACAACAACGCTTAGTCCGTCATCAATTATACGATCGTTACGAAAATATCTACGCCATTCACGACGTCATTGATTATGATGGCATCCTATACGTCACGTAGCTGATTATGACGTCATATGACTGCTGGAGAAACTGGAAAGGTCTATTATAGGTCAAGATTGAAACAGATATGAAAACTAATTTGTGAGAAGAGTGCGGGCCAAAGCATGCATATCTGTAACAAGATGGTAAATGCCGTGTCTAACTTTGGAATCGATGATTTGCAAACACAATGTATTATCTGTTGGACAGAACTCCATTAAGACCCGTGTTCTTTAAAATCAATTTGAAATATGGTATTATTATACTTGAGTATATGGTCGACGCAATGGAATATAACTAAATGTAGTAGACTCATAACATTTCTCAATCCAGGTTAACCTATTGAAAAATGTCACTGTGATAAATATAGAAATGCGACGCGGTAGTAACTTGTAATACAACTACTTTTCTATACTAATCAGCTTTTAAGGCCACACTATGATGGTGGTACATTCTGATAACCTCTCATGATGAACCGTCACCTTAGTCCTTGGCTATGCAAGCAATTGTCAGTCATAGAAAACCTCTTCTCGTTGGTGCCCCTTCTGATAATTTTGCAGCATTATTTAGTATATAATCTAATTATTTAGCAGATTACACGTCCAGACATCTATCAAAATCTGAAAGCTGTTTAAACCACTAACATACTATATCCGAACTGCATCTATGGCTGCAGATGGTATTTTTTATAATTTCTGTATACGACCTGTTTGTTCATTAAATATTGGGGTAATGGCCTATCCAGCTTTAGCTATGCCCCGTCAATCTCTAGCTAAGCTCGACCCACACCTCGCTCGTGTCGACATCTATCGATAGCGGAACTCCTTGACTACCGATTTCCAGCAAAAATATACAGGTGAGTTGTTGAATATTTTGAAACCAATTTACATGGATGTGGCAACCGCGTCCATTTAAATTAGTTTCAAAATAGCCAACAGCATCATTATTAAATAGTAACAACACACAAATAATGCAATAACGCTATTATGCGTTCGTGGCGCACCTATCTATGTAATTCACGACTTCATTGATTATGACGCGATCATACACGGCGTAGTTGATTATGACGTCATGTGATGGGTGAATAAGCTGGAAAGGTCCATTGTATGATATGGCGCACACATCACAATGTCTGTACAGCAAGTAAATTACTGTTTTCCACATGCTTTATCCTGGACAGAATTACCATTTAACACGTTGAGCCCTGAATTTCCAGTATCTCCAAATCAGTGAAGCTATACATGTAAGCGATGGAAAACCTTTAAATAAATTTGACAAGAACTTGTTGATGACATTAGTAGTAATAACATTCAGTCAAATTGGTTTCAACATATTCAGCATATTTTGGTGTTTTGGCCATTTGTGCTCAAAGGGTTAATGAACTATGTTTCGTTTACAAAATGGTCACTTTTTATCAATCACGTTATTGTGTCCGACAAACTGATCACACTTTCCAGTGGAACTTTCCAGATTATCCTGCGATCATATGACGTCATAATAAAGTACGTGCCGTGTAGGATGGTGGCATAATCAATTACTTCCTGAATAACTTATATATGTTCGTCACAAACTCCTAATTGATGACGGATTAATAAACATGTTTTTGACTATTTTGAAACAAAAACCCAGTCAAATTAGGTTCAAAATATTCAACACTTTACCTGCCTAGTTTTCTGGAAATTAAGATTCAGAGAGGGCAGCGTTCGATCGATCCGAACACGTTCACAGCATAGGTGGCGCGAGCTTAGCTAGAGATGAGCTGGGCATAATTAAGACAGGATTCCTCAATTTTCTTACTACGATATTAACGCTTTGGTCTGATGAATTTGCAGATTAGATTATCCACTCCCAGGTAAGCGCTTGAATATTTTCAAACTAATCTAGCAGGAACATGTTGCAGCGATATGCACTTTCGATATACACAACATAATGTTTAGTAATCATAAATGATTTTTTTTAAATCAGTCTTTCGGTTTCAAAGGATTACATTTGTAATACTTTTTAAATTGAGAAATCCAGTTATAGCTATGCCCCGTCCAACTTTAGATAAGGTCCACCTCCACTTCGCCCGTGTTGAGATCCCTCGATCCCTGAACTCCCTGATTATTAATTTCCACAAAACTATACAGGTGAACTGTTAAATGTTTTGAAATAATTTGACTGTGTGCTGTTGCTGCTTATGACAGTAACAGCCCTCAAGCAAATTAGTTTCACAATATTTAACATCATGTTTATTAAATAGTAAAGACTTACAATGCATGCGTACAACAACGCTTAATTCATTACTTATGCATTCGTGACGAACTTGTCTGGATAAACTGGAAAGGTCCATTACTGACAGTTTCTAGTGTCTCAAATGTCTGCGATATAACGTATACACAAACAATACGCATGCATACCTTAGACATAATGTATGCAAATTAGACAAAGTATTGCCATAAATCTATTCGGTATCTTGCATGTGAATACACATTATGTCGTCATCCTAGGGCCATAATAATGTTATATATTAAACTTTGAACAAACCTTTGTAGCCAGCGGTATTGGTATCAGAATCAATAGTCGTCTTATTTTACATTGACATCTTCGAATGTTGTGCCCCCTGACGTGTATATCTAGAGCAGGTCTGAACATGCCCGCTATATTAATGAAATATGTAGGCGAGCTATCCAATAGCGATGTTAATGCACTATGTTGTTCCTCTGGTTTAGTAATACGAACATTTTCGTTATAGGGACGAACATACATACATGAATAATACATGGACGTGCATAATACAATTGCCATCAATACGAGAATAACTATTTATGACTTGTTATCATATGTATCTATAAACCTTCTTACATTGGAATCGATTGAACGAATTGGTATAAGTTCGGTTGCTGTTATGGTTTCAAGTTGAATGGCTTATTCAACAGTATTCAACAAAGACTCTGTCTATAGTGAAACGGTACATTGATAAATCAGCGATAATCGCCAATTAATGCCATATATGCTTAGCCCAGGAGCTATTTCCTGTAGAAGCCATATTTAAGAATTTGGCTCAACCCACACTACAGAAAATGTTTGGCTGCATATTCCGTTCGGGCACACCTGCCAGAAAACTGCTAAATACGGTGTAATGCGCGATTTTTAGCGTCCAATATTTGATCTGCTATGTGCGTGGGATTCTATCTTTGATCTTAAGAAATAAGGTGCTAAATTAACTGTAATATATTCCTCTATCAGTTTGTTCTATATATATAGCTTTCAGGTGCGTGCGTGCGTACGTGCGTGCGTGCGTGCGTACGTGCGTGCGTGCGTGCGTGCGTGTGTTTCAGACGTGGGATAATCTATTGAGAAATCAGTGGGAACAACATAGCAGAATAATAACCCACATCCAGTGTGTGTGTGCGTGCGTGCGTGCGTGTGTGCGCGTGTGTGTGCGTGTTTGTGTTCTAGAAGCAAATAGCGAATCATAGTAGCCTAAGTTGCCAAATCTATTCCCAGTAATGTGTAATATTAGAGTGGCCTATAGTGGTACCCTTTTTTCTAAGATACACCCGATGGTTATGTAGATATTACATATACAGGTGTTTTTTCTATATAAAGCTATTACAATAGTCTCGCGAGACTTCAAGCTGTCGAAACTATTATATATAAAATGAGTAAACCTTTTCTTGACACCACGGACAAATATCCATACATGTTTGGTCAAGATCCTTCCAGTTGAACCTGTGTTATTATACAGGACACACACACACACACACGCGCGCGCGCACGCACGCGCACACGCGTGCGCGCACGCACGCACGCACGCACGCACATTCTTTATATATAAAGCGATTACAATACTCTCGGAAGACTTCAGGCCGTCGAAACTATTATATACATATAATATATATTTGTACTATTAGAGTGGCCTATAGTGGTACCCTTTTTGCTAAGATACACCCGATGGTTATGTAGATATTACATATACAGGTGTTTTTTTTAATATAAAGCTATTACAATAGTATATATAGTAGTTTCGACAGCTTGAAGTCTCGCGAGACTAGTGTATCTGAGCTCTGAACAAAAAGGGTACCACTATAGGCCACTCTAATAATACAAATATATATATTATATATGTACGTATATATATATATATATATATATATATATGTACGTATATATATATATATATATATATATATATATATATATATATATATATATATATATATATATATATATATATATATATATATATATAAATAATAGTTTCGACAGCTTGAAGTATCCCGAGAGTATTGTAATCGCTTTATATATAAAGAATGTGTGTGCGTGCGTGCGTGCGTGCGTGCGTGTGTGCGTGCATCCGTGCGTGCGTGCATGCGTGCGTGCGTGCGTGCGTGTGTATGTCCTGTATAATAACACAGGTCCAACTGGAAGGATCTTGACCAAACATGTATGGATAGTTGTCCGTGGTGTCAAGAAAAGGTTTACTTATTTTGACGTCAAAAGGTCAAGGGGTCAGAGTTCACGATCATCAAATAGAGTGTGGCACGATAACGGGAGTTCCACTTCACCAAACTTGACTGGGAGGTTGCCCCTGAGGGAGATATAGATTGATTTTGGTGTCAAAGGATCATAAGTCAAGATTTTCTAAAATGGCAGACTTGCAATCCCCTGGAATGCTTGTTTGAATAATTGCCAGCTCTGTCATCTCAAATTTGCCGGTATAGCTGTTGCTTCCTATGGTGACAAGTCAAAATATTTTCAAAATAGTTAATGGCTTACCAGTGCATGCATGATTGTCTTGAACCTGAGATTTCTTGTATACTATGTTTCATGCACTTAACGTGTTAACTGTAGTTGCCAGGATTATGCCCAATTACCTATTATGTATGAACTAATGCACTTGTTACTAAAATATCATAAATCGAAATAATATCTGTTAAGTTTTGAAGAACTACCATAACAACACTGTTCATCGTAGGCAACCATTGTCTCTAGTCCGTATCATAATCACCATCACTTTCGTCATTAGAATTATCATGAACCATGGTATTGATTGGTTCTCATAGTCATATGCCATACAAACACACGGCTCTGAATATGCAAGTCAGTTCACCTGACATGTACAGTTATTACGACGGCACGCTGTAGTAGCACACCTCGTGGAGCTGGGTCTTTTGTCATCATCGTTGATCGCAGTCGGGCGTCTTTGAGCTCACACTCATGATTTACAAGTGATGGCATATCCTGTTTGGATTTAAGTTCTTTCCCTCCACACCAGTGCTTGCTCTTTTTATGTGAATTGCCAGACTCTCAGATTTAGGTGGTAGAACTTCAATTGTCTGTTTCTTTTGGCAGAGCAACCAGTACCGCGCATTATCTGAGTTTTGTCACAGCCTTTGGTGATGTAGTATATAGGTTACAAATAAAATGCTCGGATTTATGCATGTATCATGGATTGTTCTGTCAATGCACAGATTCTCCTCGAATTTTTATAATGTATCCTGATGTTCCTGGTGGTTCCGGAGTGTGCTAAGTGATTTCCCTTTACCGAATACATACATGACGCTTGTGGAGTCGCATCCTGTAAGAGCATGGTGTACAGGCAGAGCAGTGCAGAGTACTGTGGCTAAATGATTTACGATGAATGAATGCAATGAATGGAAAGGAATCTTGCTTTATCCTTCCCACCTGTACGAAACCATAGCTCCTTGCATTCTAGTGAAATGAAAGACCCAGAGCAATGCCACATCTGTGTCTGGGGTAGAACTACAATGCTACTGCATTCAGACGAAGCATGTTTGGCATGAAGCAGAATTCTAGTATCTGCTTATTCGTAACCTGAGACCAATGCATCTATTTTTTCACAAACGTCTTTGGTGATATATACAGTATGTTCGCCATCTTGAAAGCCACCACCAATTATTAATTATTGGTCAACACTAAGTTTAGTCATACCGAGCTGATACCAACTGTTCGACCCGAAAGAACCCAGATTTTCTTTATTTTTAAGATTCTGAATATATGCTGTCCACTCTCATGGAATTGGTGTTTTGGATCCTAGAATCATCACTTCAAGTAAAATGCAAATAAAATATAAAATGTCACACAAAGTTTAAAAAATATAGAAATAAGTTGGACCAAATAATAAAAACATAGAAAAAGAACTATTATCAGAATAAATTTGAGCAATCCAAACATGATATAAATGAAACATGGAAAATCATAAAATCACTTTTGAATAAAAACAATAGAAAAGACCCAGTTTCTCTACAATAATAAGGTAATCACGGATAACAATGAAATTGCAAACAGTTTCATTCAATATTTTGTTAACATAGGTCCAGATCTCTCAAAGAAAATCATATCTACATCAAGAATTAAATACAGTGATTACCTCACAGATACTTCCGCTTTTTTGCTTATCCTGTTAACAACGAAGAAATCCGTAACTATACTTAATGCACTTAATCCTGCGAAAAGTACCGGCATAGATGGGTTTAAAGGAGCATTTATAAACACTGCATATTGATTTACTAACGCCACTCAACCATATCTGCAATCAATCACTAGTACAAGGCATATTTCCATCAAAACTAAAATCTGCACATGTCACTCCAATATATAAAGCAAAAGACTCGTTCAACTTCACAACTTACAGGCATGTCTCAATACTTCCAATTTTCTCTAAATTAATGGAGCGATTAATGTGTAATAGATTATCAATTATCTAAAAAAAAAGGAAATTGTATATGCTTCACAGTATGGATTCCGCCAGAAACACTCAACCATGCTCGCACCAGTTGAATGACACAAAAAAATAATTGAATCAATTGAAAAGAAAGAACATATACTGGGCATCTTTTTGGGACCTTTCAAAATCTTTTGATGCTATCAATCACAATATATTATTAGGAAAACCTGCCTATTACGGAATCCGAGGATGTGTACTTTCCTGGTTCAGAGCTATTTAACTGATAGAACACAATGCGTGCTATTTAATGCAACCTGCTCTGAAAATAGCAAATTAACCTGTGGTGTTCCTCAGGGGTCAATTCCTGGCCCTCTGCTGTTTTTACTCTATATGAATGACCTGCCCAAAATTTGCCACAATTTGTCACTAATACTGTTTGCCGATAACACCAATGCCTTTTGCTCCACAAAAAACGTAGATATATTATACGAAAGAGTAAATAAAGAAATGGAAGCGGTTATTAACTGGTTCAAAGTAAACAAGCTATCATTAAATGTTGATAAAACAAACTATATGCTATTTTCAAAGTCCAGACAATCAAGAAACAATAATATTCCAAAAATCTATATTAAAAAAAAAGGAAATTGAAGAAGCTCCTTTTGCTAAATTTTTAGGAGTTTATTTAGACAAGAACCTGACCACTGGGGCAAACAAATTGAGGTAGTCACAGCTAAAGTAGCAAGAGGCATGGGGGTCATTCAAAGACTAAAGTCATACCTAACACAAACCACCATTAAAACCCTGTATTCCACATTGCTCCTTCCACACCTAACATACTGCAATGCCATCTGGACTAACACACAAAAAACAAATTAACAAAATTTGCAAAGCATGCAGAAAAAATATGCATTAAAATGTTCTCAGTCACAGATGATCAACATTTCCAGAGCCTTTCATCACAAAATCCTACCTAAATATGATAACCCACAGCTTTGCAAACAACATCGAAACCCACACATATAACACTAGGAACAAACACTACCATTTGGTTGGTGTCGTCAAAGCGTGGAATAGTATAAATAAACACACACGCAAAAAATACTAACACTAAAATCACACAAAGACATAATTAATACTAGCATACTCAAAATATACTAGATCTTGAAACACAATGCCAAGATAACTAAGAGCACACACTCCTGTATCATTGCCATAACTACTATCATAACAACCACACAACTACTACTACTACTACACTACTACTACTACTACTACTACTACTACTACTACTACTACTACTCCACCATAATGCACTATTACAGCTATCGTGACTACTGCTTCCTTCAATCTGACGCACCTCAACAAGTGCTACTACTAAATAGCAACCTATGGGTGAGCTAGGGTAATTAGCATGCATGACCCCCATCCCCTCCCTCCCCCCCCTCCAAATATAAATCTCTACTCTCAATAACTAAAAGGAAAAACATATATGTATTGCATCGTTTGTTCTTTTCTCTATGTTTACGTAGCTCCATACCGTATCTGTATATTCACAAGTATGTCTCACATTCTATCTAAGCTGTGTGTATAATTGTATATGTATGTTTAATGTCAGGTGTCCGCCACCACTATAGGCAATGCCTTCGGCGGACAACCTGTATGTAAAGTATGTAAATTGGTATCCAAGAAGCAAATAAATAATATTGAATCTTGGATCTTGGATCTTGAATCATGAGGGCCTTCTCCTTGTTCGTTCTACAGCCGTAATAAAAATCTCTTTGTACTGGTCGAACACAACATCAACTTGATTCCAACTATGCTGGCTCAGCGGAGTTGTCACAATATAATAGCGTTTCAAGGCTAGCTCCTCAAAATTCAAGTCACCACCACTCCTTACCATTTGAATCAGTGCCATCAATAATGTAAATTGTTTTAATCAATTTTGTCTATGTAGTTGCATTCTGATGTTACCAACATTTTCTAGCTCGGTCAATGATGTACTCTTGGTTGCTTTCCTCAGTGCGCCATCTGCATGGTACAGTAAAAATTGAACAGTTGAAAGTTCAAAGGTAAGTATTTGGTGTAAATCAATATCTCTTCCGCGTGAAACAATTATCAACTGCCCGAACAAGTTACGATGATTGTAGTTAACTTCTCATCCGCCATTTTAGGGGTATTTCTGTACCATAGTAGAAAGTGTTTTGATCGTTACAGGAGGTGATGTGTTCCAAAAGCTCACCACTTTTGCGTTCATGTTTTGTTCAATACATATGCTCATCTCATCCTTTTCCATACTGTATGCCTTTAGCAATCGACTGCCGATCTCGGATGGTGCAAAAGCGCATATTGCGATGTTGATCAGTAGCATGACAGCTGTCGTGTCATCGTCATCATCACTGATTAAGAATGAATTAGTTATCAATCTACACTCAAAAACAGAAGCATCCATCGAATATCCCCTTCATCCCGTTTTAACTTAGCTTCCTTGCGTTTCACTGACATCACAGTAGCAGTAACTCCACGCATGTCCTTAAGGCCTGTTGTAAGTGCAGACCTCGCATGGCTTGTCAGGAACCAACGGGCAACAGATTCATCCCTGACTTATCCCAACAATCCCAACTTTAACTTTTGAATGCCATTTCTGTCCACACCTGAGCAAATGATTGATTTGATCGACTGGTAGCATGATTACCATTTCCAAATCTCCTAATTTAGTGAACACTGGGATGTTACTGCGATAGCTGATGCATATCAGCAATGTATACTAGGAGCCAGCGTGCATAGTTTGTTCTATCAATACAATAGAAATGTGGAGCCAATGCTGCCGTTGTTGATAGGTGGCGTCCTTTGATATCGAACAATGGTGGCGGTATGTGTGGTGTGCTTACCATCCACAATGTGTTCATTTATATCATTGTTATCACCAGAGGTTTGAAAAAATGCACCAGAAGAAATTGTTGGATGGAATGATAATTCCTTGCCTTTTTTACTTGGCTAGCTGGCTTCCTTTTGCCAGGTTAATATTCATCGCCTCTATCTCATCATATGAAGAGCGTGCCCCATCCGGTTTAGTAAAGTGATTACCTCTTTTGAACAAATTAAATGACGAACTGTCATAGAGAGACTAGTGTGCTACTCAGTTTTTGATACGCGAATATGAGGATAAAATGTAGGACATCCTGAGCAAAAATAAAAATCTTACGTTCATCTGTTTTAATTAATACATCTGGAGCAAACTCTCTATCATCACCAACTCATGAGTGGAAATAAGCCAACGTAGGAACCTATTTAGCTTTTTCTGGAATTAGAGCTTTTGCTGAGGCGAGGATAAGCTTTGGCTCATTTATAGGCTTAATATTGATGCCCTTACATTGCGCATTGCCACGTTTGATCAACATTGCTGTGCGATACAAAGACGGGCACACTCTGTCTGGTTTGGCATAGTTGTTTGGTCACCTGTAGACTACTTTGCACAAATCGGCGTTCTGTTTGTTGAAATGCTGCGGTAAGAACGTCTTGTAAGAATATTGAACTCGAGTATATTAATTCACGTTTGATTTTTTGCGCGCGGCTTGTGAAACAGTACATTATTTTCAAAGAATTTGAACACTCTGTTTTTCCAGCAGACGGACGGATTTGTTTAATAGGAAATCCACGCCATATGATCTGCATCATTTAGTTCTGCTGAATATCGCGAACAAACATTGTAAATGCAACCAGAATACATGTCCTCATTTCTGCCTTCTTTGAATGTTCAATAGATGTACAGAAGAGGTATAAACTCAACGGTATAAACATGTATTAGTTTTTTCACTTTGCTATCCGTTTTGTTTTGCAAAATATATACTTAGACCAGTCAGTAACAACATCGTCGTGTCGT